>JASPKZ010006091.1:0-290000 GCA_030220185.1 Diploptera punctata
TGCTGCTTGTCACGCAGCGGGCCCGGGTTCGATCCCCGGTCGGGACAGTTTTTCTGGGTGAGGTTTTTATCGGGGTTTTTCCTCACCTGTAAGACAAATGTCAAGAAAACTTTAAGGCCCAAACAGTCCCCGAAACCATATAGCCATCATTATCCTTATCATCATCATCATCATCCTTCATCGGTGTGGAAAGCAATGGGAAGCTACCACATCTACAGTTCCCTAGTAAAGCTGCAAGCATAGCGTGAAAATGCTATGATTGCAGTGAAATATCAGCCCTCGGACACAATTACTATGGATGGATAATATATAACAAGCGATAATATGGAGATGAATAAAGAACTTCACTACTTTTATCATATATAGGAAATGTACAATTTGATATGCTGTAAAAATATTAAATAAATAGTGTAATTTATTTAACTTGGTTACCATGTATCATTTTAAATTTCACAAAAGAAAGAAAATATTAACTTCTTAACAACAAAGGACCTTCTCTATAGTTAAATATGCCTAATGTGAGTATAATTTTATTACAACCATATTAACTGATTACAATTTATCTGCTGCTGTTAATAGATTGAACCATTAAAATAAATAAAAATGTCCATATGGAATTTGCATTGTTCGTTCCAGAACACTAAAATTGCCTTTGACGCGCCTCAACTATAAACGCAAAAAAAAAAATTAACGAAAAAGTACAGTATACAAATTATTAAATTTTTTATTTAAATGTGGATAATTCTGTTATAATAATTTCAAAGCAATTGATTACAAATTATATTGCTGACATGAGTTATATTTTTAAACTAAACAATCGAAAGAAATCTCTTACAATGCGCGAAATCTTACTTTATGACTGACAGTTTACAACACGTGCACATAGTACAGCGTTGTCATACGTATTTTCACTCTGTTGGTTTCCAATAACGCTTCACCCAATAATAATTTTATTTTACACTACAGGTTATACATACTTAATCACATATACTCCACGCCAATTGTATTTTTTATACAAGAAACTTCATATGATTTAAAACTGTTTTTGCAATCAACAAGCATGACTGTTTCACAAAGTGAATGCTAGCACAATGTGACAACACCGAACTGTGGATCCCCGATAATACGACACACATGATATGTCACAGGTCAAACTAATGCGAGAACCTTTCAAGGTAAAGGACTCCCACACACACATTTTCTAACACATAAGAACTGCGCACTTGTGTTTAATTTCACTCACTTAATAACATTCGTATTGCAGAATCGCATAATGAGGAATTATTTAAATGTCATTAATAAAAATATAAAAATGTAATTAATATAATTAACGTAATTACTTTACAAGACAATGTCGTTAATACTTTTTTGTTAGTTATGTACCGATAACGTAGAATCCCAGAGGAAATTTGGATCCATCAATTATCGTATTGTGTACAATAATTTTTGTATGTTCTATGTGACTGACTGTAGCTTACCCTTAATAATAATAGGGCGCATTTTAATTATCTAGAATATTATAATACAATTATTAGTATTACATTTATATGGTATAACAAGAGAGTCGGTGAAACAAAACAAATTTATACAGTGAAATCGTAAAACAAAATTTCGTTTAATTTTGCATGTGTTTTCAGGTTTCGGAATATATCATGTTCTACTATTAATTTAGATCAAAATAATCCGTATTTCAAACATTAACTTCTATAATCGGAAAATTTCATCTGCAAAAAAATATCTCCTCGAAAAAATTACTCCTGCGTCAATTTCAAAATTTTCACATCGGTATGACATTTTCATGTAATTACTCTACATTTAAATCCTTCCGCTGACTGCCTTTTAGCTCAAATTGTCACAGAAGAAGGGCCAGTAATTATTTTATGAAACAGCTGAGCCGAACAGTCTACCAGATTTCCTAAACCATGTTTATGTTAATACACAGCGGAGTCCAGCAAGCAACTGACTGCGTTATGCGTATTAGCAATATAAGTGAGGGGACAAAAAGTCAGTCAGTCACGGGACTCCAGCGGGAAAAATAATGACTTTACAAGAAAATGTCATCTATACTTTTTTGTTAGTTGTATACCGATAACGTAGAATCCAAGAGGAAATTTTAATCCATCAATTATTATGTTGTGTACAGTAATTTTTATCCGTTTTCTGTGACTGACTGACCATAACTTACAGTTAACAACTATAGGACACATTTAAGGTATATAGAATATTAGAATCCAATTAATATTGTTTAATTTACGACCAAGGAGGACCAAAGTATGGTTTAACAAAAGATTTTGTGAAATAAAACGAATTCATACGACCAAATCATTAAACAAGAAATTGGTAAAATTTTGCGTATTTTTTCAGGTTTGGAATATGACAAGTTCTACCGCTATTATTAGATTAAAATAATGCACATTTGAAACATTTTCTTATAGAATTATAAAATTTGATATTTACAGATATATATTACATCAACAAAATTATTCCTGCGTCAGTTCCAAAATTTTCAACTCGGTATGACATTTTCATGGAATCGCTCTATAGTAAATAATTTGTAAAACGAAAATAAATTATAATTAATATGCGTTCTTTCAGTTTACAAACACTAAAGCAAAGTAAATAAATAACTAATTCACTGGCTTTATCGAATCCGTAGGTTCATGGCTGCGCGCACATAAGCTCTCCATACATCCCTATCCTGGGCTAATGTTTTCCAATCATCCCCTGTATAGTTTACTTCCCTCAAATAATGGATAATGTTTTCTCCCATTTCATTTTTGGTCTACCAACTGGGCGTTTTCTCTCTGGTTTTCCTACTAGAAGCTTCCATGCACCTCTTTCATTCCCCATACGTGCCACATGTCCTGCCCATCTCAGCCTACGAGACTTAACAGTTCTTATTATATATGGTTTCCTATTCATATCATGTAGCTCACTATTATGTAGTTTTCTCCATCACCTGTCTGTTCATATCTTTTTGACCCAAACAATTTCCTAAGAACTAAAATAAATAAATAAAAATGAATTGACTAAGACAACATTTTATAAGTGAATGAAACTGAAACAACCAACAAATTCGTTTATTCATTGACTGATCTTATTAATCACATTAAGAAATAATCTTGCTCATTTCGGACGTCCATCATAAACAGATTTGACAAACGATTTCTTGTCATAAACGAGAACTTGTCAGTGATTTCCCTTCTATAGGGATGCAAATTATAAATTTGCCTCGGTCTGCGCATGCTCGAAGTCTTGGCAATAAGAGGATCCTCTGCATTCACTGTGATTAACCAATTACTGTCTTTCTAATGTTTTACCGCCCGCTCCCATTGTTTTTATTCCCTGGTTATAAGCGAAGACAGCGAATCAGAAGAGGGAGTGAGTGACGTAATATGAAGGGAGGAGATAGTAACTTCGACGTGTCCTTGTTCTGCGGCTGGTGGTGGTGGGTAGGAATATAGTAAGTACCACGTACGCCTTTAAGGTTATTATTTAATCGGTCTAACTGCACAAGAGCATCATAGAGAGATTCACATAATAAGATGCTTCAGCATGAAATTTCATTTTCTGAACATGTTTGTA
Organism: Diploptera punctata; assembly: GCA_030220185.1. Taxonomy (NCBI): domain Eukaryota; kingdom Metazoa; phylum Arthropoda; class Insecta; order Blattodea; family Blaberidae; genus Diploptera; species Diploptera punctata. Next base: position 3,586 of record JASPKZ010006091.1, read on the forward strand.
TAGCTGGCGATTACGAACCCCTGTTTTCTTATTTGGGAAATCAACTCTTTCCGCGGTCATTTCATCAGAATACACAGATATTGTATGATGAACAACATACTTGAAATGCTTTACCACTTAGGTGAACAACCACACTTGAGACCTTAGAAAATAATGAACACAACATATACATTATCGGACGTGTTATCTACTATTTCACGTTCAATTATCTTAGAGAATAGATCGAGCTCCCATTCCATTTTCAAGATAAAGTAAGAAATAAGTCCGGGATTGATTTCCTTCTTAAATCTTACACAAAATTCTAAGTCTTAGGTCTTCCTCTAGGGATTGGTGTTTGTTTCCTTCTTACCAAAGCTTAAAATGTTAAAATATGTACCTGAGAGGATATTGTAACTACAATTTCAGTTAAAAACACTTAGTAGGTCTTAGTATATTTTGAAAAGCTGATGATGGAACGTGTTACGAAAGCCATACTAAGTATTTTAACCTATAGGTGTTTTAAATGAAGTTGAAATTAGATGAAGACGACTGAGATCTCAGATACATGCTTATAATCGTTGAAATAATAACCTCAACGCTGTTTTACAATGCATTTTCAAAGTATTGATTCCACTCAAATTCAGAGTGAAGTTTGGAGATTCATTAGGGTACAATATAATTTTGATATTTTTATTGGTCTTCAATCTCTTCTTAAACTGTCTATTCATATGAGACCCTTAGAAGCCAAGGGGTACAAGTGACAAATTGCTAATTTTGGATTTAAGTTTAGATTTTAATAGTTACATCACATACAAATCTGAGTGGCCAATGTATATAATTAACAATTTGTCTGGTGCTGAAATCTAGTGACTTAAAAAAACTACTAAAACAATCACATATGGAGTGTCTCAACTTTGAACATCGTTTACCCAAAACTGACCTTTTTACTTACATTCACTTGGCTTTCAAGGGTTTCACATATTGTATAAAATACATACGGTGTGTGTATAAAATATACATGAATTAAATAAAACACATTCCTTTGTCAACATAAATTTAGAAATAATTTAATCTCAACCTTTGAAAAATAACTAATGCATAATAATACAAAATATAACTAACTCACTGGCACGGAAGTTCATGGTCGCGCGGACAATAGCTCTCCATACACCCCTATCCTTAGCCAATGTTTTTCAATCATCCCCAGTATAATCTACTTTCCTCAAATTGTAGGTAATGTTATTCTCCCACCTCATTCTTGGTCTACCAACTGGGCGTTTTCCCTCTGGTTTTCCTTCAAGAAGCTTCCATGCACGTCTTTCATTTCCCATTCATGCCACATGTCCTGCCCATCGAAGTTTACGAGACTTAACTGTTCTCTTTATATCTGGCTTCCTATAAAGACCATGTAGGCCTAGTTCACTGTTATGTAGTGTTCTCCATTCACCTGTCTGTTCATCTCTCTTCGGTCCAAAAATTTTCCTAAATACTTTATTATCAAATACTCGTAATCTCCTTTCCTCCCTTAAAGTAAGAGTCTATGTTTCGTATCCATATAGGCTAATATAACCGGTAGAATAATAGTTTTATATATTTTCAGTTTAACGTTTTTTGAAAGGAGTTGGAAAGTCAAGAGTCTCTGTAATGCATACTAATATGCATTTCCAGAATTGAGCCTATGTTTAATTTCCTTGTGCATCTCTTTCTTGTTTGTGATTATTGTTCCTAGGTAAATGAATTCAGCCACTTCCTCAAAATTTCCCTCATTTGCCATTAGCTGCCCATTGACATTATATAATGTATTTCTATGTGTGACCATATATTTAGTTTTATTGATATTTACTTCCAGTTCCAATTTCTTAGTGTTACTCAGTAGTTGTGTGCATGTTGGCCTTTAGTATCTCCTCGCTATCGTCCAATAGTACTACATCATCAGCATAAACTAACGGCTTATTAATACCATTGAGTTGTAGGCCTTCTTCATCCTCTAAAGACTTGATGGCATACTCTAGTATAAAATTAAATATAGAGGAAATAGTGCATCTCCTTGCTTCAGCCCATTGTGAATTTCAAAAGTATCCGAAAACTGTTTTCCTACACACACCCTACTCTTTGTGCATTTAGACACATTCTTATAAGTCTAACTATAGCAGGATACTATATAACTTCTCCCTCTTAATTGAATCATAGGCCTATGCCTTTTTGAAGTCTACGTATAGTTGATGTACAGTATCATATTCCCATTTCTTTTCTAAAATCTGTCTTAAGCTAAAAAATCTGATCTGTTGTAGACCTGTTTCTTCTAAATCCACATTTATGATCTCCTAGAATCTCATCAATGTAAGGAGTAAGTCTGCTTACTAATATACTCGTATTTGTTAGAATTTTGTACGAAGTTGAAAGTAATGAGATGCCCCTATAGTTGTTGCAATCAGTTTGATCTCCTTTCTTATAAATTGGTACGATAATCGATTCTTTCCATTCATCTGGAAGAGCTCCTTTATCCCAAATCATATTAAGCAACTGGTGTATCTGATTTTATCAATTCTGCTGGGATCTCATCTGAACCTGATGCTTTATATGGCTTCAATTCTTCTATCGCCATTTCAACCTCTAATGCACTTGGTTTACGATTAGCATTTCTGCTGTCTGTAAATTATCCTCTTCAATATCCTGTTCTGTATGTACATTAATAGTTGATTAAAGTAGCTTTCCCATCTATTTAATATACTCTTGGAATCTGCAGTCATATCCCCATTTTCATTCCTAATTATGTCTGTTGTAGCCTGAAACCCTTTATTCTCTATCCTAATTCCCTCACATAATTCTCTAATGTTCCTATTTCTGGCATTCATTTCAAGATCATTAATCTTCTCTCTCAAATATTCCCTCCTTTTACTCTTTAGTAGCTTGGTGGTTTCCCGTCTAACACTACCCAATTGCTCCAGATTTACCTCATTTGGCTCGTGTAACCATTTCATTTTTGCTAGCTTTCTTTTCTTTACAATGTCGGCACATTCCTCATCAAACCATTTCTTGTTTTGCCTCTTTTTTAAGTAACCAATGCTTTCTGATGCTGACAATTTAATAGTATCTCTTATAGCCTCCCATTCTTTATTTATATCAGTTTCTTCTTCGTTTGCCACATTGTCATCTGAAGGTTCCAGTACTTCAAATCTGTTAGCAATTTTGATTTGGTATTCATGCCACATTTAATCATTTTTCAAGTTTTTAATTCAAATTTTTCAGAATCATATTTAGCGTTTGTTCCTATCATAAGCGATAGCCGTTGTCTGATTTTCACCCCGACCAGATGATGATCCGAATTGCAGTCTGTCCCTCTAACTGATCTGACATCGATGATGCTGCTGTGCCAGCGTTTGTCCACTAATACGTGATATATCCGGTTTCGAGTTTTGTCATCTGGAGACGTCCAGGTATATTTATGAATATCCTTATACTCAAATGTTGTGCTCTTAACAATGAGTTTCATTGATGTGGCAACGTTTTCTAATATAACCCCATCGTTACTATCTTCATGAAGACTGAATTTGCTTGTTGTTGGTTTGAATATATCTTCCGCCCCGCTTTTACATTAAAATCTCCTAAGACAATTTCCATATGATATCGTGAAAGGCTAACAAATACGCATTCTAATTCTTCATAGAACTCATCCTTGATGTTGTCATCTTTATCTTCTGTGGGAGCATGTACATTTACGATTACAAAATCATGTCGTTTACCCTTTAGAATTATGTATGATATCCTATCACTGACAAACTTAATATCTCAGATAGTGGACAGGATCCTCCTTCGGACTAAAAAAACCCGTTCCAAGTTCAAGTCCCCGTAGTATAATGCAAAGGTTCCTGATTCTTGAAGTATATTTTGAGGTTCTTTTAATCAAGTTTTTTTAAAATCTGGAATCATCTTACCTCAATTTAATGTTGATTTGTTCTCGAACATGTTTCGATATATGTGCTATATCATCAATAGCTTTGGCCAAAGCTGAGGATGATATAGAAGATATATCGAAACATGTTTGAGAACAAATCAACATTAAATTGAGGTAAGATGATTCGAGATTAAGAAAAAAAAGTTGAAATTAGCGGTACTTTAACCTTAGTTGTTGATCTGGAAACATTTAAACAACGATGAGACCTTGCAGCTTATTCGTATTTAGAATTTTTAGAACGTTCCCTTTCGATAGGCATATGAAATAAGTGAACGCAGTTAGTATTCGTCCGATACTGTTCTCCTTTCGAGTGGAATATAGCTAATGGAGAGATACGGATGGAGTAAACAACGTAACTGCAGATTATAATATATTGATGTTACAAATATGTTAGATATTAAATATTAAACATTTAAAAATATGGATTAACGGCTTGTATTAGGTAGATTTGTAAACAAATTAAGTATAACGTTTCCCTTTGATATATATTAAAAACACAGAAAATACTTAGACAATACACGCCGCTCTATTTGGTTTGACGTGAGGTATGAATCGGGCAAGTGGGGGGGGGGTATGGAGAGAATAATCTATCTTAAGTAGGCCCTAGACGGTCAATAATTTTGATCAAAAGGTTGCGTCAATCGATTGTGTCAAGACGTCAGTAATGACGTCTAGGAACCCGTTTGACGCTTGTGCCAATCCCTTAGACGGTGATTGATGGAAGTTTGATTTACGCAAGTGATTGAAGTATAATTTCACTATTAATTTACAAAAGGCTCGCAAAAAAAAAAAACTAGCTTCTGAAACTCGACTACGAATGATTTTTTATCAAAATAACAAGAGTTGATTGACGCGCGCTCAGTCGATTGACACAAGCTTTTCATCAGAATGATTGACCGTCTAGGGCCTCCTTTAAGTCGGATATCACATGAGGACAATTCACAGGTATGTCGATGGATATTGGAAATACATTAAATAAACTCATTTTAAAATAAGAAAAGTTTAAATAAGTATAGGGAAGTTCGGATAATGTGGACCCTTGTGTTTGAGTGGACCCTGTTAATATCTTCCTTAATTGGTGTTGCCCTCGAACAGAAAATACTTTCACTTCTTCCCCTCGTCAACTTTGATGGGTTCAAGGCCAGTTTCTTTTATTATTTATGCGAAGAAGGTTTTATTTGTGATATTTATGAAAATTACCAGTTTAAAAGTTTTTCAAGCTAAGAATCAATTCTTAATTTCTGCTGTTGAATATTACAAATGTTGAAAAAACGCCTAGGCTTATTATATTATGTAGATGCTGTTTTAATATACTGAGTGTTTGGTTTGCTATTATGTGACATGGTGGATGTATAAAATAATTAAACATAAAAAAGAAATTCGGTTAATGTGGACCCTCCACGAGGACCTGGGTCCTCCACTTTACACGAATACGTATATTTTGTCAACGAGATTGCTATCTGTAAAAACCATTCACCTAATTAATTTATTTAATATCCTTGTAATTTTACTAAACCCAAAGACCGTCGCTTTCTGCAGTTGAATGACGTGTAAATGTTATAAAACTCCTGGCGCGACAGGCCTAGAAGGCCCTTAGCCTACCAGCCGGCTGCTGGCATCACATCCACATGTGTCAATCACAGAGGTAGACGATCATCAAGCCAGTGTAGGGGTGACATGTGGTCAGCATGTCGAGTCCCCCAGCCGTTACAGCTGATTTTCTCAACCTGGAGCCGCTACTTATTGTAGCTACCCAAATGCCTCATGATGCTGGGTGTGCACCGGTCCCATACTGACCGAAATACCATGAGAAAATTTCTTCCCCCCATGGAGACTCGAACCAGCGCAAGTCCCTTAGCTCTGCGCTAAGGCTTCCTGCCTTAACCACTCGGCTACGGCGCGGGACTTGTGAATGTTATAATCAACAATAATTTTTGAAAAACTGAAATAAATATCAACGCTTTTTAATTATGATTAATCATAAATACTTTCAGATTAATTTGTGCCTGTCTGTATAAATTAATAGCTAACGTGGACTCTGGGGGCCCACTTTATCCGAATATGGAGGTTAAAGTGGACCTTTCTTGTAATGTAAGAAAGCTTATAAATTGTGAAGATGTTTCCATATTTGAATAAAATAACAATGATATTTCATAGTTACAACACTAATGATAATCACTGTAATTAAACAAAATTCAAATCACTTAATTGAAAGAAGAAAAACACCAAATTCAAAACAGGGGTCCAAATTACCCTAAGTTCCTCTATTTATTAATATTTAAATGGAGTAATTTAATAATAATAATAATAATAATAATAATTAAAATATATATGCAGTCAATATGCCCACTTCACCAATTAATGTTTTAATTGGTGAAATGGGCATATTGACCTGCATATATATTTTAATATTTTATCACCAAGAAGATCACTTGTGTATTAAATAATAATAATAATTATTATTATTATTATTATTATTATTATTATAAATATTTCATATAAACTGGCAAAGCTAAGTTCATAAGTCCTTATCATCCATTCAGCCAGTAAAATAAGATATGAGTTTATACACTGTAATTAACTTTCAAACTAATAGTGAATATTACTAGCATTAAAATGTACATAAAAATAAATATATTAGTTTTTAATACTACAGTTATAAAAATTAAATAATTTGTAGATTTAATAATTTTACAAGAAAGTTATTTTTAACTAACTTTGAAGATACTGTATAAAAGGTTAAAATTATAAAACTGTATCTGAGAGCTCAGTTGTCCTCAACTATATTAAACTTCGGTTAAAAAATCTTCCGCAAGGCTTATGTTATAACTTATAACGAAGATTTTTAGCGGAAGTTTTGTCTAGTTGAGGACGACTGAGATCTCAGGTACAAATGTATAATTTTAATCTTGTCCAATATATAAAAATGAATGTGTTTGTTTGTTCGTACTTTATGCGCGGCCATACCGTTGATCCGATTGTGATGGGGCTTTTTGCAAAATGTTCAGTAGATTCCGAGGATGAACATAGGCTATAAGAGAGTTATGATACTCAACTCCTACACCCTTAAACATCGCCCTTTATATTGGAAAACATGAAAAAAGTAACCCTTTGGACGCTTAAATGGCTTACGCTGTCTAAACCATAACAAATACACAAAATTAATGTCACAGAATTGAATATCTCGAAAAACTCTACACAAAATTCCTCGACAGCATATGTTTATCTCTTACGGATAACTCACAATAACCATTTTTGTCTTTCATTGATGCCATGAAGATCGAGACAAGTACGTAGATTCCTAAGCAAGCATAGCAGTACATGACAGGCATTCTTTTACGGAAAACTCACAATAACGAATTTTATCTCTTAGCTCATTAATGCCAAGGAGATTGAGATAAGTAGATTCCCGAGCAATACCGAGTAATCAGCACGGGGAATCTTAAAATAATTACGATATACATTTATAATTATTTTTCATTTTACTTATTCAACTAATCATAAGAAGTACATTAATTTTTGTCTTTCAGCTCATTTATGCTAAGAAGATCGGGATGAGTAGATTCCCGGAGAACGCCGGGTAAACAGCACGGGATATTTAAAAATAATTACGATATAAATTTTTCCTTTCACTTATTTAACTAAACATTTTTTTTAAATGCCCCAGGTTTGTCTTTTCGACATTCCAGGTTTCTCTCTTGGCATGGCGTAATTGTAACCCACTTCTGAGGTTGGGGCGCCTGGGAGGCGGGGTTACGTTTCCCCGATGATATGATGGGTGATGATGATAATGGTGCGCCAGGAGAGTCCCTAATCCTAAACTTAACCTAAGATGAATATGAATGATGATTGCGATGGCCATATGATTTCGGGGACCGTTTGGGCCTTAAAGTTTTCCTGACATTTGTCTTACAGGTGAGGAAAAATCCCGATAAAAACCTCACCCAGAAAAACTGTCCCGACCGGGGATCGAACCCGGGCCCGCTGCGTGACAAGGCAGCACGCTACCCCGAGACCACAGCGGTGGACATTTAACTAAACATAAAACACATTAATTTTCGTAATTCAGCTCATTTATGTCAAGAAGATCAGGATAAGTAGATTCCCGGGCAAGCCGGGTAATCAGCATGGGGGGTATCTAAAATTATGAATTTATAATTATTTTTGCTTCTACTTATTCAACTAAACATAAAAGCACATTAATTTTCATTTATTTAGACGTAGCACCGCACGACTGGTATTAGCTAGTAATTTATAATATTATAAATTACTCACGGTATTCAAATAAATGTAACACTAAGTAGAGCTTTCAGAAATTATGTCAATTTTTATTTTAAAGAATGTATTATACAAATGTAATATTGTGATAAAACTTGTGTAAATTACTAATGATTGTGATAAAATACACAAAGAAATATAATAGGATACTTACTCGGGATTCTCTTCCGGACCTGCCACTCTGAATGGATGAGAGAAGTAGAAAAGACACAATGGTGATCCGGGCCGCGGGGGCGACAACGGCGGCGACGACGTCGTGGCATCCTATTACATAACACATACGTCATCATTAACCATTGTAATTATATTGCTTTACTTCCATTCCAAGAAATTGTAGCAATAAGCAATTGCAATGTAAAGTACTAACAGCTGGCATCCATATACATAATTTATTTTACATTAAAAATCAATACCTTTCATAAAGTGAAATGCTATCAAAGAATCTGACACTTGTGACAGATGACACAGAACAATGCAATTATAAATATTTTTAATCTTTATTTTCCCTTTGTATATTTTACGTGCCCCATTCTACTCAAGCCTTACATGGACACGACCTGTCGGGAGAGGATTTTAAACTATGGATCACATACGTTTTTGACCACACAAAGATACGAGTATGAAGGGTCTCCCCGGATGAGTAATGAACTCAATGCCGAGGCCATCTCTTCTTCGGACGGCCCAAAGATCGCTTTCCATACATTCATACTCATCGTTGCAAATATGATGACGAAGATCTGATGGTGTTCAGGAATTATTTGGGCTTTAAAGTTTCCGACCATTAGACCACAGCGGTGGACAATATTATTTATTTAGCATCATCATCATCAATAATTATGTCCATCGCTGTGGTCTCGAGGTAGCGTGCTGCCTTGTCACGCAGCGGGCCCGGGTTCGATCCCCGGTCGGGGCAGTTTTTCTGTAAGACAAATGTCAGGAAAACTTTAAGGCCCAAACGGTCCCCGAAATCATATGTCTATCATCATCATCATCCTTATCATTATCATCATCATCATCATCATCATCCTTCACCGGTGTGGAAAGCAACGGGAAGCTACCAAACCTACAATTCCCTAGTAAAGCTACAAGCATAACATGAACATTCTATGATTGCAGTGAAATACCTGCCGTCGGGCAGAATTACTATGGATGGATAATCTAGTTTATTCAAGGACCTTCGACAGAAAAAACGTATACGTCCCCTGCAGTCCAGGTATAAAATCCTGAATATAACTTCCTTGGGAGGGGAAGTAATGCCGCGAGTCTCGTGTCATCTCTCTCTCTCTCTCTCTCTCTCTCTCTCTCTCTCTCTATATATATATATATATATATATATATATATCTTCGTGTAATTTCTGCTTTGTATAATACTTTTACCTTCACCTAAGAGGCAGGCACTTTTACGCAATGCGAGCTTTACAAGGACGGGACCTGTCGGGAGGAAATATGTAACTCTGGATCACACACTTACTTTTTTACTTTTGAGGGCCTCTCCACTTTTCGGCGGTTACCCTGTATTCCCATTCGCCATTCTTGCCGATCACGCCATTCATCCTCCTCCAGACCTCGGTCGTTTATCAATCTATGGATCTCTCCTCTCCAAGTTGTTCTTGGCCTGCCCCGTTTTCTTCTACCAGAAGGTGACCATTCCAAAAGAGTTTTGGGCCACCTATCATCCTCCATTCTCCTGACATGGCCATACCACTGAAGAACTCGTCTTTCGATCCTTTCCACCACTGTCTCCTCCATATCCATCATCTGCCTCACTTCTTCATTTCTTCTTTTTTCCAACCTGGACACCCTGGCACTGCGTCTTATTCCATCCCATCTCCACTGCCAAGATCTTAGTTTTTTGTCCCTCTACCAAAGTCCATCCCTCAGCACCATAAGTCATTATGCTTTCCACAACAGACTTCAAAATCCTCTTCTTCGTGTGGTTTGACATGGTCCTACTCCACAGTACTCCATTCAACATTTTTATGGCTCTTCGTGCTTGTACTAACCTGCTATCTACTTCAGCTTTACAACTCCCTGATTCATCAATAAGTGATCCCAAATATTTAAATTTTTAACAGCTCTAATAATTCCTTGGGATAGGGATATATCTCGTCCACTTCCTCCTACTACAAGATATTCAGTTTTTTCCATGTTTACTCTTAATCCTCCTATTTCAAAAGCATTTAGAAGTTTTCTTATCATGTATTTCACATCCTCACGACTCTGAGCTATCACCACTCGATCGTCTGCAAATAATAAGGAATGTATTGTGCCACCTTGGACTTGTACTTCCATGCCTCCACAATATCGATTCCACTGCTCCAATATATGCTGGATGTATATTTTGAACAGAGTAGGGGACATACTACAGCCCTGTCGCAGGCCTTTAGTAGTTCTGAATGGAGAGGATATCATCTTACCCACTTTAACCGAAGCCTGACACTGCTGGTACAACCGTCGGACAAGTGAAATCGTTGGTAAATCGATACCAACATCAACCATTGCATCCCAAAGTTGGTTGATTGGCACCGAGTCATAGGCCTTTTATAATCAACAAATATCAAATGAATTTCCTGGACCTTAGCATGTGATTTTTCTGTTATCTGTCTCAGACTAAAAATGTGATCCATGCATGATTTCCCTTTGGTAAATCCTGCTTGGTCTTCCAACATTCTTCCTTCGATAGTGTGTTCAAGTCTGTTTGTGATGATACTGCTAAAAATTCTATTCATGGATGACATCACACTGATTCCTCTGTAATTTCCAGGGTCTTTACGATTTCCCTTTTTTATGAATAGATGTTATATATGACATACACCAATCCTTTGGTATTTCATCACCCTCCAAAATCTGATTAAACATTTTACAGATAAGTCTTTTTAATAAGGGAGGGCCATATTTCCATAACTCTGTCATTATTCCACCGGGTCCACTGGCTTTACCGTTCTTTGCTTTTTTCAGTGCCTGATTTATTTCTTCCTCTAAAATAGGTTCCATACGTGACGATATATTGTCCATATACTCCAAATTTTCACATTTTTGTCCCTTCCTTTTCTCAACAAGCAGATTTTTAAAGTGCTTCTCCCATTGTTCCATATTCACAAGATTTAAGGCTGGTGATGGATTATTAACTGCCCTCATCTTCCTTATAACTCTCCATGCCTCTGCAGATCTTCTGTATCCTAATGAATGATCGATTTCAGCACATACTTTTTCCCATGATTCTTCTTTACATTTTATTATAACCTTCTTTACCTTTCTCTTGCAATCTCTATACTTCTGTAGGTCTTCTTCACTCTTAGAGCTCAACCACTTATAGTACAATTTCTTTTTCTCATTAATAATTTCCAGTGCTTCCATAGTCATCCATTCTGTCCTTCCTCCACTTTTCCTCTCCCTTCCCAACACTTCCTCAGCTACTCCATTAACACAATGTTTTTTAAAAAATCATACAGGCCTTCAGCATTCAAATCCCCCTCTACTACTTTCAGTCTATTGTTCAGCCTTTCCTGATATAGATAGCGTACACTATCTTTCTGTAATAGATGCACCAAATATATGGGGTCATCTATAATAGTCATTTCTTTATTTTTCTGAGTTTTAGTTGTTTTTAATTTAGTTTTCATTGGGAACGCAATTTTTGATACAACAATATAATGATCCGATCCACATTCTATCTTCCTCCGTACTCTAACATCTTGTACTTTAATCAATCGTTGCTGTCTTACTATTACGTAGTCTATAATAGACTTCAAATTCCTGGAGTGGTTTACCCAGGTATATTTATGTATATCCTTGTGTTTAAACTTTGTATTCATGATAACACATTCCTGCTCCTTACAGAGTTCAATCAACCTCCTGCCATTATCATTTTCTGTATCTTCTCCCCAGGCTCCAACAATGTTACTATTAATTTTTCTACCGACACGTCCATTAAAATCTCCCATTAGCAGGAGCTCATGTCCATTCTTACAATCATCAATTACTTCTCTCAGATCTTCATAAAAAACCCTTTTCTCATCAACTGAAGTATCATTGTTGGGGGCATATACCCCTATTACTTCCACAGTAGTTTCATGAATGCGTGTAGTTATCTTAATTATCCTGTCACTTATTTTTTTCCAATTAACTATTCCATATTTCCATTTCTTCTTTATGAGTATAGCCACTCCTGATTTTGCTCTCTCTGATTTTGGCACTCCACTCCAGAAATGTATATAATCCCCAACCACTTCTTGTCCTTTCTTTTTTGTCTCATTTAAAACTACTATATCCATATCCAGAGTATCTAGTTCTTTAACTATTTCTACTAGTTTTCCACTTATTCCTTGTATATTACAAGTTCCGCATACCAAAGTCCGTTTATGTAGCCAAAGTCGATGCCTATTAATCCGTCCGGCTAATTTCTTGGGAAACGTAGCAAGCTTTGTTTTATAGGATCGGGGTGCTAGCCCTCTGCCCAACCCCCAACCTGGAGGACCAGGTAATTTGTAATCGAGGATGTCTTCTCCTAGCCTTTGGAGGACCAACTCCCATCCTGCAAGGCAGCAGCTCCCTATCCTGAGGTAATCTCTTCTGCCTTCTTCGCCGTTGAGATTCCAAACTCTTCATCCGCCTAAGAAGCCATTGGATATCCTTTTCTGGAGTGCTTCTTCGTCTGACCTCTCTCCTTTGACCTGTCCGGCATGGGAAACCCTATCAGTAGCTACGCTACCGCTGGCATAGCTCTCAGGGTCATCGAGGTACTCAAACCCCACCACCAACTATAAGGTCTTGTACTCCCTAGGTGGGGCTGGATCACACACCCACGTACTATTTTGAGCACGCAATAACGTGGAAGGCTTCCCTGCATGAGCGACAAGCTCAATGCCAGGACCCTCTCCGAGACAATGTGAATAATTAAGATAAGACACACCGTTCTCTCAGTCATTAATTCTGAACGTGGAGAATGTGATATTGATAATGGTTATGATGGTCGGCTGGTGTTCGGAAACCATTCGGACATTAAAGTTTCTCAACACTTGTCTTAAAAGCCTGAAAAAAAAAACGAAAAGAAACTTACCGAGGATACTTTTCCCGATCGGGGATCGAACCCTGACCCGCTGCGTGCAAAACAATTACATTACCCCGATACAACAGCGGTGGACATAATAATGATAATAATAAAAAAATAATAATAATAATGTTTATACACAAATTTTCAAGGTTTACACATCTTTCTGTGCCTAAAGTTTTATTTTCTTACTCCACTCGTCTGTATCCATCCATTCCATGTCCTTCAGTTCTCTTGTTCTCATTCTAGTTCCTATTTGTTGCATAATAACAACAATAATAATAATTAATAATAATAATCAATTGAGTTGGTGTTTACTTGATGAAAATCCATATTTATTAATTAAATAAAAATAAAACGTAGTTTTATTTGATTTTCATATTTATTATATAATTCAGTGACAGCTGTTTCGGTACACTGTACCTTCTTCAGACATGTTAACAAATTATGAATTGTGATACCACTATCCATAGTTCTTCTCTTCATCCATATACTCATAAGATGACACCCTTTAATAGTTACATTCATAGACTTTTAAATATCCCTCTTTCACCCTTGGAATATAATAATGAATTGAATATTATTAAACAATTGGCTGTTAATAATGGCTACGACCCTGAAATTATAGAATGTTTAATTAAGAAGGTTCATTACAAAAAAGCAATTAACAAAGTTTTTCCTTTACCCAAAGAAAACATAAAGAAATATGTCGTAATGTCATACATAGGCCCACTTTCAAATAAAATATCTAAACACTTTAAAAAGTTGAAAATTAATGTGGAATTTAAAACTAATAAAACTCTACAAAATATAATAAAAAACAATAAAACCAAAACAAAAAAAGAAAAATTATCAGGTGTATATAAAATGAAGTGTGGCACATGTGACAATGTCTATATAGGACAAACTGGTAGACCTTTTATCTCTCGGATGAAGGAACACATGAGAGCATATAACAGAAATTTAGAAAATTCAAAATATGCTAACCACCTATTCCAATTTAATCATTGTTTCGATCCAAATTTTGAAATTTTACATATTTGTGATAAGGGTAAGAAGTTAGATCTTTTGGAGGCTGTAGAAATTAATAAATTTAAAAGTAGTAAAAAAATGTTAAATTCTCAACTTAATTTGAATGAATCCCCTTTGTTAAATTAAAAAATTTAAATAAATATTGTTGTATTGTTGCTTAGATCAGTTGGAACACAATTCATAATTTGTTAACATGTCTGAAGAAGGTACAGTGAACCGAAACAGCTGTCACTGAATTATATAATAAATATGAAAATCAAATAAAACTACCTTTTTTTTATTTAATTAATAATAATAATAATCTATATAGGCCCTACAGATATTTAATGTTTACACATCTTTCTGTGCCTGAAGTTTTATTTTTCTTCTCCACTCGTCTCTATCCATCCACTCCATGTCCCCCAGTCCTCTTGTTCTCATTCCAGTTCTTATTTTTTGCATCCACGAGTTTTGAGGTTTTCCTTTCCTTCTTCTTCCAGGTGGATACAATTCCAATGTTTTCCTGGGTAATCTTTCTTCTTGCATTCGTCGTACGTGCCCATACCAATTTAATTGGTTATATCTTATATAATGTACTATTTAATATCAAATAGACCTATTCATTTTTTCTCGTATGACAGTATATCTTATTATTTTAATTTTGAATATCTTGCTGCTCTCCTCAAGAAATCCATTTCCATAGACATAAGTTTTTGTTCTAAGTTTCTGTTGAATTTCCAAACTTCAGCTCCATATGTGACAGTACGTCACACTATTGAATTATGTATTTGTACTTATTTTCTGGTTATATGTCTGTTTCACAAGACTCCATTCATCATTGCTGTTATTGCTCTAGCTTTATTAATTAAGTTCTTAATATCACTTTCTTGTTTATCCTCTTTGTCTACTTTTACTACCTGATACCCAAATTCTTCACATCCTCTAATATATCTCTTTTGATCTTCTAATATTAAATCTTCGGTTTCGGATCCACATATGAAATGTTTTTTTTTAATTACTTTTAAAACCCCAGTTATCGTATTCGTCCAATTATTTTCTGAACACGTTTTCATATCATTGAGGAATTATTATCTGGTCATCCCCAAATAAGAGTGTAGTCTATATATTGTATCTGTTGATCCATCTCCAATTGGTACTCCCATTCTGAACATTTTTTGCTCCAGTTTGACAGTGCTGTGTGTGTGTGTATATATATATATATATATATATATATATATATATATATAAAATAATCCATTCCAAAGTAATTCTGCCCGAGGGCAGGTCTTTCGCTGCAATCATTGCGTTTTAATGCTGTGCTTTGTAGCTTTACTAGGGAATTATAGGTGTGGTAGCTTCCCGTTGCTTTCCACACCGGTGAAGGATGATGATGATAATGATAAGGATGATGAATAATGTCGGGATGATTTTCGGGGACCGTTGGACACTAAGCTTTCTGACATTTGTCTTACAGGTGAGGAAAAACCCCGAAAATAATTTCACCCAGGAGCCTGTCATGACCGGAAATCGAACCCGGGCCCGCTGCGTGACAAGGCGCACGCTGCCTCGAGACCACAGAGGCGGACATAATAACAATAATAATAATAATAATAATAATAATAATAATAATAATAATAATAATAATAATAATAATAATAATAAACGTAAATTATTCAAGGTCCTCCAAATGGAAAAATGTATGCGATCTCGGACAACAAAATCCCTTCCTTCGGAAAGACAGTAAAGCCGCGAGTCTCTTGTCATAGATTTACGTCATATAAAATGACCTCAATCTTAAATAAGAGCACCTGATCAAATTTTATATTCCTTTTCGCGCCCAAAATTGAATTTCGACGATAATAACCTAAGATGTTAAATTATGTCGTTAAATAAAATACTAACTAATGTACTGAAAGAGAGAAAACCGCGAACATATACATGCGTGTTTATATGATTCGTTATCTTCTATATTTGTCGTTATTGATCGAATTGTGAACTTCGATTATAGTTGAAAATTAAAAATTGATGTTTTTCTTTTAAGCGAAGTATTTTTGCCCTCGTTACTTATAACTAGAATTTGCGTTTTTCATGAGTACTCTTTTCATAGAGACTTGTTTAAAAATAGGAATAAAAAGGAAATGAACGTTCCTAGAAAATTATCTTTAACAAAGTAGCTTCAAACGCTATATCTTCAGTAAATAATTTATAGTCAACCTGTCTTTGTTTCTCCTCCGTTAGTATCTTTACCTTATTCGTGGTGGAGGGGCTTGCGTGCTTAAATGACTCCGTGAGCTATGCCGACGTGGCGATAGCATTTCTATCAGAAGCGTTAATCCAACCCGAACAGGTCATAGGTGATAAACCAGATTAAAATATATAAGGACTCAGTTTTGCGTCCCCAGAATATGGAGAAATAAATGTTGCTTCAGTTAAGGGAGGGGGGTGTCATCATATGCACTGTCTCGAGATCAATTTCGTAGAATCATGTTTACGCAACACTAGTATTAATAAACACGTTGAACCGAAAGTGCCTTTCTGCGGTTCAGTATGGTATCTTTGTTCTCCTCCCTACTACAGAACATTTATGAAATATGCCAATGTCCTGTGTTCCTTGTGCCTACCCCTCCCCTTTTCATCCTTTCCGCCGCGCATCTCTACGGCGCATATCCCCTCTACTTGCGAACCTTTATATACACTGTACTCTTACCGAACATTATCATTCGATCAGCCTAGCAACCGTCGTTTGGTTATTTAAAGACGGATTCAAAGGTGGAATCCAGTTCCAGCTCGCCATGCGACTGGAAGGTTAATATGGTGGTCTATATAGACAAGTTGATTGAGGCCGAGAAGAGGTCAGTTTTGAGTTAGTCCAGCAATGTACGGAAGAAGTGATTCCTAAAGCTTGGACACGTGTGTGAGTGTGGTATTATGTATGGTAGTTTATTTATTCAGTTATTTCTACCGCTATGCTTGGTCGTTTGATCAAGAATCATCTTTTTTTATTAATTTATTGTTTTATTTAAAACCACCTTGTTTATATTAAAAGGTTATCTTTTTAAACAACGCCCCTCTGTTATTATTCAAGTATAAGTAGTTATTCACTCTCCTATACAAAAATCACTCACTGTATGCTTTTAATAATCTGTATCTATATATGTATATATGTTCATCAGGAAAAGAAGGATGAATTAATAGCTGCCTTTCATGGGCCCGAGGCAAGCTGCTTTCTTACAGATAACTTCTTCGAATATCAGGACCACATTAATAAATACAGCAAATTACAAAGCCCGATCCCGTACAAGTGTTACGCTGAGCGCGGTTTGCTTTCTAAACCCCACAAATGGTAGCAGTAGCGTAGTGTGGTTTACTTACCTACAAATGGTAGTAGATGTGTGGTTTTTGTAACCCCCACAAATGGTAGCAGTCAGCGTGGTTTTGGTTTTCGTAAACCCCCACAAATGGTAGGCAGACCGTGGTTTTGTTCTTTAAACGCACAACGTATATTACCATGAGTTAAATATTTACTGAGATCAGTTTTATAGGCCTAAGTGTTATTTTCCATTAAACAAGTAACCGATCGTGCTGCTGTCTACATAGTGTGAGATTTAACAACTTAACACAATAAAAAAATCGGAAAGAAAGTGCAGAAAGGAAGGATATTAAAATTGTCTTGTGAAATTATTCGGTATTATATAGTTATGAGAATGTAAATTTATGTTTAAGTATAGACGTTATATAAATTAGCTGTTGAGCGGACTGGGGTGGGTATGTTTCCGCTTGCATGCCTTACAGGGCCGCCAAACTGAGTCCCATATAATTTATTTGTCAAAAGAGTAACGATCTTTCATTGTAAAAATACGAATCACGGGCATGGATTGCACTAGAGTAAGTTTTTCTGGTTATAGGGATGTATGGATATATGAAGTCCGCGCAACCATGAACCTTCGGGTTCGATAGTGCCAGTGAGTTAGATAGTTACCTTGTTTTATTGTGTTTATTTAAAACACGTGGACTTTACGAGTTTTTATGTTAAAAATTGAACAGATTTCCTCAATTTTAAAGATACTTTTAAAAGTGATTAAATAATTAAGTATATTTTTGTTATACCATGTGGCCCAAAAGTCGGTTGACAAATGGGAGAAGTTTGGCTGATGTTAAACTGTTAAAACTAACCACACTGATTAAATTGTCATGTTCGGGGGTTTCAATGCAGAGCTAACGCAGATGTTCAAAGTGACGTCCATCCACCTGGAGACAATGTCTCACTCGATCACGAAATTTAGCACTCAAATTTGAAAGTGTATCTGGTGAAATATTCCGAATGGCATTACTGATTCGGCCTTTCAAGTATTCCAGTAATGCGGGCTGAGTCTGGAACACATGTTGTTTTACGTATCCCCAAAGAAAGAGGTCTAGGGGTGTCAAATCAAGTGACCGTGCAGGCCAAGGCCTTATGCCACCCCGTCCAATCCACTGATATCGAAATGAACTATTCAAATTGTTTCGAACAATTACAGCATAGTGAGCAGTAGCTCCATCTTGTTGAAACCACAGTTGTTTCCGTCCGTTCGATGGCAGGTCATCTAGAAAGTTTAGTAGAGTTAAGTCTAGCACTTCATTGTAAGACAATTGGTTCACATTGCTTTCAAAGAAATGTGGGCCCACAACTATATCACCAACAAGACCACACCACACCATTACTCTGGGGGAACCTGGGTCATTCACCTCACGTATCCATACTGGATTTTGCTTAAACCAATACCGAACATTTTGAGTATGGGCATGACCGTTCAAATAAAAAAACACTCATCGCTGAAAATAACTCGTGTAATGAAATTGTCATTGTCCATTTGATTGGTGATCCAATTGCAGAAATGACGTCTGTGTAGAGAATCATTGTCATACATTGTGTGAACATGTATCATCTTGTACGGACGATAATGTGATGCTTTTAAAATTTGCCGAACAGATTCCTTGCTCACTCCACTCTGCCTTGACACATAACGAATTGATATTTTAGGACTTGCAATAACCTTTGCAAGTATGTTAATTATGTTTCTTCATCAGTAGCCGTCTTTGGTCTGCCACTTTGCTTTACATCCAGCACAAAAGAGGTCCTCTTAAATTTATTAAAAAGTTTACTCATAGTTTGAAATGATGGTTTCGGTATTTTAGGATGCCGCCTGTGAAACTCATCTGCAGCCTCTCGATGATTATCACCACAAAGGAATACTAAATCAACTCTTTGTTCTGGAGTAAGCATGATTGACTTCAATGTTTTATTTAATGTTGTAAACTGTCTTCCCTTTGAGAGATGCTTTCTGATACAGTACATGTCAGAAACACAAACACAAATCCATTATCATTATTCATTGTTGTAATAATTATTTCCTTTTTATTTTATTGTTTCATTGTTACCATTGTTTCCAGAATAAAAAATACCTAAATTATCACATTCTTCTTATTGAGAAAACTTCCATTTGTCAACCGACTTTTGGGTCACACGGTATTTAAGTGAACGATGGACAAAAGGCTGATACTTATAAGTGAAATTAAGTAACCTATAACAAAGCATATATAAGGAATATCTAATATATTTCTGTCTCTCTCTCTTTCTCTCTTTTCCTTGGTTTAACCTCTCCATTTATGTGTAGGTTTGTTTCTACATGCTTCCGCCATCCGGGTCTTACAGGAGTACGACCCGTCAGGAGAGGATTTTCATCTCTGGATCATACACATAGTTCTTTGTCTACACAAAGGCATGGAGGGCCTTGCTGGATGAGTGATCAGCTCAATGATAGTGCCATCTCCATGTCAATACGAACATTTAAGACAAGACACACCATTTATTCATTCATTATAAACAGGGCGAATATGATATAGATGATTAAGGTATCCAGATGATGTTCGGGGACAATTTGGACTTTAAAGTTTTCTGAACTTTATCTCACAGACGAGAAAAACCCCGAAGAAAAAACTCACTCAGGAAACATCCGATCGGAGATCGAATCCAGGCCCGCTGCTTACGAGGCAACGACGTTACCCAGGGATCACAGCTATCTAACCTCTAAGGTCAATATTATACAGATGATAGATACTGCAAACAGAGTATTTTGAGATAAGGAACCAGTGATTATAGATCTTCAAGATCATAAAATCAAGGGAGACAGACATCATCTGTGAAAAATACACGCTAAAGAAAGTTGTGTATTTGATTACAGGACTGGATACCATTCACAGAACATAACTAACTCACTGGCTCTATCGAACCCGTAGGTTCATGGCCGGGCTGACATAAGCTCTCCTTATATCCCTATCCTGAGCTAATGTTTTCCAATCATTCCCTGTATAATCTACTCCCTCAAATCATGGATAATGTTATTCTCCCGCCTCATTGTGGGTCTTCCAACTGGGCGTTTTATTTCTAGTTTATTACAAGAAGCTTCCATGCACCTCTTTTCATCTCCCATACATACCACATGTCATGGACATCGCAGTCTACGAGACTTAACTCTTCTTATTGTATCTGGCTTCCTATACATATCATGTACAGTAGCTCACTATTATATAGTTTTCTGTATTCACTTGTTTGTTCATATCTTTTTGGCCCAAAAAAAAACCTAAGATCTTTATTCTCAAATACTCGTAATCTTCTTTCCTCCCTTAAAGTAAGTAAGAGTCCATATTTCGCATCCATATAGGCCTAATATAACTGGGAGAATAAATGTTTTATATATTTTAAATGTAATGTTTTTTAAAGGAGTTGGCACGACAAGAGTTCCTCTAATGTATATTAGCTTGCATTTCCAGAATTAAGCCTATGTTTTAATTTCTTTGTACATCTCATTCCTATTTGTAATTATTGTACCTAATTACTTGAAATCAGCCACTTCTTCAAAATGTCCTTCATTTGCCATTAGTTATCCATTTCCATTATATAATGAATATCTATGTGTTAACTTATACTTAGTTTTATTTGTTTACTTCCAGTCCAAATTTCTTAGTGTTACTCAATAGAGTGTGCGTGATGGCTCTTAGTATCTCCTCGTCATCGCTCAATAATACTACATCATCAGCATAAACTAACAGCCTATTAATACCATTTAGTTGTAGGCTTTCTTCATTCTCCAAAGATTTGATGGCATGCTCTAATACAAAATTGAATAGTAGAGGAGATAGTGCATCTCCTTGCTTTAACCCATTGTGAATTTCAAAAGTATCTGAAAACTGTTTACCTACAAGCACCGCACTCTTTGTGTCATTTAGACACATTTGTATAAGTCTAACTAATTTTTTTAAGGAGTTCCGAACTCCAGAATGATACTATATAACTTCTCCCTCTTAACTGAATCGTATGCCTTTTTGAAGTCTACATAAATGATGTATAGTGCCATTATATTCCCATTTATTTTCTAAAATTTCTCTTATACTAAAAATCTGATCTCTTGTAGACCTATTTCTTCTAAATCCACATTGATGTCTCCTAAAACGTAATCAATATAGGGAATAAGTCTGCTTAGTAATATATTTGTTAGGATTTTGTACGAAGTTGAGAGTAATGATATTTCCCTGTAGTTGATGCAATCAGTACCATTCTGAGTTTAAATCCATTTGGTCTCTTGTCTAACTTTATAGTAGGATTTTTCAAAAGATGGGGAATTTTCTGCTCTCTCAATGATCTGCACAAAGTGTCCTTGAAGCTTGCATTTCGTGGCAAGTTTACTGGTGTCACAGGATCAATCACCTTCTCAAAGTCTAGTGTTTGATCAGTTTTCATGCTATATGAGGCTTGAAGGTCTTAATTTTTCGTAACTTCAAATCTCCTGTCGCATTTGAGATTATTGGTTTCATATCTCAGAATACTTGATTCGCAGTTCTCTTCTCATAAACAAATGTTTATGGACAAGTTGAAGGTACTGTGGGATCATTTTTGTCATCAATAAATTTGTAACAATTGTAGGGCTACAAATTATCTAAGATAAACTCCCAAAGCGATAACATTAAAGTGCTACATTTTTGTTCACGAATTTATTGTACCTTTTGCATTATGTTAAATTCTCTATATCGTCTTTATTTATCACCATATTTAGTTTACTCTTGCTCAATCTTATCACAAGTACGATTATAGCTTAATATAAACAGGAAATAAAGAGAACCGATAAACATAACTATTTAAGCATAGCAGAAGTTCTGCGCGCTGGGCCCGAATTTACGCAGACTTCATTTCAAATAAACAACTGCTAGTATATAACAAACAATACTTTGGTCTATACTTTACTGTACCTAAAGTAGTATTTAACGAGACCATGATAGAGGAGATCAGAGGACACTAAATACTTGTAAAACAGTTAATAAATAATTAATCACAATGATTAACTAAAAATGGACTATCTTTAATGTGAATGTAGTCATATAAATAAAATTAAGAAAATAGCGGCTGTAATGCAAAATTATCAAAAACAATAATGAAGGTTAACATAATCAATAATAACTTTCTTCTTTAACAGTAACATTAATGACCTCTCTCATACTTAACAACATTTGAATTATAGACACTCATACAAAATCAATACTTACCTTTTAGTTTCTGTAAACACCACCTTAACAAAACATATATATATCAAATCTTGAGGTGATGGCCACATCGCCACAACTAAAGAGTTCCCATCTTGGAGAAAGTCTCCCCCTTTCTTAGGAAGACTACCCGTCTGTCCGAAATCAGTTCACCGACTGCTTACACCGAAGCCAGTCCCCCTGCTTAACGTTCCGTGTCACTGCGGACGGACCTCCTCTTTCGCGCAGTGCGTGCGCGCAGAGGAGTGGGAGATGGGTGAGTTCGGAAAGGAGCGGACACTAAAGGAAAAAGGGATCGGGAAAACACAGACGTAACAAGTCTCAACAGACATCGCGGCAACACAGAAGTTCCAAAAATCTTGCATACATGGTGCAGCACTATCGAACCAATAGGTTCGTGGCATCGCGGACATAAACTCTTCATTCATCCCTATCCAATAATTACAGTACAAAGAAATCGCTGAAGAGAATATGGAGGAAATTCATCTGGTGGGAAATACTTTAAGGGATGATGTGAGAAGTTTCTGGGGACTATAAGTTTAAACAAACAATCCGGAGATTCTCTTCGACGTGTATCAGAAGAAAATATTGAATAAATTAGAGCAAGATTTATGAGTAGTCCTCAAAAATAAATTCGTAGTTCACTGTGCCAAGATCAACTGTACATCATGTATTTCGTAAGTGGCTTCATTTGTATCCTTATACGGTGGAAATTGTTCAACAATTAAAATCAGATGACAGGCCACGACGATGGCCATTACTATTTAAAATGCTGGATCATATTGAGACAGATTCTCAATTTCTTGGAAATATCTTGTTTTCAGACTCATGAACCAAGATCTCTCAATCGATGCAATGTAAGGATCTGAGGTGCACAAAATTCACACATCTACCCTCTACCCAAAAGTAAACGTTTGTGCGGTGTAATGAAGAACAGGTTATCGATTTTTTCCCCCTCATGAGGAATGAATAAACTGACCGGTATATAAAGACATGTTAGACTGTATTGAACGTTTAAATAGCTGATCTGCAACTTCCCTCCCCCCCCAATACAGGAGCTAGGATTTTCGGAATTCCCTCACAGAAACCTTTCCAGATCGCGGCGGACTATTGTCCTTCTGGCTTAACTTTGCAAGAAATTTGTAGAAAGAAACAGCTGTGCTCGCCTCTCTCTCTCTCTCTCTCTCTCTCTCTCTCTCTCTCTCTCTCTCCTCTCTCTCTCTCTCTCTCTCCCTCTCTCTCTCTCTCTCTCTCTCTCTCTCTCGCACCAGTGTTATCGGTGTTATTTCTTGACCAGATGTTAATAGGTGAAAGGGGGAAGACAAAACTGACTACAGGGTGGGTTCTTTCTTTTGTAACTGAGCGAAAGCGGTCAAGGATTTATCCTTATATGTCCATCTCTCTCTGCCAAGTTAAGATATACAATATTTTGATGGCCTCCACATTGCTAGATATTACTCCTCCTCTGTGGCTATGAAAAGACCGTGTGTTTGCGACTCCAGTACAGTATCCTAAAGATTTATGAACCCATTTGCAACAATACTAATGGACATGCTGGAGAGAACGCGGCGAGAAATCTAATACAGATTTTATATTGTTCGTGCTAGCAATTGTGTAGGCCTACATATTAGAGGTGTATTAGCGTGATGATGTAAAACACCGAATAAGTTATGTTACTGTAATCAACCTGACAATATATTAATGAGTGTGATTCTATGGAGTAATATAACTAGTAATATTTATTAATTTTAAAATATGCTTCATAGTGTTATTTCCTTTATACAAGTAGTTATATATGTACTAATCCTTAAATTGGCGAAACACTAATTTCTCGTGTCAGTTATTTGAATGTGTCGGACCGCAGCGAATACAAAATCATGTAAAACATTAAGTTATTACTATGTATTGTGTAATACGACACATATTTGAGTAAATTCTACTCGTCGTTTTTCTGTAAAGCACGGAATAAATTATGTTACTGTTATTAATGTAAAAATATATTGAACGTCATTCTACAGAATAGTCGAAACACCGAAACCCCGAAATATTTATTAACCCTTAAATTGGTGAAACACTACTTTATAATACCAGTTATTTGAATATGCCTGATCGTAGTGAAAACAAAATAAAATAAAACTTTAGGTTGTTATTGTATATTGTGCAATTTAAATAAAATTTACTCAATCGTTTTTCTATTGTTTTATTAAAAATGGTAATAAATTAAATCAATATATCCTATGGGATCCATTACCAATTTAATGGTTAAACGAGGCATAATAAATTCCTTGTTAAGCAAATAGGAAACTACAATTGTAGTACTTTTGAGAAAAGCAAAAATGAGTCTTCTGCTCCATGGTTGGTTTTTTCGCTGAAAGATCCGTTTACATACGGACACTACTTCTATCAAAAAACCTGTTTTTAAATTATAGAGAGTTCAGAGAGTTTTTGACTCATCTAGTAAAAAATAAAATCTTACCTGGGAATCCTCTGTATCCATTCCTTATCTCATCTCTTCACCACTATTATTCCTGTAACAATGTAAAAGTCACAATTAAATTTTATCTTAAGTGTATATAGGCCCCTATAGAATGAGAAAATATTTTTTACCGAAGAGTTAGTACAGACAGTAGCCTATGAGACGCAGATTTATTTATTTTTGTTCGTTTTTAAGGTAAATTATGGGGAATAATTGCATTACTAGGACTCAAATCAAAATCTCCATTACTAATATATTTTAAAATGTGTAAATTCTGTAGAAAATCTCTTATCAGGACAAACACTATAGAAATGCACAGCCTGCTGAATACATTAGAAGATAATAGATGGGTTATGTACTAGGGCTTTCCATAAGTAATGATAACACTACTATAACATCACAAAACAAATATTTAGGTTACTTTTGACATCACGAACTTCATTTATAGTCTCTTTTCAAGTCAATTAAATATTGACGCACTCCATCTGCAGCGCCATTTCTGGATATCTCTCTCATCTGATCGGTCTAGAGCTTTCTGGATATCAATTCTTGATTGAAATCGAATGCCTCTTAGAGGTTCTTTGATCTTTGAGAATAAGTATAATCACAAGTGCTCATGGCTGATGAATTTGATGGATGTTCGAGTGCTTCCCAATTTCACTTTCTAAACAAATTCTACTGAGCATCTTATTACGGCGGTATTATTTACTGAATGTGAGAAACAGTGAATGTATTCATAAAATATTGCTATTTCAAGACTTTCAATATTACAGATTTATACAACAAAGACTGCTCAGCAAACATACAAGATTAAAATAGCCACTACCAGGATCGCTGATTTACAAGTGTTGCCATTACTTATCGAATGCCATAGTATTTAGAAGTTAAAGTGTCTGTAAATAAGATATAATAAAAAATATCAAACAAAATAACATTTTCATAAATTATAGTATGTCGTGCACATAGTAATTTTTCGAATTGATCTGTACTCATTTCTGGAAAAATCTTCGAATACCTTTTGATTTGAAATTTAATATAATTTTCGGTACTCACAGTTTTCCATTACCTACACTTTATTAGATCCATCACACATAATTTCTATAACTTATATTACTATCATATATTTTGTACTCTTTTCTCAATTATATAAATTGTATTTTGATCAATAAAAACATTAATAATATAAATTACATCTTGGGACTGGAAGAAAAATCAATAAAACACATAGAAATACATTACATAATGTAATTGGACAGTTAATGACAAATGAGGGAAATTTTGAAGAAGTGGCTGAATCCAAATACCTAGGAACATTAATTACAAATAAGAATAAGGTGCAGAAAAGAATTCTTGAAACGCATGGTATTATACAATACAGGAATTCTTGTCACCCCCACTTCTCTCATAAAACATTAAACTAAAACTATATAAAACTGTTATTCTTTCAATTATATCATATGATTGCGAAACATGGTCTCTTACTTTAAGGAAGAAGAAGATATTCTGAAGGAAGTAGATGCTCTAGACAGGGACCTTTTTTTTTTGTAAGCATATGTTTTCCCTTTACAGAGATTTAGGCGCTCTCCCCTACAGGGAAGAATTTTAACCATACTAATTTAGTTACACTTGTTTTCGTATAGATGTCATTTTGAGTGGTACTTGGTCAGCGTTCCGCCTCATACTGACGTCTAGGAAACCAAGGTAGTACTAGGACGGGGAAATTCGGTAATTTTTGCTTAGAGGCCTTTTCATTCAGGCTTAAGGATTTTTTACGAGCCTGAAAATCTTCAGACTCGGGACCCACGGCTTAAAGTCCCTCCAGGAGGACTTGCTCCTTGGATTTTTCCGTCCTAAAAAATCCATCGACCCCGGCCGGGTTTGAACCCGCGACCCTCGGGACCAGAGGCAAGGAGCATAACCACTAGTCCACCGCGGCCGACAAATCACTTTGGGTTGAAGGAGAAACACTGTATTGTGGAATATTCTTAGTTAAAAAAATATTACGATTGTTTGAGAATGAAGTTTTTAGGAAAATGTTTGGACCAAAGGCAGACGAACAGATAAGTGAATGGAGAAGACTAGTGAGCTGCATTATATTTATAGGAAACTGATGAAATATGGCTCGTAGACTGCAATGGACAAGATTAGTGGCACGAATGGGGAATGGAAGAGGGCATAAAAACTACTTATAGGAGATCCAGAGGGAATGAGCCCAGTAGATAGACTAAGAATGGGATGGGAGAATAACATTATCCATGATTTGAAGAAGGTAAATTATATAGGGGATGATTGGAAATCATCAACTCAATTTAGTGATGATTAGAGAGTTCTTATGTCCGTTCTGTCATGTACCTCCTGGTTCGATAGTGCCAATGAGTTAGTTAGAAATGTTACATATTGCAGTGTTATTTTCCAATAAAATTTATAATCGCGTAAAGTAGCACTTGTCAAAAATACAAGGTTATAAAATGTGCAAAATTAATTAAACTGAAGATATTAATTTGGTTATGGAAGATAAATGCAATTTGAGATACTGAACCGTGGGCCTCATAAAAAAAGTCTGGCATCTAATGGTTCTAACAGCCGAGATGTTTGTTTTATCGCAACGAAATTGTGTACATACGAAATAATTAATAAAAAAGAAAATATTGTAATGCGAATTGTCAGTTTTTCTTACTTTTTTATTTAATCTATTACAATCAAACAGGAGTGTAGTCTTGAGTGGGGCACGTAGTAGCTTGAAGATAGCTCCGATTGTCTAGATAGGTGGGAGCCTTAAGCGACTTTCGCCCCAATGGTTTCCTAAGGCCTGTAGTGAGATCACTTTACTTTTATCTTCTTTTTAGGATTGATTGGGATTCTTCAGATATTAATTAGGCGGTGGATTGAATCATAATTGTGGCCTCAGGATAACATCGTTCATAAAGAAATGTAGTTGGCTATATGAAATTTAATTATTCAGAAAGTTATTTTTTGCGCGATAGTGCGTTTGTCGTACTTACAGCAATGGCGACCATGATTCAAAGTACAAACTTCCTACATTTCGGGATTGCCAACCTAAATAACTATACTATAATATTACATATTACAAACCACATGTAGGAAGTAAAACCACTGCCCTTTATGTATACTACGTACAATGTATATATATACAAGAATATGTACAAAAGGTAGTGTTAATATACATTATACGAAACAAATCACTGCTTTTAAGTGAACTGAACTTTATTTGAAACAATATAAAACAATAAATACCTACGTATTTGTCGCCAGTTTATAACTGATTGGTGTCACGGTCTGCTGTAGTCTCAACTAATAAACATTGGCCACACTATTAACGTTAGTCAGTTGTTTATAATGAACGAAAATTTTTCCAACAAAGATATTATTTTACTAGTATTTTTTTATTTTGAAAACACAATCGCGTAAAAAATAATGTACAACGCACGTTTGTGAAGTGTTTTACAGAATCTTGGAAATTAAAAACCGAGCGCTTCCTCACTTCTGTAAAAACCACTTCCCAACCTCGCATCGTAATATACTATTTTTTTTATCTTTTAGCATATGATTGATTAATTGATCTCCGTTCGTCCCGCTGGGACATGGGTGCTCCCCTAGAAAATTTAGTTATGCTTATCTCCCTATAGATGTTAGCGCGTGACATGTGTTTAGTACGACGCCTCGAGTAAACATCTAGTAAGAAACTATTACTTGGATGGAGGAAAATCGGTAAAATTTGCTCTGAGGTCTTTTTATTCAGGCTTGAGGTTATATTACGAGCCTGAAAATCTTCAGACTCGGGACCCAAGGGATCCACTTCCTCCGGGAGGATTCGTCCCTTGGATTTTCCATTCTAAAAATCCATCTACCCCGGGCGGATTTGATCCCGCGACCCTCGCATCTAGATGCAAGGAACATAACCACTAAACCACCGCGGCCGACTTTTAGCTTATAGTAGGTTATAGTGTTTTAACTTAATCCACCGCTGTGGTCTCGAGGTAGCGTGCTGCCTTGTCACGCAGCGGGCCCGGGTTCGATCCCCGGTCAGGGCAGTTTTCCTGGGTGAGGTTTTTGAAATGTCCGTCGCCGTGGAGTAGTTGGTAGAACCCTACCTTCCACTCCGGCTAGCCGGGTTCGATTCCCGCGGAGTAGGGGATTTTAAATCTCCGCCTTGGGTTTGGGTGTGTGTCCTGTCATTGTGTCTATATGTGTGAATAAAATATAAGTTAACAACTAAGGTAAGACAAGAAGGAAAAACAGCGTAAAAAAACTTTGAAATAGCGCTAATGAGATTTGATGTTAGGAGCCTGAATACCATTAACATAACTAAAAATGTACGTAATGTGGTATAAAATTAACGAGTGGGAATGACCTTCACAGAATGTGATCAATCAATGTCCTCGGCAGGCCATGAGGGTCGTTCACATTATACGTTTGTGTTGACGCCTTTACGTTATTATGGGAGACAGGCTGTGTCTGGCTGTTTACAATCAATATGTTTTGTTTCCAATTTAAACCTCTATTTTATAAACATTTTCATTGGGATCAAAGAGAGTATTGAGAATGTAGTACCAGGAACAAATTATGTATACTATATGAAATCAGTGCCTGGCAGGGTTTGTTACAGTTTTTAAGAGATTCAGTGTATCTTATATCGCTCACTAATGTTAAAACACGTACACAGCTCACATTTGAGACGGTTAGAAGCAAACGGGTGCAAGTGCAAGTTTTGCAGTATTGAAGTTGTATAAGAAAATGATAGGTGATTGAAAAATGATGTAACAGTCATACTTTATCTACTCCTAACAAACATGTGTATGTTTGCCTCTAAATAAATGAACGTAATTATGCAACAAACTTTTTTCTGAAAAAATCACTTACCACTTTGCTTCTAACCGCCTCATTTGTAAACTTCATGTTTTTCCCAACAGGGAACTCATAATTAAGAATTCCCAGGTTCAAAACCCGACGCCGACTGAAGTTTCCCCATCCCCATTTTTTAAGATAAATGTTGGATGGAATTTCAGTACCATTACCAATTTCATTAATAATTTCATTGTATATTTAACAATAAAATAATTGAACATAGAAAACACGCGAGAAACGCAAAATATGTACAAATATCCATGTAAGACAACATACGCGATATAACTTCATAGATAAAGGCGTCTTTAAAGAAGAGTGTAATAAAGTACTGTGCTTCCAATCGATGAGACTGGGTGGTGAGTTGGTGAACTACGTCATTATACACAGTACATACCAGCATCAAAACAAAATATACATCGCCTCGTAGCGATCCGTCTCATCGCTTGGTCGCGCAGTATATTGATTTATGTTGGAAAATTAATAAATAAATCATGTAGAATAGGATAATGTTTGTTAGCTATAATTCAACAAAATAACTACTTGATTAAGATTACTTCAAGATATTGTCTTTGTAAAGTGCGTTCTTGTATTCCATTGTCACTCACTGCACTTTTCGTGATTCAAGTCTCATTTAGGCAGATGGATGGCATTTTTGTAGTCCATTTTCAATTTATGCGCCACTTCGACAGACCGCTTTACATAGATGATATTACAGTCCGCAGATGAAGTGAATGAAAGTGCGGGACGAGGTAGAAAGGAGAAATCCAATCAAACATGCCCACAAATAAAGGAACGGTCATATGCCATGCAACAGTGTGCTTTATTCAGGAATAATCTAGTGATGATTGTGCATCAGACTTGGAACTAGCACGCCCGCCGAGAGACTGAAAGGTTTAGATAATACCATCCCTCTTGACATAATATCCTAAGTAAGACATTTCTCGTGGTTGCTTTCTTCTGAGCTGTGGGCTGTATTTGTATTCTGTAAGCCTATATGAAGAGTGTAACATGAGTGTATGCGTGTTTGTATGTGGTGTAAGGGTTGCGTGAGGAATGACGACGAAGTGAAGGGGGAAGATGTTACCGGTACCGGCACGTAGTCTACTCATTTCAAAAGCTCTAACGTAAGTCTCCTGGCATTGGAGGATTGTAACCCACTTTTGAAATTGAACACCTGGACGACGGAGTTACATTACCCCGATGATATGATGGGCGATAAATGATAACGAGGTATCAGGAGAGTCTTAACCCCAACTCAACCTAAATTCCGGACCACAGAAATAATTCCTTTTAGAGAAAAATGCCTACGGTCTCTATCGAGGGTACCACATGCCTTATTAACATATACACTGCAGAAGGGCTTTGGAAAGTAATCTAGCCAACAGGTACCCAATCTGCGATTAAGAATTGTACGTCACCACTCTTCTTAGCAATGGGATCGAATTTTCTATAATTAAAATATATCGATTATATCAAAATACAACTTATAAAGTGCACCATAAGGATGAAACTTTTACGTGTTGTTTATTGGAAGTTTTCACTGTAATGTATCAGAATTTTTATCTGAGATCTAATTTTGTGATTATATGATTTTTCTAGCAACGTACATTTTTCATTTTTTTTTCAAAATAATTTTATGTGTAAATAAAATATTAACTTTTTTTAATTCCGTGTATTAAACTATGCACAAAGAATTTGTTAAATGTATTCACGTAGACTTTCACGGCCGGAGTTGCTATGATGATCTTGAAGAAGATTTCGGGCTGTAGGCCGTGGTCGTGAGGCTTGTAGTTCCCCGACGTTTCGCCAGAAACTGCGTCTGGCATCCTCAAGACAACCCTTGAGGATGCCAGACGCAGTCTCTGGCGAAACGTCGGGGAACTACAAGCCTCACGACCACGGCCTACAGCCCGAAAATCTTCTTCAAAATTTGTTAAATGTTTTCTGAAAATTGAAAGCATATCCATTCTATAGATGTTGAGAAAGCACTTTATTTTGGAGGCATATCCATTCTCTAGATGTTGAGAAAGCACTTTATTTTGGAAGCATATCCATTCTCTAGATGTTGAGAAAGCACTTTATTTTGGAAGCATATCCATTCTCTAGATGTTGAGAAAGCACTTTATTTTGGAAGCATATCCATTCTCTAGATGTTGAGAAAGCACTTTATTTTGGAAGCATATCCATTCTCTAGATGTTGAGAAAGCACTTTATTTTGGAAGCATATCCATTCTCTAGATGTTGAGAAAGCACTTTATTTTGGAAGCATATCTATTCTCTAGATGTTGAGAAAGCACTTTATTTTGAAAGCATATCCATTCTCTAGATGTTGAGAAAGCACTTTATTTTGGAGCATATCCATTCTCTAGATGTTGAGAAAGCACTTTATTTTGGAAGCATATCCATTCTCTAGATGTGAGAAAGCACTTTATTTTGAAAGCATATCCATTCTCTAGATGTTGAGAAAGCACTTTATTTTGGAAGCATATCCATTCTCTAGATGTTGAGAAAGCACTTTATTTTGGAAGCATATCCATTCTCTAGATGTTGAGAAAGCACTTTATTTTGAAAGCATATCCATTCTCTAGATGTTGAGAAAGCACTTTATTTTGGAAGCATATCCATTCTCTAGATGTTGAGAAAGCACTTTATTTTGGAAGCATATCCATTCTCTAGATGTTGAGAAAGCACTTTATTTTGAAAGCATATCCATTCTCTAGATGTTGAGAAAGCACTTTATTTTGGAAGCATATCCATTCTCTAGATGTTGAGAAAGCACTTTATTTTGGAAGCATATCCATTCTCTAGATGTTGAGAAAGCACTTTATTTTGGAAGCATATCCATTCTCTAGATGTTGAGAAAGCACTTTATTTTGGAAGCATATCTATTCTCTAGATGTTGAGAGAGCACTTTATTTTGGAAGCATATCCATTCTCTAGATGTTGAGAAAGCACTTTATTTTGGAAGCATATCCATTCTCTAGATGTTGAGAAAGCACTTTATTTTGGAAGCATATCCATTCTCTAGATGTTGAGAAAGCACTTTATTTTGGAAGCATATCCATTCTCTAGATGTTGAGAAAGCACTTATTTTGAAAGCATATCCATTCTCTAGATGTTGAGAAAGCACTTTATTTTGGAAGCATATCCATTCTCTAGATGTTGAGAAAGCACTTTATTTTGGAAGCATATCCATTCTCTAGATGTTGAGAAAGCACTTTATTTTGAAAGCATATCCATTCTCTAGATGTTGAGAAAGCACTTTATTTTGAAAGCATATCCATTCTCTAGATGTTGAGAAAGCACTTTATTTTGAAAGCATATCCATTCTCTAGATGTTGAGAAAGCACTTTATTTTGGAAGCATATCCATTCTCTAGATGTTGAGAAAGCACTTTATTTTGGAAGCATATCCATTCTCTAGATGTTGAGAAAGCACTTTATTTTGGAAGCATATCCATTCTCTAGATGTTGAGAAAGCACTTTATTTTGGAAGCATATCCATTCTCTAGATGTTGAGAAAGCACTTTATTTTGGAAGCATATCCATTCTCTAGATGTTGAGAAAGCACTTTATTTTGGAAGCATATCCATTCTCTAGATGTTGAGAAAGCACTTTATTTTGGAAGCATATCCATTCTCTAGATGTTGAGAAAGCACTTTATTTGGAAGCATATCCATTCTGTAGATGTTGAGAAAGCACTTTATTTTGGAAGCATATCCATTCTCTAGATGTTGAGAAAGCACTTTATTTTGGAAGCATATCCATTCTCTAGATGTTGAGAAAGCACTTTATTTTGGAAGCATATCCATTCTCTAGATGTTGAGAAAGCACTTTATTTTGAAAGCATATCCATTCTCTAGATGTTGAGAAAGCACTTTATTTTGAAAGCATATCCATTCTCTAGATGTTGAGAAAGCACTTTATTTTGGAAGCATATCCATTCTAATAGATTGAGAAACATAACAGAAGTAATAATAAGTGAAAATCAAAGTGGATTCAGAAAGGGAAGGTCATGTATAGACAATGTCTTTACACTGAAACAACTCATAGAAAAGAGAAGAGAACATAACTTAGAAACTCACATAGGATTTATAGATTTGGATAAGGCCTTCGATCGAGTAAACAGACAAAAATTATGGGAATATTACGAATGAAAGGATACCCGCTGTGCCTTGTTGAAACAATAAAGACATTATATGAAGACACAAATATAATTATAGATACCGGATTCAAAGAACAGATGCAATCAAAACAAATACTGGATTACGACAAGGATGTAGTTTATCACCCACTTTGTTTAATATATATATAGACGATATTTTTAATAAATGGAAAGTTTTAGTAAATCCAGGAATAAGAATGGATAATAAAATGTGCATAAATAATCTTTTATTTGCTGACGATGTAATCATAATACAGAAAAATGAAGACGACTTACAGAAATCAATGCATGCATTAAATGAATATGTAAATTATACGATCTAAAATTTCTGTAAGGAAAACGAAGACCATGGCTTTTAGAGAAGAGATCCAGTGAGAACCAAAATTATTTTAGAAAATCAAAGTATAGAACAGGTGTCTAGTTTCAAATATTTGGGCTGTGATATTGGCTACAATGTGGAAAGAGATATTGACTCCAAAATAAATAAATTTCAGACGGTGTGTGGAACAATACAGAGAACATTCAAAAATAAAATTAGAAAAGAAACCAAGATAAAAATGTATAATGTTATGGCGGTTCCCACAATATTGTATGGATGTGAAACTTGGGCTCCAGTGAAAAGACAGAAGGATAGAATACAGACGGCAGAGATGCGGTTCCTAAGACAAGTAAAGGATGTACAAGACTTGATAGAATAAGAAATGAGGATATAAGAGAAGAATTGAAAGTACAGCCTTTATTGGATAAAGTCACGAATTACAGACAGAAATGGATTGATCACATGGATGGAATGAGCAAGGAGAGATATCCATTGTTAGCCAGAAATTATCAAGCAAGAGGAAGGCGTGATGTTGGAAGACCTAGAAGACGTTGGGCTGATGCAATATGAAGTCGGAACGGGCAATTGCCTAATCCCTGGAGTGATGATGATGATGATGATATCCATTCTCTAGATGTTGAGAAAGCACTTTATTTTGAAAGCATATCCATTCTCTAGATGTTGAGAAAGCACTTTATTTTGGAAGCATATCCATTCTCTAGATGTTGAGAAAGCACTTATTTTGGAAGCATATCCATTCTCTAGATGTTGAGAAAGCACTTTATTTTGGAAGCATATCCATTCTCTAGATGTTGAGAAAGCACTTTATTTTGGAAGCATATCCATTCTCTAGATGTTGAGAAAGCACTTTATTTTGGAAGCATATCCATTCTCTAGATGTTGAGAAAGCACTTTATTTTGGAAGCATATCCATTCTCTAGATGTTGAGAAAGCACTTTATTCAGGAAGCAAATACAATTTCTAGATGTTGAGAAAGCACTTTATTTAATACTAGCTATATAGATCATTACGCCCTCATAAATGTTATTACTAAGTAAAAATTTGTGAATTATGTAGAAATTATAAGAAATTGATCCGTATATAAGCTCTTCATACATTTCTATCCTCCCTCCGCTAATATTTTCCAAGCTTTCCCTATAGCTACAAGTCAAACCATGCTTAATGTTACTCTCCCATCTCAATCTTGACCTATTTACCGACATTTTCCGTCTGACTTTCCTACAAGAAGTTTACGTCACTTTCTTTCTTTCATTCCCTATTCGTGTCAGTTGTACTGCCCATTGCAATCAACGAAAATTAGCTCTTCTTACCATATATATATATATAGTATAACAATATTATTGTGTAGCTCATTCTCATGTAGTTTTCTCCATTCC
Organism: Diploptera punctata; assembly: GCA_030220185.1. Classification (NCBI taxonomy): domain Eukaryota; kingdom Metazoa; phylum Arthropoda; class Insecta; order Blattodea; family Blaberidae; genus Diploptera; species Diploptera punctata. Next base: position 39,655 of record JASPKZ010006091.1, read on the forward strand.
GTACGTTTATCTTCAATCCAAAAAAAATCTATGAATTTTATTCTCAAATATTCGTAAGCTTTTCTCCTCTCTTAATGTAAGAGAACACGTTTCGCATCCATATAACTGTATTACAGAAAATGAATTTAGTTTAAATAAAATGACAACGAAATATTGATTAGAATGTTGTTTAAAATCGCCGGGTTCATAATTGTGAAATTCATTAAAGACAGCGGAGCTATCTAGTTAGCAATGATAGAACCAGTTCGCAGTTCCATCAATGATCGCGTGTTAGCGTGCAAAAGAGAGAGAGGTGTCCAACCTGGAGATATAATACGGTGTGTTATAGGTCTCGTATATTCCGTTGAGTACGAATAGAGAGTATCTTCAACTGAAGTTAAGTTCATCATACCGACAGGGGCAAAATAGAATGCCAAATTTAGCAAATAACTAACTAACTCACTGACACTATCCAACCTGTAGATTCATGGCCACGCGGACATAAACTCCCCATACATCCCTATCTTGGGCTAATCTTTTCCATTTATCCTCTGTTTAATCTACTTCCCTCAAATTATGGTTAATGCTATTCTCCCACCTCATTATTGGACCTACCAACTGGACGTTTTCCCTCTGGTTTTCCCATAAAAAGCTTCAATGCCCCTCTTTCATTCCCCATTGTGCCAAATGTCCTACCCATTACAGTCGACTAGACTTAACTGTTCTTATTATTTCAGGTTTCCTATAAAGAACATATAGCTGGATGTTATGCATGCTTCTCAATTCGCCTGTTTGTTCATCTCTCTTTGGTCCGAAAATGTTCCTAATAACTTTATTCTCAAATACTCGCAATCTTTTCTCCTCCCTAAAGTAAGAATCCATGTTTCGGATGCATATAATATAACTGGAAGAATAACAGTTTTATATATTTTTCAGTTTAATGTTTTTAGAGAAGTTGTGAAATGAGTACCTATAATGCATAATAGCATGCATTTCCAGAATTGAGCCTTTGTTTAATTCCTTTGTACATGCTATTCCTATCTTTAATTATTGGTCCTAGGTATTTGAATTCAGTCTCTTTTTTTCAAAATTTTGCTCACTTCTCATTAACTGTCCATTTCCATTATATAACGCATTTATATAGTTGGGCCAACAATGCGAACTAAACACTAATTCTGTTTCTCCTCTCGGTAAATTATTTCCCTACCTGCATTCTTGCCTGTCTCTATTTTCTTATCTCTCTCTTCTCCCCTCCCATTACTCACAGTTTTGAGCTTTCTTGCGGGATATTATTTGCACCCACAGTCCAGCGTTGTCAACTCAGTATCAGTATGTTATGTTATATAGTATGTAAATTGTAAATTATTATCATTAGCTTAATTCATAAGCATAAATTAGAATTCCTGTATAGTATCAGTATGTTATATAATATGTAAATAAAATCGTAGCATGTAGTAACTTCGCCATAGCCGGTCCCTAGCCCGGATGAGAAAGAAGAAGGGCACATGATTGTGTATTCATACCTAACATTTTATAATTTTGTTAGGACTTCAAGATTACGTTCCAAATCTAACCAAATAAGACAATGAGGTGAAGGAGAAATATTTATGACGAAACATTTATCTTTAAAAACAACATATGTAAATTCCTTTCACGTAATTTCCATTTAACCAACAAATATCCACTATTATAATTATATCCATTAATCGTAGAAATCAATCAGTGTCATTAGACCTACTTAAATTAAATATGAAGAAGTAATAATTAACCTTACATTATTCAAGAGCCTGACACTGGGGGAAGTTTGGCAACGTCCCTACTCGGTCAGTTGCAGTGGCTTCTATTTGACGTAGTGGGAGGAGAGCGCGGTGGAATGGTGTGAGAACTGACGTGTAATTTTCGAATAACGATGCCAGCGCTACAGGGGCGCAGATCCATTGGCCCTACTATATATGTGGACATATGTTCAGTTTTATTGATGTTTACTTCCAGTATCAGTTGGGAATTCAGAGAAAAAAATTAAATCCTTGAGGAATTGAATATGGTGCCCATAATAGATTACATCCATCAATATCAACAGAAATGGCGTCAAAACATGTGGACCGTATGTGCAGATTCAGGATTCCTAAGGCAATTTTGAATTACCAAGCAAATGGTAAAAGATCGCTGGGACAGCCTAGGAAGAGAGGTTGGATTTTTTTTTTGTAAACCGGAACAATCGTATCAGGACTACAGAATGAAAGGATGATGACGATGTTGGTGATGAAAGAAATATTTCAAATATCGATGTTTGAGACCAGCCTCATTTACTTGAGGTCAGAGTTTCTGACTACAGTTCATGAGGTCCCGGGTGTGATTCCTGGTCAAACCATGGGAATTTTTCCTTAAAGGAAATTATTCCTGTGGTTGTCCATGGGGAATTTAGATTAAGTTTAGGTTATGAAGCTGCATTATCATTTCACATCATCGGGGTAACTTAACTCTGCCTTCCAGGTGCCCCCAACTTAAGAAATGGATTACAGTTCCGCCAATGCCAGGGGAGAAAGCCAGGAATGTCATAAAGGACAACCTGGTGACATTAGAGAAAAAAAAAGTTATTCTTGAGAAGAAAGAAAGAGGAAGAAGTAGTTTCCACTGGATATAAAGTACTGACGATTTCACATTTTCTCAGCGCCTTTATTTTGTTTGTGTGCTTATGAGTTTGTGCGTACGTACGTGTGCGTGTGCGTGTGACTGCAAATTTATTCAAGGTGCTCGAATACAATTTACCTTGGTAAATATGCAACCTTCACATACAAGTTTTCTATTATTATGCAACTAGATTAGAAAGACTCCTACAGCCGATATGTTGTTTAAGAAGTTCAGTTTTGTCAGCTTCATCAGTAAAAAGCCATCCGACTTCTTAAACAAAATAACTTGGTAACACCGTTAATGATCGATGTTCTTTGTAGCAAATGTTTGCCAGTATATAAAGGTGGTATACAATGTAGAATTCAATGAAATAACATGAACTTCGTGAAAAGCAACGTGTATTATGGCGTTGTTTGAAGAACAATCAATATCTCTCCCTGCAGACTTCCTGCTTTGCACAAACAATAGGCTACATCATGACATTTCTAAACATTTGTGTATGTCACATTACCTTTCATCTGTTATCAAACACACATAGAGTAGTAACTCCAAAGAACGTTTTTTTTTCAAAAGAGGTTCCATAGGGCTAGTTCAGGTGACAGCATTCTTGCTTCTTCACATATTCCGACAAAGTTGAAAATTTTAATTGTACAATTTTCAATCTGGGTGCCATGAGGTGTGGGGTAGTGTGGAATATTTTTTAGTTCAATGCCACCATATTGTCATTTCGACATTCTGGTATTCTCTCCTGACATGGCGTTATTGTAACTCACTTCTGAGATTGGGCGCCTGAAAGTGGAGTTACGCTGCCCCGATGATATGTGATAGGTGATGATGGTAATGATGTGCCAGTAGAAGTCTAAATCCTAAACTTAATGAATATGTTAATGATGATAATTATGGCCAGGTGATGTTCAGGGACCGTTTTGGCTTAAAGTTTCCTGACATTTGTCTTATAGGTGAGGAAAACCCCGAAAAAAAACACCACCCAGGAAACTTGTCCCGACCGGGGATAGAACCCGGGTCCGCTGGATGGCAAGGCAGCACGCTACCTCGAGACCACAGCGGTGATTTTAATCTCTAGATTGTGTACCAGATAAAAAAAAGTAAAGTGATCCCACAACAGGCCCGGAGGCCCTTGGGGTAGTAGGAGGTTAAGGCTCCCACTTTTTCTAGACAATCGACCCTTTATGTCAGCCGGGTTGTCAGCCCTGCGTGGCGGCCGCCTTTACCCCCAGAACAAGCGTCTGGTACTCATTTCCGTTAGAGGCTGAGTCGACCCCAGGGCCATAGTGCTGCCAGAGGGTTTGGGTCAGTTTAAAAATCCTGACCCCAACGGGACTTGAACCCTCGACCCTCCGGCTTGTAGCTCAGTGCCTTATGCCTGGATATAATTCCAAACCTATCCTTAGTACATATGTTGCGACGATTAAACTACTGATAGCGTTTCTATAGTCGGATGGGAATATTAAGTCTGGTCTTCCCCTAATGTCAGTTTGTTATTTAAGATTTATATTTTTTATAATATCAATAATGACATTACAGTAATTATTTTAAGATGCTTTTATTACAACTTTTTTTTTATTCAATGTCCCAAGTTGAAATTTCGGTATTTTGGTGTTCTCTCCTGGCATTGGTGTAATTGTAACCAATTTCTGAAGATTGAAAGTATCGTGGCAGGCGCAGTTACGCTGCCCCGATTATATGATGGATGATGCTGGTGGTGTACCAGAAGAGTCCTTAATCCTAAACTTAATCTAAGACGAATATGAATGATTATGATGGTCATATAATACACTGCTCAAAACAATTGGAGGAACACTTGTAATAAATTGAATAAGTAATTGTTTTTTTAAAGGTGTGATGCTGAAAGTTGGACAATATGTAAATTGAATTATTAATTTTATCATTGGATACAAATTTTAAAGATCCATGGCCTAAATACAGAGAAATTACCTCAAATAACAAATATAGAGTTTTTTTTTATTTTGGAAGGCACTGGCCACTTCTAATTGATAAGCTACCTGATGTTTGCTATAGTGACGAATGTTGATTATTGCCTTGTTTATTGAAGTCTCTGACAAAATGAGGCATTTAAATGAGTTTGAAGTGTATCATGCTCTACATCTTTTACGACAAGGTCAATCTCTGCGACAAGTTGCTAGAGAGCTTGGGGTTCTCCTTCCGTGGTGTCCAGGTTACGCAACAGGCACAGAGAGACAGGTCGGTATTGTAGAAGACGTGGCCAGGGCCGTAAATTTAAAACAAGCCCCCAGGATGACAGATACGTTGTTCTTTCTGCTCTTCGACAGCGTACAAAAACTGCAAACGACCTGCAGAGTGACCTTCATATGGCTTCCGGAATCCGGGTTTCAGACCAAACCGTAAGGAACAGATTAAGGAAAGAGAATATTCGTCCAAAAAGGCCCGTTAAAAAACCACGCTTAACAAATGGGCATAATGCAGCAAGACATACGTATGCTGAAAACCATGGTGATTGGAACCTGAACCAGTGGGAGTCTGTGCTCTTCTCGGACGAATCCAGGTATCGTCTTACGTGTTGTGATGGTCGATTGAGGGTGTGGGGACGGCCAGGAGAAAGATTTTCTGCAGAGGCTGTACAGGAAAGGCGGAGGAGGTTCCATAATGGTGTGGGCCGGAGTTATGTACAACAATCGTACGGACCTTGTACTTGTTCCCCAGCGAGTGAATGCTGCCCGGTATATCGAGCACGTTCTGGAAGGGCATGTAGTACCTGCTGTCATTGGAGTAGGCCATGGATTTCTGTTTATGCAGGATAATGCCAGGGCACATTCTGCGGCTGTCACCAGGGATTTCCTGAGGAGGAATGAAATTGAGGTAATGGAGTGGACAGCGGTCAGCCCAGACCTCAACCCTATTGAACACTTGTGGGATCTTCTAGACAGGAAGGTCAGGAACCGACATCAAGCTCCACAAACTATGCAGCAACTTGGAGATGCTCTGAAGGAGGAATGGGAGAATATCCCGCAAGAGGAAATCCAGAATATTATTGGGAGCATGCCACGAAGGTGCCAAACTGTCATCGAATGTCGTGGAGGCCATACACGATACTAACTCTATATAACGAGTGTTTAACTTTGAAAAATAAGCACAAGATTCAATTGCTTACATAGCGGAATTATTTGAAAAGTTAATTGTCAGCGTTATTCGTTTGTTTTTACTGACATGAGCAATAAATAAATAAATAAATAAATAACCACAAATAATGCACTTTATTAATTTAATGTTTGTACCTTTATCCAATGAAAAAATATTTGCATATTTTCATAGTGTTCCTCTAATTGTTTTGAGCAGTGTATATATTCGGGGACCATTTGTGCCTTGAAGTTTATTGACTTCTATCTTATAGGTGAGGGAAAAAAAAACCCCAAAAAAAGAAATCGCCCAGGAAATTTGTCTCGATTGAAACTCGAACTCGATCCCGCTGTGTGACAAGGCAGCACGCTACCTCCAGACTACAATACACAGTGATCCAGAATGCGAAACAATCGGCAAAAATCTGGAAGTCACTATTTGGGCTCCAAATCATTCCACATGTGTAAGATTTATAATTTTAAGAATAAAAAATATCTGGGTCTGCATACTTGATGCGAGGGCCTTTAATTAGTTGTTATATGCAACGTATTCGTTATGACTGATTTAACAAACACAATATATTTGCGGATATACTTTGAAAAATAGATTAATCTAGTCACAAATTACTGCACTACTGCAATCAGCTGTCTGTTATTGTAGCGACAGAATTCCCATCCTGAATGCAAGCACACACACACACTCACAGGCGGCAATGTCACGCGTTATTTGCACAACACGAGTTTATTAATGTGCTGCATAAATCTAGAGTAGCAAACTGTAGCAAACATTTTCACCCGTGCCAGTTAAGAAACGCTTTAAATTATACTTTGCTTAAAAATCGTCGTGGGAAATGGCGGCGAAAGCGTTATAACTCAAGATAACTTTCGTTTTTCTCAAGTCCGAAATAAAAAATATTAATTTTATTATAATTCAGATGTGGGCTCTTTATCTGTGCATTAGCAAGAAGTTATAAGTCTATTAACACAATTATAGCGAGAGAAATTAAAATAATTAACACAAAAAGTGTTAATAGTATGTCCAAAATGTGGCATAAGAATTTTTATGATGCATGATTTCGTAGCCCTTAAATTAGGTCTAATAATTAGTATAGAGAATAATTTATTTGACAGATTGGTACCCCATTTACTTGTTTAGATGACTGTTCAGGTTTTCCCCTCTAATAAAATGTAAAAATTTCTATTTTGCCTTTTTTTACATTCTGGATCACTGTGCAATGGTGGAATCTCATTACAACTTAATTAATTTGTTTTATTGAATGGGAAGTTGTTGTAATTATTTCAAATTGTATTGTAGGTACTATTAGACAGGAGTAGGCTACGTGCTGCCACCGGGTTTCACCATTTGTCTTCTCTTCATCATCATCACACATATACAAAACACTTAAACATACACTCATCCTCCATATCTCTCTGAATTAGAGGTCGCCTCCCAGTCGCTTTCCTGAGCTTTGAAGCTTGTGAATGGATTATAATATCGTTGAGTTAGATGTTGTAGGAGTAGTTAGTATGTTTCCCTGAGTTAGATGTCTATCTTTGGATTCTGGAGACTCGTCCTTCAGAGTCTGAGCACAATGCAAGTTCACGCTATCAACATAAAGTGGTCTGCCGAACTTATGAGGAAATTAAAATAGACCACATTAACGCCATCTATCCACCTAGCGCGGAAACTTGAAGTTGAACTTACAAAGCGGGAACACATGGATATATTATTAACCATTAAATTTGGCAGAACAGTGGACTGGACTGGAATTACATTCCATTACATTTTATGTATGCGGGAACACATGGATATATTATTAACCCTTAAATTTGGCAGAACACTGGACTGGACTGGAATTACATTCCATTACATTTTATGTATGCATATATGCCTACCCCATACGTCCCTTGTGGGGATATGTGTGCTCCCTATCGGGAGTTTCTTAACCAGGGTAATCTAGTTACGCTTATTTATCTACATATGTAATGAGTGACATGTGATTAGCACATCGTCTCAATGATACATTTAGTAGGCAACTAAGATATTACTTGGATGGATGAAGGTAGGTTAAATTTTACACAGAGGTTTTTTATTCATGCTTGTCGTTCTTTACGAGACTGAACATCTTCTGACTCGGGACCCACGTCTTAAAGTTCCTCCCGGCAGACTTGTCCTTTGGATTTTTCCATCCTAAAAATCCATTGACCACTGTCGGGTTCGAATCCGTAACCCTCTAGGCTAGAGCCACTAGACCACCGAAACCGACATTAGATTATCATCATTATCCATGCAAGTATTATGCCGATCTCAAAGAGGAGTTTTCCATCCAGCGCTTTTTTGGACGTCCCAGCGATCTTTTGCCTTGGGGGCAGTAACGAAGCATGGCTTTTGGAATTCTATGAGACGGCATTCGTTGAAGATGGGCTTTCCAGTTGTTCTGGTAGTTTTGTGTATGGTGAAGAATGGGTTCTACATCCAACTCTTCCATAATTTCCTGATTTCTTTTATGGTCCCACTTTGTATAGCCTGCTGTACGGCGCATAAATCACATCTCATTTGCTGTTATTCGGCTTTCATCTCTTCTTCGTATTGTCCATGCTTCACTACCATATCTTAATACTGGTCTTGCGAGAACCTTATATAGCCGTAATCTTCTATTATTCTGTACTAAAGATGGTTTCATTATACTGTTAATTATCCGTTATTTTAGTGAAATTTGTGATTTTCTTTGATATATCAGCTTCATCTAGAAATGTCAAATTATAACCCAAATAATTAAATTAATTTACTCGTTCTAAAATTTCATCATCCAAAACAATTTTGCTAGGTATAGGGTATTTCCCACAAAAGGCCATCACTTTAGTTTTCTTTGTATTGATTTACCTTTTTTGCAATTATACTAAAATTGTGTTTAGAACACTGTAAATCTGTTTCTGTTGGAGCTATTAATACCAAATCATCTGCAAAAAGCAAGGAGTCTATTTTTAGGTTTCTATTACATTAGATTATATACCTGTATAATAATAAATGTTACATATTGATTAATTACAGTACGATATTGATCTATTTTGTACACTCATTTTTGTATTAATACAAAAACCTAGTTTATAATAATAATAATAATACTAATAATAATAAACTCCATGGCGTGACAGGCCTAGTGGACTCATGGTCTACTAGCCGGCTGCTGGCGTCGCATCCATATGTGGGATTTACAGAAATGGACGCTAATGCAACAGTACAACTGTGACATGTTATTAGCATGTCGAGTCCTCCAGCCGTTACAGCTTGTTTTCTCAACCTGGACCCGCTAATTATTATTACAGGTGCCCAAATTCCTGAGAACGTTCAGGGTCAAAATTCCATGAGAAAGAAAAAATCTCCAATAGAGACTCGAATCAGAGCATGTCTCGTGACTCAGCGCCAAGACTTGTTTGCTTAGATCACTGAATTATAGCTACTTTTCTCAGCCTGGAGGCACTTTTTATTTTCGCTACCCCAAAATTCCTTGTAATATGGTCGAAATTCCATGATAAAAATTTTCTCCCATTGGGACTCGAACTAGCGCATGTCTTGTTGCTATGCGCCAAGACTTGGTGGCTTAGATCACTGAGTTATAGCTACTTTTCTCAGCCTGGAGGCACTTTTTATTTTCGCTACCCCAAAATTCCTTGTAATATGGTCGAAATTCCATGATAAAAATTTCTCCCATGGGGACTCGAACCAGCGCATGTCTCGCAGCTCTGCGCCAAGACATGATGTCTTATGCTTCTGGGCTACGGCAGGTGGACATTATTACTTTTCTTAACACCATTACTATTACGAAGCCTCATGATTAAAATAATAATAACAATAATAATAATAATAATAATAATAATAGTAATAATAATAATATTATTATTATTACTTATGATTATAAAACTATTATTATTGTTATTCCTATTACTTATGATTATAAAACTATTATTATTGTTATTACTATTATTATTATTATTATTATTATTATTATTATTATTATTATTATTATTACTGTTAGGAAAGAGATACATCTGGTGCCAGGTACGCGTCAGTTTGACCCAGTCATACAGATGTATCGATTGTTGGAATAAAACCTTAGCCAGTGCTCGGGACCTAGTGATCCTCATCAACACATCATTAATCAATTGCCTTATTCTGTACTTGTCTTTTTAACAATCAATTTACATCAATCCCACGCGTCTACTACATATATTATAATCTTATAACTTACTAACAGACAAACTACATCACTGGCAGCATCAAATCCTGAGGTTCATGGTCGCATGGACATATGCTCTCCATACATCCTTATCCTGAGCTAATGTTTTCCAATCATCCCCTGTGTAATCTACTTCCCTCAAATTATGGTTAATGTTATTCTCCGTTCTCATTCTTGACCTACCTACTGGACGCTTTTCCTCTGGTTTTCCTACAAATTTTCCATGCCCCTTTTTCATTCTCCATTCGTGCCACATGTCCTGCGCATCTCAGTCTACGAAACCTAACTCTTCCTTTTTATTACAAATGTTTTAATTTATTTTATTTAAGGGTTAGTTTTTATAAAATGTTAATGAGAAGGGCAACCATTCAATTCCGCATTCCAAATAAAACTTTTCTCGATTTCCAATGAATTCAAGATTAAAGTAGTACACGGGCCTAATTATATTTGTATAATTATATTAATTATAATATTTTTAAAAAATAATTTAAGGAATGTCCACTGCTGCTGTCTCAGGAAAACGTCGTTGCCATGGACGAAGCGGGGGCGATTTAATTCCCGGTCGGAACAAGTTTCCTGGATTGTTATTTTAGGGACTTTTCCCTTTACCTACAAGACAAATAACATCAGGAGACTTTAAGATTCAAATAGTTCCCGAACGTCAACTGGCCATTACAATAATTCATATCATATTCACCAGTGGCGTGCGGTGGTCAGAACAATTATCCCAGCTGTATAACCAAAATATAACTTATAGTATATAAACATTTACTGCCTCGTATTTTTTTTGTTAGATCTGGTAAATCTGGAGTTGGCCTACCTTGTTTTATAAGGTCATTTTTCTCCTTAAAAGGTCTGCACGAAAATGATGTACTATGTAAATTATAAATTATAGTCACTTACATACATTTTTACTAAATTGGCAAATTACATTTATCAGTAACACTTTAAAACGTATTAATAACGCATTTAAACGAACCCATTGCCGATATTAAATTTAACTGTTGATTTCCACAAATGATGATGATGATGATGATGATGATGATCATCATCATCATCATCCAGTATCATGGCAGCTGCCGCCGTCTTCCGGAAACCAAACTCCATTCCTCTCTGTCCATCCGTTGATCTTCCTCCAATCCTCTGATATTCATAGCCGCTTGTACCCCTTCTATCCAAGTTTTCTTCGGTCTTCCTCTCTTCCTCCTTTCCATTGGGATTAATTCCATAACAATTTTAGGCAATCTTTGCTCTGGCATTCTTTTGACATGGCCATAGCACTGTAATCTTTTCTTTTCTATAATGTCTATATGATGTCCGGCTCCTCTTGTATACCCATAATTTCCCTTATTTCTTTATATCGTATTCTATCCATTCTAGATTTTCCAGCTGATTTTCTTAAAACATCCATGTTTGTACTTAAAATTATTTTCATTTCCCTGGTAGTAATTTGCCAAACTTCAGCACCATATGTGAAAACGCTCTGAATTATGGTTTGATATATTTGTAATTTTCTATTTTTTTGTAATATTCTTGCTCCACCAAACAAAGTTTTAAGCATTTATTGTTTTTTTTTGTTTGTGCGATTCTATTTTTAATTTCCACAGTGTTATCGCCTGAATGGTATAATTTTGTTCCTGAATAAGTGCGTTCAATACTAGGTTTTAGTTCTTCTCTATTGTTGAAATTTATATTTTCCATTTCTTCTCCTTTACACAGATTTTTAGTTTTCTCTTTATTTGTATGTAGTCCCCATTTTTCGTATTCTTCTTTTAGTTTTTTGCCATATCCACAAATGATATATTATTTATACACTTTCGTAATAATTCATTTGCTGTTATTCAGACATTATAATATAAATAAAGTTTCTTAAATTAACAGGTTGCTATAACTGACAAAACGTACCGCACAATTTTATTTATTTATTTTTGTATTTTGTAAAAATATAACTAACATAAATTAAATATTATGAATTTAAAAAAAATGTTATTTCTAAAAATTCTATTATTGAGGAATTGGCGTTTTCCAAATCAGCCAATCATGAATCTTTCATGAATCGATAAGTCGAAAGGCCATTCGATCTTGTGTATACTTCGAGTTGTGACGTTTCTGGGTTCAACTAGCTGCTGTTGAATAAAAAATCGATGGAATAAGACACAAGCTTCGTCTAGCGTGTTATCGCTGGTCTAGTGTGGGTTATCGCTGGATTTAGCAAGTAGATATATTTAGTGGGTTATCGCTAATATATCTGCAGCGAAATAGCTGGTGTTGGGGGGGGGGATAACACAGAGGAAACACTCTATGTGTTTCTCTATGGAGATAATGCGAATACGCAGAATACGGCGGGAATTTTGAATTTTGATGTTCTCGCGTAATTGATTTGAATGAAATTTGGCAAAAATGTTATTTTAATTTAATCCGAAATTATTAACATACTAATTACCCCACAGTGCTGGCTGGGGTAGTTGGAGTTGAATGCACGCCACTGATATTCACCGTTTTCAATGTGAATGTGTAAGTAAATGGTTTTAATGTTTGTGTTGTCTCAGAGGTGGTCCTAGTATTGGGCTGATCACTCATTCGGGGGAGACACTCCTTGTTCTTATGTGGCAAAAAAAGTATGTGTGTGATCCAAAGTTTGAAATTCTCTCCCGACAGGTTGTGTCCCTATAAGGCCCTTGTGGTGTGGGATATGTAAAAGTACCTACAAAGGTATAAAGGTAAAAAATAGTATATAATCATATTTATAAAATTATTTATTTTGATAAATTAATGTAAGGAAATAGTAAAACACTCATTAATCAATATTTATTTTTGATGAAAGGACTTGTTTTTGTTTTTTCGATTTTCTTGGCGTTAATACATTAATTTATTGTTTTATAAATATTATTAATTAATTTGTAGGTAAACTCAGAAACCAGAGGTGGATGGAGAGTATTTAACCACTTGGACCACGGATGCTGGAAACATTATAACTGTACCGTATTCATTTTTTTAGTCGTGCAGTATTCTTGGAACCAAATTTCTGTGCTCTAAACCGTTACAGAACTAAGCGTCTCATGGTCCCACTCTTAAACCATCATGATCCTCCTACAACTTTCATTTAGATATTTATTCTGCGTGCGAAGTTGTGAATGACCTACTGAACTGACCGCTGCAAGTTTCTGAACGAGACAAGCTTCATGAAGTACCTTATCGAATGAAATGTTACCGACAATCCTCTAAATCTCACATCCGCCTGTTATTATTCTCAACTTCCATCCATCAAATAAACAAGCAATGCATGCTAATTACATTTAATCGTTATTAATTCCTTGTCTTAGCATTGAAATGCAATAATTTGTTAGGTCTCAATGAATTTGAGATTGAACCTGGATTTCATAATCCATATACAGTAGTTAGTTAATATGTAAATACGTGTGTGTCTGTCTAAAATAATATGTGTTTCGGAAGTGATCTCGCCTTTGAAGCTGATTACTCATCCGGGGATGACCTCCATTCCGAGAGGTCACGTCCGGTGGCATGGTAAGTACACATAAGAGTACCTACACACATATATATATATATATATATATATACATCCATACGAATGTGAGTCTGTATGTTTGTTTGTGTCTGCCTGGCCTCTAGGTGCTCAACAACAACTTGATCGATTTGAATGGGATTTTCATTTAGTCTTTTAATCAAAATACTTGAGTCAATCAACCACAAATCCGTGCACATAAAAAAAGAGTTAAGTGTCCATTATTTAGAGATTTTTTCTGTGACAACGTATGTAACATATTATTGTAAGTACTATAGGGCCGGAGCTAAAAAAAAAAAAGTGCGTCGGTGCACTAAAAAAGTAGCTTTTGGATGCTTAAATGGCTTACGCTGCCCAAACCATAACAAATACACCAAATTAATGTACACAGAATTGAATATCTAAAAAAAAATACAAAAAAGTCCCCTATATCATATGTCTATCTTTTACGGATAACTCACATCATCCATTTTTGTCTTTTAGCTCATTGATGCTAAGAAGATCGGGATAAGTTGATTCCCGGGAAACACCAGGTAATCAGCACGGGGTACCTAAAAATAATTACAGTATAAATTTATAATTATTTTTCCTTTTGTTTATTCAGGTAAACATAAAAACATATAATTTATTTAGGCATAGCAACACACGCCGGGTATTAGCTAGTTGAATAATAAAATAATGTAAATGAACAGTTAACCCTTAAATTGGTGGAAAACACAATTTATCTTGCAAGTTATTTAAAGGACGGACCGCAGTGAATTCAAAATAATGTAAAACTGTAAATTATTATTACAGCCTCACTATGATGGTTGTCCAGCGGCTCGCTTTGTTTCCCCACAGGCTGGTATATATAATTAAACACAAAGATGCCAACTACCGCAGCTATTATATAATAATTCCGCATGTTAATCATTGTCAAGCATTTTCGCGGCAGCAGCTTTTATACAAACGGATAACTATCATAGTGAGGCGATAATACTGTAAATTGTGAATTTGATACGAATCTACTCGTTCGTTTTTCGATTTTGTAAATTAAAAATATTAAATAAATTAAATCAATGCATCTCATATGTTACAGTGCCAAATTAAAAGTTAATTATGTTGAAAAATGAGAATTTAAAATATTAAAACTATTTAACGGGTGAGATTAAATTAATAAATAAAGAGGGTGAGAGATGTAGATGGAGAGATATAAAGAAAGAAAGAGAAAAAAGTTTATTCATTTATGAAAAAATAATAAAGAATAAAACAACAAATTGATAGACCTACATGTTTGTCAAATATAAAAAAGATTCTTAGAAAGGTAGCGGAAAGGGAAGCAATAATTTGGTATCTTAATCTAAGTTTGCCAACTCGAGAGTTTAGTGATAGTTTAGATAAAAACTTTACGAATTTGCTGTCATGGCATCCGATTCATCTTACTTCATCCTAACATTTATTTAATTTTAATTTTAAAAGAAAATCAGATGAATGTTGTTTAGAAGAGCGATGATATCAAATGTATTATTATTATTATTATTATTATTATTATTATTATTATTATTATTATTAGCATCATTACCAACATTATTGTCATTATTATTTTTTTTCAAATGCCCCAGGTTTGTGTTTCAACATTCCTGGTTTCTCTCCTGGCATGGCGTACTTGTAACCCACTTCTGAGGTTGGGGCGCCTGGAAGGCGGGGTTACGTTGCCCCGATGATATGATGGGTGATGATGATGATAATGGTGCGCCAGGAGAGTCCCTAATCCTAAGCTTAACCTAAGATGAATATGAATGATGATGATTGCGATGGCCATATGATTTCGGGGACCGTTTGGGCCTAAAAGTTTTTCTGGCATTTGTCTTACAGGTGAGGAAAAACCCCGATAAAAACCTCACCCAGAAAAACTGTCCCGACCGGGGATCGAACCCGAGCCCGCTGCGTGACAAGGCAGCACGCTACCCCGAGACCACAGCTTATTGTTGTAAACTTCTTCAGAAAGAAAGTAAACATGACAAGCATAACAATAAAATAATGATCACAATTGGTTGAAATGTGTCAAGGTGTTTTTGTCGATTATTTTCTTGTTAGGATATTAATTATAGCATATATGGAAAACTAATTTGAAATTCTAAATATTAAAATAAATTAATCTAAGGGATCACTGAAAAATATACCTGTAAGATGTTTATTGATACATCTTATTTTTACAATCTTGTCTTTATAAATTAGACCTTACAGTTTTGAAAATAAATTTATACGTACGCAACTCCATTTCCACGTAATTATTTAGACAGTAACTAAATTTATTTTGTAACTTATCTGCAGTAATTAATCTATGTTTTGTCTATTTAACCCGAATTATTTTTAAAATGTACTAAATACATTTATAATAATTGTGTTTCAATTCATTTTGAATCAGCCAAGCCTACATTAATAATATTCATAATCGAGAAGTAATACTTAGCATTGATACTGTATCGCTTGCGTAGAAATGAACAAATTAAAGACTTCATCAAGATTAATATCACAATAAGTTTTATAAATATATTGTACGAAAAAAATTATATCTGAACAACTTTAGATTTATGTTATAAAGAGGGATTTATAGTTGCGTTGGGAGTAGTTTATACTCCGTGGTTAGCTTCCATATCCATCCATCCATAGTAATTCTGCCTGAAGGCAGGTCCTTCACTGCAATCATAGCATTTTCATGCTATGTTTGCAGCTTTACTAGGGAATTGTAGGTGTGGTAGCTTCCCTTTGCTTTCCACACCGGTGAAGGATAATGATGATAATGATAAGGATACTAATGATGATAAGGATGATGATGGCTATATGATTTCGGGGACCGTTTCGGCCTTAAAGTTTTCCTGACTTTTGTCTTACAGGTGAAGAAAAACCCCGATAAAAACCTCACTCAGAAAAACTTCCCCGACCGGGGATCGAACCCGGGCCCGATGCGTGACAAGGCAGCACGCTACCTCGAGACCACAGCGGTGGGCAGGTTCCATATAAGAAAGGGATAAACGGTCGATTGGTAGATATCAATGCTCTTGACTAGTGGGATATTTAGGTTCGTTAGGCTTGGTCTCAAGTGACAAGTTGGAGATCTGGCGACGATTGAAATGACGTGGAGGCTTTTATTTAGTATAATAACACACACAGTTCTTTTATTGATAATATTTAGTACACGTCACTGCGGACACTATTGTGGGTTCAATGACGGCCGATGGCTGAGATATACACCTTGGATATTCAATACCGCGCTTAATCAAATTGCTATTATTGCTTCCGTGAACATGCTTTTTTATCACTTTATCAGCATTAGTTAATGGTAATTACTTTCACTCGAATATATTATAGTTGGTCACCGCTATACTTAAGTTCGGTGTTCGGGAGTTAAATTCTGCAGTTTGAGACATATATATTTTCAGTCCACACCAAGTCGATTTCTAATACATTAACTAGGCTCCCCTGACGGAGCTTTTAAGTCCTTCCGCCGTTCCGCGACCAGGACTTGTAAACTTGTGTAGTGATGGGTAGGGCCCGGATTTTATGTAATATAAAATTAAGAAATATGTAACCAAATATTGTGAAATATGTTAATAAATATGTAATAAAGCAATTATATGTCAAATGCAAAATGTTATTTCTTTGCTATAAAAAATAGCTTTTGTAAGATTCATGATGTGTTCCGTTGAGGTATTATTCAAAATTAAAACATAAAATTATGGAATATTCACGTGAAAGATCCGTTTCCTCAACTTAATTAATTATTTAACTGTAGCGCTTTCGGGACTTGTCCCATCATCGGCAGGATTCAGTGAAACACCAGTTTTGAATCCTACCAATATGGGACAAGTCCCGAAAGCGCTGTAGTTAAATAATTAATTAAGTTGAGGAGACGGACCTTTCAGGTTAATATTCCATAATTTTATATTTTAATTATAAAAAGAAGTCCGCATAATCAAATCTCTATGTTAATTTTTAATCAATTCACTTCTGCTACAAAGTACAGTACTGAAGTACAAGTGTCAACCATTCAAGCATTTAAGCCACATTGGATCGGTGTCCACAATTAATTATAATATAATTTTCCAAATGTTCTGTTGTCATGCACAGTCTTCTGTCTGACAACATGTATTTGTAAATTGAAAAAGATCGCTCAACTTCCGAAGAACTCAATGGTGAATATTTATAGAGAGGGATTGTGCTAGGAATAATATTCTCAGGAGGGTCTACATTTTCACCATTAATAAGCGAGAAAGAGTAACAAGATTTGTTTAGACTGCAGTTTAGTGGAAACTACACACCACCCACTACGCCTGGTACAACACTGACCTTTTGAACTGCATCTTCCATTATTTCCACAGCTTCTTGGAAAGGCATACGTGAAGTTTCCAGTTTATTGATACTGCTGGGAAGCCAGCTGAAGTGACTTGTGATGTATGAAACTGAACTGAGCACTTTAGAACTGTTGAATGTTAACAAGGATTCACTCACACACACTGTAGGAACAGAAGAAAAGTTCTCAATCACTGACTTCACAGCTTCGAAGTGCTTACTATAGAAAATTACAGCTTTGATCCATGTTGCCCACCTTGTTATCACTGGCTCTGGAGGCAGAGGTACATCAGGTAGCTGCTCTTTGTAAGGTTGTACACGATAAGAACATTTTAAGAAAACCTTATTCGTTGCTGATATCAATGTATTTACTTCTGGGAATTCATGTCTATCCCGCGCCGTAGCTGAGCGGTTAAGGTAGGAAGCCTTGGCGCAGAGCTACGGGACTTGCGCTGGTTCGAGTCTCCATGGAGGAAGAAATTTTCTCATGGTATTTCGGTCAGTATGGGACCGGTGCCCACCCAGCATCGTGAGGCAATTGGGTAGCTACAATAAGTGGCGGCTCCAGGTTGAGGAACCAGCTATAACGGCTGGGGGACTCGACATGCTAACCACATGTCACCCCTACACTGGCTGTTGATCATCTACCTCTGTCATTGACACATGTGGATGTGAAGAGCCAGCAGCCGGCTGGTAAAAGGGCAACCGCTGAAAAGTGGAAAGACTCAATCGGAATCGGAATTCATGTCTAATTATCTCTGCCACTCGTTGCAATGGATGAGCCATACATGTAACATGCATTAAGTTTGGATAAAATACAGTAAGCAATTTCCCCGCTTTTAACATGTATGGAGCCACATCTTTGTACATCAGTAGGACCCTCTCTTCTTTTATGCCATCTAGCCATAGTACCTTAAGTCCATAATTAATGAATCTAGCAATTGTTGAACTATTTGTTACCTCCAAAGGTTTACAATAAATAAGCAGGGTTTTGATGCAGCTTCAGAGTCCATTTTGCCCACATTTAGATTAGCGATGAAACGGCCTGCAGCATCCGTCGTCTCATCAGCAGAAATCCATATAGGTGAGTTGCCTATGTCAATCCTGATTTTTTTCTAATGTGTCAACATAACAAGAATCCAAGTAATTTTTCCTGAGAGTGGACTCGTCGGAATGTTACGGTTGCAGTATTTTTGTAAAAATGTTTAAATTCAGGTACCTGAAGTTTGTTCCAGGGCATGTTCCATGCAACCAACGCCATACATAGTTCTTTGTAAAATTCAGTATTAGAAGATGTAGGCTGTCCCTGCAAATGTGTAAATAGTACGCGTTTCTTTGAAGAAACTAGTTGTTTATTTTTAGTATGCAGATTACTTCGTAAATGTTGTTCAATTTGAGATTTCATTGTACACCCAATACGTTTATCACAAGTTTGGCAGAGGATTGTTTTACCATCAGTGATTAAAGCACTGTCAACAGAAATCCGCGTTTTTAGATTTGAAGACAACGAAGACGCAACCGGTGCCATGGTTAAATTAAATGCAACTTATTACTATAAATTCTAAAACGTTTGAGAAGAAGGAAGAAAAAATGTTTAAAACAAGTCATTGTTGTCCGCATTGTTTATGCTTTTACCAGAAAAACAAGCTATCTGAGTGTTTTCTGGGGAATCCCAAACTCAAACTACAAAGGATGCTTCTTTTGTATTCCGTTTCGGATTATTCATGGTTATAAACTCTTTAACAATACCCTGCACTTGTAAACCAGTATTACTTTGTCAAATGGTGGACTTTTCCCAATCTACAAAGAAAGAAAGGTTCAATAATATTCCCTAGTTCAATTTGTCAGTAGTATGATTCTTATAATCATTAGATATATGTTTTATACTGTTGATGATATCGTCGTGATTCATCATCTGTGGTCCTTGCTTTGCGCTGATTCGTTTGAATACCGAGAACACCTATTTACTATAATATACTAAATAATTGTTCTTGATTATTTATACATAATAGGGTGAGGGATATGGCTATACGGCTACAGTTAAATGTATGCTACTAATCCAGAAAAACTGAAACATTTTTGACGTCATCATGATTTTTCTTCCTCTAACTAAAACTAATTCACTGGCACTGTTGAACCCAGAGGTTAATTGCCTCGCGGACATAATCTCTCTATACATCCCTATCCTGGGCTAATAATTGTCTTCTTCGTATTATTCCTTTTCTCTTTCATGTCCTTCTTGTGAGCTTTAAACATTAAAAGTGCCTATTATTATATTAAATTATAAAATATTGAGATGCAAAAGAAACAGGATCAAGAAGAAAATGAAATAAAAACAAAACTATATTGACTTCAAAACCAGTCCATTTCTTTAGATGGGTACTTATAGATTATATATATATATATATATATATATATATATACAACATTTAACGAAGCTTTTAAAACACACCACATATATATATATATATATATATAATATACATTTAACGAAGCTTTTAAAACTCAGGTCATTATCGCCACAATTCAAATCTGGCCGTGGAAAGGTCGACAAATGTTGTTCCGAGTACTCTTATTTCAGGCGTCAGATATTTTATGACGTAAATTTACGTCTCTTCGAAGCTTTATCTCTCTTTCAAAGGAAGCGATTATCAGGTTTTTTATGTTCTTAAAAATCAACTGTCCTCGGCCGGTGAGCATATTAATTACTATTAATAGTCCACAGAGACCAAGATTATTTTATACGTTAGTTGATTTAGATAGGGGACTGAACTAATTGATATTATGAATTAATTATTACTTATATGTATGCTATATTGCCACCTGTTACACTTTCACTTCTGGTTTCGTTCTAGGCCAGAGCCGGCCAAACTTATTTGTATCGCGGGCCTAATAGAAGAAACATCAAGGTGGCGCGGGTCATTGGCCCATATAGCTGTTGTAGTTCTTATTATTATTATTATTCTAGAAGAGATGAAATAGGACACAAGCAATTAAACAAATATGAATGTTCAAACTTCATATGTGGATTTCATAAAAAAACAAACAATTAAAATGGTATGATCATACAAAAAGAATGACAGAAGACAGATTCCAAAAAAAAAAAAAAAAAAAAGGAAGAAAAAATATACTAGAATGTGTGCAAATTGGTAGAAGAAGAAAAAATAACGTGAATTGATGGTGTTTTGTGCAGCATGAGGGGGAAAAGGGTTGGACGATGGAGATTGGAATGACAGAGAGATGTGGAGGAGAATGAAAGTAGATTAATTGGGAGCAGGAAGATGTGAAACGTTGTGAAATATGCTAAAGTATAATAATAATAATAATAATAATAATAATAATAATAATAAAGTAAAGTAAAGTGATCCCACAACAGACCCGGAGGCCCATGGGGTAGTAGGAGGTTAAGGCTCCCACTTTTTCTAGACAATCGGCACTTTATGTCAGCCGGGTTGTCAGCCCTGCGTGACGGCCACCTTTACCCCAGAACAAGCGTCTGGTACTCATTTTCGTTAGAGGCTGAGTCGACCCCAGGGCCATAGTGCCGCCAGAGGGTTTGGGCCAGTTTAAAAATCCTGACCCCAACGGGACTTGTACCCTCGACCCTCCGGCTTGTAGCTCAGTGCCTTAACCACTACGCTACGGCGTGCCCCATAATAATAATAATAATTATTATTATTATTATTATTATTATTATTATTATTATTATTATTAATTTTAAACATGTTGATTTGCTACTTTTCTTGTTGTATCGTTATAACATAGGCCTATTTCACAAGTTCTTGTTTACTAATAGACTAATATTATAGGCCCACCCATAGCATATTTTAATTTATTAGAATGTTACAGGCCTACAGGGGCCGGATAAAAAGTGGAGGGCCGAATAAAAAGTCATGGAGGGCCGTAGTTTGGGCGTCCCTGTTCTAGGCGGATGGATGTTAGTTGATATACAGTATTGGTAATACATTTCCAATTTACGCATTACTTCGAGAGATCACTTTACATACAGTATATCATGTATATTCGTATTGTGTATAGATAGTGTAGAATGAGTGAATGTTTTAAGTATTTGTGGGTAATGCAAATGTGTTGTGCGAGGGATGATAATGATAAAGAGAAGGGAGAAGGGAAAACCCAGTGCTGGCATGTAGTCTACTTAGGACTGAAAAGCACCAAGGTGGCTAAAGGCTTAACGTCCCTATTCGATGGACGAATCGTTATGAAATAGTACCAAAAGCTTTCTCAGTATGTGTTCTAAAGACGGATTTGGAATTTAATCCAGGCATAAAGTACACAATCTAACTAATTAACTGACTAGCACTATCGAACCCAGAGGTTTAGGGCCGCGCGAACACAAATTCTCCAAAGTAGTTCTTCCCTGAGCTATTATTTTCAAATCATACTCTGTATAATTTTCCTCCCTCAAATCATTGTCAATGTTTTCTCTCATCTCATTCATGCCGTACCTACTTTGCGCTTTCCCTCTGGTTTTCTTATAAGAAGTTTCCATGCCTCCTTTTCATTTCCCATTCGTGTCACATGTCTTGCCCGTAGTAGCCTATGAGACTTAACTACTGTTTTATTACATCTGGTTTCTTATATAGATCGTGTAGCTCTCTATTATTTAGTCTTCTCCATGTACCTGTCTATTTCTTTATCATTTGTTAAAAAAATCTGTAAGCACTTTAATCACAAATATTCGTAATATTTGTTTTTCCTCTCTTAAAGCAATAGACTATGTTTTGCATCCATATAGTATACTAATTTAGGGATTTAAATGTTTCACCACCAGGCTTTCTAGCCTCGAGATTGAAAATGTTGTAATTAACCGCCGGGTATCTAAAGCAGACCCGCTACCGAGGAAATACGAATGCAATTAGCACGGTGCACTTCATTTGGTTATGAGTAAACAATCAAATGAGTTAACTGAAATCTTATAAGGAGACATGTAATGTAGGTTGAACTCTTACATCATTGTTGGCAGAATCACCTTGAGTATTGATATGACCTCTTTGTGCTAACCTTGACTTCCTTACAATACATAGAATTAAAATACAAAATTCGCTTTCAAGAGAGCGACTTAACTTGCATTCCTATATTACCAGCATAATATATTTAAAACAAATGGAGGAGGGAAGTGTTTTATCGCACTGTACGATGATTATTAGGATTAAAAAAAAAAAAGACATTCAGTAAATTGTAGAAAAGTAAATCTGAACTACGACCGTGGTTTATAAAATTCTTATTGTCTTCATGAAACTGAAATAAAAACAGAAAATACATCGTAGCAATTTACAAAAAACAAAATCTAAACAGAACCACGTTTTTTTAAAAAATATTTTTATCATTACTGCCGCTGTAGTCTCGAGGTAGCGTGCTGTCTTGTCACGCAGTGGGCCCGGGCTAGATTCCAGGTCGGGACAGGCTCCTGGGTGAAGTTTTTCGGGGTTTTCCCCTCACCTGTAAGACAAATATCAGGAAGCTTAGGGCCCAACGGTCCCCGAAAATCATCCGGTCATCGTCATCATCATCATCATCATTCTCCGGTGTGGAAAGCAACAGGAAGCTACCACACATATAATTCCCTAGTAAAGCTGCAAAGCATAGCATGAAAATGCTATGATTGTAGTGAAAGACCTGCTCTCAGGCAGAATTGCTATGGATGGATTATGGGTGTGACATTAGAGCAGTTGTACCAATATTGAGACATTATGTATACTTAAATGTTTATAACAGAGTACACAACAGACCAGGGATATTTAACTCTTCTTTCTTTGCAGTATAGTTTTCAGATGACAGTAATCGAAATTGTCTGGAGACGGTAATATTAACTTGTGAAGATTGTACTGCAAACATGTAGAGTTAAACATCTCTGTTCTGATGTGTTCTCTGTTATATAAACAATAAAGCGTAGGATGTGTCAATACTCATACATTTTCTGCATTGTCTCAGCTCTTATTATTACCATCATGACATCTATAAAAAAAACTGAAAACACGCCCATTTGACACACATCACAAGGATGGATGATGATCCGCTTCGAAACAACTTTTAGACTTGATACCAGCATATAGATTGAAGGAACTGCAAAATAATGAAACTGACAGGCTTAATATAAGGGAGACTTTGAGAATATGATCAAATTATTGATTATATGAAGAATCCTTATTGAAAAGGCTTGAGAATTTGGAAACCTATGTTAACTTCGTTGTGTCCTGCGCCTTAGCCGAGCTGTTTAAGGCATGATGTCTTGATGCAGAGTTATGGAACTGGTTCGAATTTCGATGGGGGAAGAAATTCTCTCATGGAATTTCGACCAGTATGGGAACGGTGTCCACCCAGCATTGTGAGGAATTTGGGTAGCTACAATAAGTAGCGACTCCAGGTTGAGGAAACTAGCTATAACGTCTGGGGTATCCAGCTTGTTGACAATATGTCACATCTATACTAGTTAGATTATCGTCCACGTATGTGATTAACACATGTGGGTGTGAGGCCAGCGGCTGGCTAGTAGGCCAAAGGTCTTCTACGCCTGTCGTGCCATGGAGTTAGTAAGTAACTTCGTGTTGGCGAATCTCCCTAAATCAAACCTTTTACTCAAATTGACAGAGCTTTTGGTATATCCTACCAGCATTGTATATTAAGATTAACATAACTATAGGGAAACATTTTGCGCCTGAGCAGGGATTTGAACCCAATATCTCCCGCTTTACATGCTGGCGCTCTAACATCAAGCTACTTAGGTACCGGTACATCTCCCGGTGTAAGCTGAAATTCAACTCTATATAATTCCATAATGTGGTGTTCCTACAGCAAGAAGTAATTATAAGGGATTTCGGTGAAATATAAGCTAATTACAAACCTTATGTGGAAGTTAATGTTTCCAGGTAAGCCGTCTGTAGGCCATCGTTAACATAACCTTTTCTCTCTCTCTCTCTCTCTCTCTCTCTCTATCTCTCTCTCTCTATCTCTCTCTATCTATCTATCTCTCTATCTATCTATCTATCTTTCTCTATCTATCTATCTCTCTCTATCTATCTAATCTATCTAGTCTCTCTCTATCTATCTCTCTCTCTCTCTATCCCTCTCTCATCTATCTACTATCTATCTATCTCTCTCTATCTATCTCTCTCTCTCTCTATCTATCTATATCTCTCTATCGCTCTCTATCTATCTCTCTCTCCTCTATATCTCTCTCTCTAATCTCTCTCTATCTCTTATCTCTCTCTCTATCTCTCTCTATCTATCTATCTCTATCTATAGCTCTATCTATCTATCTATCTCTCTCTATCATCTATCTCTATCTCTTATCTCTCTCTCTCTCTCTATCTCTCTCTCTATCTCTCTCTCTCTCTATTCTCTATCTTTCTCTCTATCTCTAACTCTGTCTCTATTCTCTTCTCTCTCTCTCTCTATCTCTCTATCTCTATCTCTTTCTCTCTCTTCTCTCGTCTTCTCTCTCTCTCTCTCTCCTCTCTCTCTCTCTCTCTCATCTCTCTCTCTCTCTCTCGTTATGTTAACCATGACCAACAGACTGCTTGTTTGGAAACATTAACTTCCATATATTAAGACTGTTTAAAATGTATTTTGTTGGCATTGAATTTAGAATACAAAACCCTTATTTTATTTCTTTAATTATCATGACATACGCACATTATGAAAATAGCATAGCACATCGTGATAAGTGTGTAATTTTGTTGTACTCGTGTCCTTTAGGCGCCGATTCAGATAATGGACAAGTGGTCACGAAAGAGGGCATTGCTCTTAACTACTGTTTTCACTTTAACAAATATAAAAATTAAACTGTGGTTAATTGAACTAAATTGATTGTTCCTAAACAAGGAACTTCAATAAAGACTTTGAGAGTCGTGAAGCTTCTATCGTAAAATTAGTAGTACGCTATTGTGTCCCTCAGTGAGTCTTAGGCGTTTTCCCCCTACAAAGGAGAAATTCAACCGTATTAATTTAGTTACACGTGTTTTCATTTTCGTATAGATGTCATTGAGTGGCCCGGGGTCAGCGTTCCGCCTCATAATGACATCTAAGAAACTAAGGCATCACTAGAATGGGAACATTCGGTAAATTTTTGCCAGAGGCTTTTATATTCAAGCTTGTTCTTTTACGAGCCTGAATCTTATATAATAACCTATGGTTTTAACAATATAAGAATATACATTCTCATACATCCGTAATAACATGTCATAAGGCATATTGAAGCAAAGGGATTGTGCCGTAAGCATTGAATAGTGTAGCATAGCCACGTATAATATTAATAAATTATTTCTGTTAATAATGAAACTAGGATACCGAACAGATGTCCGAGAAAAAAGTCTATCACGCAGATGTGAAAATAAGCCAATTCCTCAGCAATCGATTATTGTCCGATTTCCCTGGTTTTCGGATATATCTTTCTCATCATCATCATCTTCACATCATCATACTCATCATCATCATCATCAACAACAATCACGCTTTTGTTAATTAGGTCGTATGTATCCAGTTACATTGCGAGAGAGCAAATATGGCGGCTGCTAAAGAGATACCTTTCTCGTTTTATTTCAAGGCATATGTGAGTTCTGTTGCGAAAAATCGAAAATTTTGGCCGCTAGTGCGATTTTCAAATTTTTGCTTCAGGTTAACCCTGTCTCCTAATGGTCAGCTTTTGTTGGTTAACAAACTCGAACTTACTTTTTTATAATAATTGACTGATATATGTCGAGTTTGGTTCCGAATAAATAAAAATTGCTGCCGTTATATATATATATATATATATATATATATAATTGTCGGTATCTACTAAGTAGGATATTTGAATATTTGAAACTTTAAAAAAAATTGCCATGATAGGAACCTTAATAATTGTACTTCTTCTGATTTCAAGAGGTAGATGTATAGTCAAAAGAGGAATCGGGTATGGTGTTGTGTGTATGTGGTATCGGCGACCTAATATCGGCGCAATATGGTACATACATTTTTCATTTGAGTTCTAAGTGTTTCAGTTTTAAAATTTTGTATATTTAAATTTCAACCATTTTTTTTTAGTGTATGTGCCACTTTTGCCGAATCTAAGGAATGGAGATCTTGAGGTTTTTTCTCATTAAATTATTTTTTTTAATATCTAAACGACCATGCCATGATATATATATATATATATATATTAGGCCTATATATATATGTGTGTGTGTGTGTGTGTGTGTTTGTGTGTGCGTGGTGCTTGTGCGTATGTGTGTCTGTATGTATGTGTGTGTGTGTGTGTGTGCGTGCGCGCGCGCGCGTACGTGTGTGTTTGTGTTTCTGTTAACACTACTTAAGCGGCATCAATTTTTTTGTTATTTCGGAACCAAACTCGGTGTATAGCAATCAATTTAAAAAGTAAGGTCGAGTTCGTTAACCAACAAAATAGGACTATTAGGAATGAAGTTCACCTGAATCTAAAAAAAAAATCAATTAGCTGTCGTCATTTCATATTTTTTACAACAAAACTAAGTATATGCTACTGAAATAAAACGAGGGAGGTATTCTCCAAAAATATCAACGAAATCCGACCATTAGAAGTGGAAGTTTTCCTGAAATCCGAAATTTATAAAATCGCTCGAGCGGCACCCATATTTACTTTGTCCTAATGTAACTGTATACTTCTTCTTCTTCTTCTTCTTCTTCACTTCACGGGCTAGGCAAAATGCCGTTCCGCCTCACAGTTGTTCTGTCAATCTTTTCACTGGCCTTCCTAATTCCCTGAACCTCTTGGCTTGTAGTTAAATGCTGTTTTTGGTAATCTTGTTACATTCATTCTTTCTACATGTCTAAACCATCTTTCTCTATATCCATTGATTTTATCATTTAATGGATATATATATATTTAACTCTGTTCTTATATCTTCATTCTTTACCGATCCATTCTTGTGCAGCCTTTTGTTCTTCTAAGGAAGTTCATTTCTACACTTTGTATTCTACTTTGTAATTTTTTGGTCATTACCCAAGTTTCACTCCCATAAAGTAATGCAGGAACTGCCAATGTTTTATAAAACTTCAATCTAGTATCTCTTCTTGTTTTGTTCTTTAATGTTTTCTGTATAGTTCCACATATCATTTCAAATCTTGACAGTTTCACATTTACGTCTAACTGTATACCATATATTTAATTTTAAAAATTGTATATTTCATAAACATCAAAATCGGACCATAAATTCGACTTGCTGAAGAATTCACTTAGTTTACACAGTTCCTGCGTTATAGATTTTTTAGGTTAATAATAATAATAATAATAATAATAATAATAATAATAATAATAATAATATAATAATAATAATAATAATAATATAATAATAATAATAATAATAATAAATAATAATGTTTTATTTATTCTGGCAGAGTTAAAGTTATAAGGCCATCTGTTCCACTCAGCCAACACAAATATACAAATACATGTTTACTTACAGATTACCTACCCTATATTGTGTCAATTATGAAGAGTTAAAAATATTTTAAAAGTTGCAGTGTAAATTTCATGTGTAAACAACATTTTATAATATATAAACTAAATAATTATAATATTATTAGTAGTTATTAATTATTATTATGTTATAAATTAAACGAGAAACACAATTTAATAAATATACCTTACACGGGGTAATGATCAGGTAAAGGTTAGAGCAAATATAATTTCGTATTTCTTTTAAAATGTACTAAGTCCGGCAATCCCTGATTTCCTGTGGTAGGGAATTGTAGTTGCGAGAAGTGGAAATAGTATATGACGTAGAGTGATGGGATGTACTATGTTGGGGTGTATTAAGTGAGAGATTATGTTGTGATCGTGTGTTTAGGTTACCTACTTGGCTTCTTATTTTTCCTTTATAATTCAATTAAAGAAATACTCAATCCTCTCCTAAAAAACTCAGTGGTTCTAATATTAGAATTCATAATTATCTGTGGGAAAGCAATATTTTTAAAGCGTCCATGAAAAAAAAAACTCTTGTTGGTTTGTTGGTTTAAATCTTTATTTCAAGGAGTGACGTGTTAGTGTTAAACCGAGGAAGCTGTGAAGCGGTACTGTGTTTCATAACAGCTGACCTTCGTCTTACCTCATAAAATAAACAATCTTTTACTTAATAGGGACGTAGGCCTATCTCTCAAAGTCCAAGATAAAGAGGAGAATCCTACGCAGTTTATTACAAATTGTGAATAGATTTGTGAGTGGAGAAAAAGTAGGCTAACGTGAAAGACGCCTACCGGCAGGTTTCTTGCTTTATTAATTGCTGTCAGTTCAGTGTTAAGTAGGTCTGCACGCAGATCAGTTGCGTTTGTGCGTGTATTTTTGTTCAATCGACGAGTATAATAGTCATTCCGTCCATTGTAGAATAATTAAGGTGTTAGAAATGTGTATTTTCAGTGTTACTAAGATTTAACCACATTCAGCATCGAACAAAACTTAATAAACGGATTAAAAACTACGAGGTAAGTCAAAATAAGGAAGGAGTGTCAATTTTACCTAAAATATTCTGAGATAACATCCACCGATATGGTATCGAGGTAATGTCGTTGCCCCTCATGCAGTGAATACTGGTTCGGTTCCCGGTCGGAACATGTTTCCTGGTTGAGTGTTTTTTTTTTTTTTTGGGGAGGGGAGAGGTTTCCTCGCCTATAAGACAAATCGCGAGAGTAGAACCAAAGGGTTTTATCTACATTATTTATTGTTTCTCGTGTTAAAAGGTTCTTAAGAGTCATTTCTATAACTATCATTTATATTTTGTCTATAATTTATAATTTCTGAGTATTGTCCAGTTAAATCATTGCTATACGCATGTTATCCTACATTCATTCTACACCTTATGGTTCTAACGTCCACCACTGTGGTCTCGAGGTAGCGTGCTGCCTTGTCACGCAGCGGGCCCGGGTTCGATCCCCGGTCGGGGCAGTTTTTCTGGGTGGGGTTTTTATCGGGGTTTTTCCTCACCTATAAGACAAATGTCAGAAAAACTTTAAACGATCCCCGAAATCATATGGTCATCATCATCCTTCACCGGTATGGAAAGCAACGGGAAGCTACCACACCTACAATTCCCTAGTAAAATATAGCATGAAAATGCTATGATTGCAGTGAAGGACCTGCCTTCAGGCAGAATTACTATGGATGGATGGTTCTAACCTTAGAAATGTTTTCAATCTGGAAAGCTCAAATATTCCCCAAACACAATTTGGGCATCGAACTCCCTCTGTCATAGTACCCAACAGAATAGCTTTGAAAATGGAACTAGTTCCGAAAGGTCTAGCTAATTATTTTAAACAATGTTTAATTTGTTGAGGACGACTGTCATCACAGGTATATTTTATAGTTTTAAATATTTAACAAGATCTCAACGATGGTTAATATTTTTTTTAAATTATTAATCTACAATTTTCGCCTTGTTTAGTATAAATGTATGAGTGAATAATATGGCTTGTTTTAAATGTTTGTGTTGCCTCGCAACTGGTCCTGGCATTGAGCTGATCACTTATATGGGATGTCTTTCTTTGTCCTTGGATGGTGAAAAAAGTATGTATGTATGTATGTATGTATGTATGTATGTATGTATGTATGTATGTATGTATGTATGTATGTATGCATGTACGCATGTACGCATGTACGCATGTACGCATGTACGCATGTACGCATGTACGCATGTACGCATGTACGCATGTACGCATGTACGCATGTACGCATGTACGCATGTACGCATGTAGGCATGTACGCATGTACGCATGTACGCATGTACGCATTTACGCATGTAGGCATGTACGCATGTACGCATGTACGCATGTACGCATGTACGCATGTACGCATGTTACGCATGTACGCATGTACGCATGTACGTATGTACGTGTAATTCTTCTTAACCTCATACGTAGTATGATGTACGTATGTACGTATGTACGTACGTATGTACGTATGGTACGTATGTACGTATGTACGTATGTACGTATGTACGTATGTACGTATGTACGTATGTACGTATGTACGTATTGTACGTATGTATGTATGTATGTATGTATGTATGTATGTATGTATGTATGTATGTATGTAGGTACGTACGTATGTACGTATGTACGTATGTACGTATGTACGTATGGACGTATGCACGTATGCACGTATGCACGTATGCACGTATGCACGTATGCACGTATGCACGTATGCACGTATGCACGTATGCATGTATGTATGTATGTATCCATCCACAGTTTAAAATCCTCTCCGATAGGTCGTGTCCCTCTAAAGGTCCGTGTGACGTGGGACTAAAAGTAGGAGTTTACCTACAAAGAGATAGGTTTAAACAAAGGAAAATAAAGAAATGAAGATACAGTAGCATGCATACATTTTACCCAATTTTTTATAATGATGTATACATACTTCAACATCTAAGGTCATTTTACTTATAGGTTCTTTAATGTATCCATTGGACTGAATGTTTTTTACAGGGTGATTCACAGTAAGTGTTAAAGACTTCTAGGGGTTGTAGAGGAGACTTTAGTAGTTGAAGTTCTGATAAGGAACCTATGTCCGTAAACGTACCATTTCGAGTAAAATAGGTTTGAAGATCGGCTGATATCGCGTGACTTGTGTTTCAGAAGACTTCTAAGGACTGTACTACAAGTGTGGTTCCATGTGGGGACCCTGTTGTTCGTTGCACAATGTGTACCTGCGACGCATGTTTTAATACACACGCCACACAAGACCTGGTGTGTGCTCAATAATTTCTGCTGCCGCCAGAATCCGTGCAAGAAGATCTTCCTCCGACTCTACAGGTGTAGTACAACCCCTAGAAGTCTGTAATACTTATTGTGAAAGACAAGACACACGATATCAGTCCATTGTGTTTCGATCTTCAAACTTATTTTACATCAAAATGGTACGTTTCCGGACATGGGTTCCTTATCAAAATTTAATCTACTAAGTCCCATCTACAACCCCTAGAAGTCTGTAATACTTATTGTGAATCACCCTGTATTGTTTACATGTGTTCTTAATAAAATAACCTATTTTAATTTCAATGATAGTATGAATTGATGATTATGATGTAATAGATCGTGGTAATGAAATTCCAACCGAGTATTGCCTATGAAGATTGAGGAAAACGAGGAACCAGTGTTTGACTTCCCAGTATAAGTGTAAAATGCTACCACCTGTACCAACTCGCTCGTTCAGAAGGTTTTATAATCTAATTGAGAAATAGTTTTAATTATGGACTGTTAATTCCGAGTTTCTCAAATTTAAGCGATATTAAACCTCCCTACTGTAATATATATATATATATATATATATATATAACTATATATATATATATAACTTTCGTATATATATACGAAAGTTGAATAGAAAATTTCAGTTTATAATGAAGAACTCCTGTTATCAGATATGGTCGGGTAAAAATTAAAATGATCTAAGTCACTTTTGTTTTCCAGATATTAACATAACGCAAATTCATCATTATCGTCATCATGGACATTGAAACGTTTGGGCATTTCGGTATCTGTTCTTTGGTTTCACTGGTACAATACATCACTTTTTGGTTGTAGGTTTGGGTCCATTCGCTGCAAATGATCCTTACTTAATTGCTCACTGGCACTATCGAACCTGTAGGTTCATGGCCGCGCGGACATAAGCTCTCCATACATCCCTATCCTGAGCTAATGCTTTCCAATAATTCCCTGTATAATCTACTTCCCTCAAATCATAGTTAATGTTATTCTCCCACCTCATTCTTGGTCTACCGACTGGGCGCTTTCCTACAAGAAGCTTCCATGCAAGTCTTTCATTCCCCATACGTGCAACATGTCTTGCCCATCGCAGTCTACGAGACTTAACTGTTGTTATTATATCTGTCTTCCTATAAAGACCATGTAGTTCATTGTTATGTAGTCTTCTCCATTCACCTGTCTGTTCATCTCTCTTTGGTCTAAAAATTTTCCTAAGTACTTTATTTTCAATTACTTGTAATCTCCTTTCCTCCCTTAAAGTAAGAGTCCATGTTTCGCATCCATATAATATAACCGGTAGAATAATAGTTTTATATATTTTCAGTTTAACGTTTTTTGAAAGGAGTTGGGACATCAAGAGTCTCTGAAATGCATAATAGCACGCATTTCCAGAATTGAGCCTATGTTTAATTTCTTTGTGCATCTCATTCCTATTTGTGATTATTGTTCCTAGGTATTTGAATTCAGCCACTTCCTCAAAATTTCCCTCATTTGTCATTAGCTGTCCATTTCTATTATATACTGAATTTCTACGTGTGACCATATATTTAGTTTTACTGATATTTACTTCCAGTCCCAATTTCTTAGTGTTATTCAATAGTGTGTGCGTGTTGGCCTTTAGTATCTCCTTGCTATCGGCCAGTAGTACTACATCATCAGCATAAACTAACAGCTTATTAATACCATTGAGTTGTAAGCCTTCCTCATTCTCTAAAGATTTAATGGCATGCTCTAGTACAAAATGAAATAGTAGAGGAGATAGTGCATCTCCTTGCTTCAATCTATTCCGGATTTGAAAAGTGTCCGAAAACTGTTTGCCTACACGCACCTTACTCTTTGTGCCATTTAGACACATTCGTATAAGTCTGCCTAACTTTTTAGGAATTTCGAACTCCAGCAGGATACTACATAACTTCTCCCTCTTAATTGAATCGTATGCTTTTATGAAGTCTACATGTAGTTGATGTACAGTACCATTATATTCCCATTTCTTTTCTAAAATCTGTCTTATACTAAAAATCTGATCTGTTGTAGACCTGTTTCTTCTAAATGCACATTGATGATCTCCTAGAATGTCATCAATATAGGGAGTAAGTCTGCTTACTAATATATTTGTTAGAATTTTGTACGAAGTTGAAAGTAATGAGATGCCCCTGTAGTTGTTGCAATCAGTTTTATCTCCTTTCTTATAAATTGGTACGATAATTGATTCCTTCCATTCATCTGGAAGAGCTTCTTTTTCCCAAATCATACTAAGCAACCAGCGTATCTTGTCCATCAATTTTTCTCCCCCTGATTTTATCAGTTCTGCTGGGATCTCATCTGAACCTGATGCTTTATACATCTTCAATTTTCAATTGCCATTTCAACCTCTAATGCACTTGGCTCTGCGACTAGCATTTCTGCTGTCTGTAACTTATCCTCCTCAATGTCCTGTTCTGTATGTACATTTAATAGCTGATTAAAGTAACTTTTCCATCTATTTAATATACTCCTAGAATCTGCAATCATATCCCCATTTTCATTCCGAGTTATGTTTGTTCTAGCCTGAAACCCTTTCTTCTCTATACTAATTCCCTGATATAATTCTCTTATGTTCCTATTTTTTTGCATTCATTTCAAGATCATTAATCTTCTCTCTCAAATATTCCCTCTTTTTACTCTTTAGTAACTTAGTGGTTTCCCGTCTAACACTACCCAATTGCTCTAAATTTACCTCATTTGGCTCGTGTAACCATTTCATTTTTGCTAACTTTCGTTTCTTTACAATGTCGGCACATTCCTCATCAAACCATTTCTTGTTTTGCCTCTTTTTTAAACAACCAATGCTTTCTGATGCTGACAATTTAATAGTATCTCGTATAGCCTCCCATTCTTTATTTATATCAGTTTCTTCTTCGTTTGCCACATTGTCATCTGAAGATTCCAGTACTTCAAATCTATTAGCAATTTTGATTTACTATTCTTGCCGTATTTAATCATATTTCAAGTTTTTTAATTCAAATTTTACAGAATCTTCTTTTAGCGTTTGTTCCTCTCATAAGCGATAGCCGTTGTCTGATTTTCACTCTGACCAGATGATGGTCCGAATTGCAGTCTGCCCCTCTAACTGATCTAACATCGATGATGCTAGTGTGCCAGCGTTTATCCACTAATACATGATCTATCTGGTTCCGAGTTCTCCATCCGCCGGTATAATTCTGATAATCTGAACGCCTTCTATAATATTTGTGACTCTTAATGTTGCCTTTATGTGTTTTATATTTGTCTAATGTAGTTAAATCTAAGAGTGTACTTAAAAAAAATAATTTGGGGTGTTTGTAGTCGGGATTTGAAATTTCGGGTATAATATCCAGTTTTCACTGCTAAATTTTAAAGCTGCTTATGCTTTTTTATGTATAACCGTACTTTTGTATTTATTGAAATTTGTTATCCTAAATAACATTTAATAACTACTTTAATTTTGTTGCATTTTTGTAACTTTTATTAAGCAACAAAAATGGTCTGATATTACCGTTTTAGGGATGTAATCTGGATCCAAATTTGACAATAAAGGCTTGAATCTAATTGATCTTGTGCAATAGTTGCAATTTTACTGCTGATAAAAATAACTATGCTAACTTTTTGGATACTTTTTGTCTCGCGGTATCCAGTGGAGAATTATTTTGTCCATCGATTTTGATTTCCTCGCTTATTACTTCAGTGACTTTATCTTCAGAGCATCTCTCAATCCTTGATATTTTCAATAATATGTGTGTGTTTTTGAGAACTTACGAAGGATAAAATCTTTATGTTTGAAGTTATAAAAGGAAGTCCTTATTTTTTATTTAATTTTTAATTAAACTATTAGGATATTTATTAATGAGAACACACTTCTAAGTATTTGTAATTATTTTTATGTAATATGAATACGTATTTAGTATTAGAAACTTTATTAAGTTTACAATTTGTTGTACTTTCACTTAATTTAATTTTATATACACCATGTCCGAACCAACACTGCCAATAAGAAATTGTAATAAATGAAAAACTAATAAAGTTATCGTAATATCGTTTGTTGCAAAACATAGTTAAACTCAACACGTTTTATGGCGACAGCAATGAAATTACGTAATTTTAAGTTTCTCATGTTTATTTTAATTTCAAGTCTTGTGGTGATAACAATGAAGTTATGTAAATTTTCATGTTTATTTGTTGTTTATTTGATGTCTTCCAACAATATGGAACTCTCCACATTATGGAAAGAAACTATGCTCAGGATTTTTAAGCCGTAAAAAATTAATCGACACTAACCGGATTTGAAACTGCGGACCTCGAAACCAGAAATGCACATGTGGAAATGTATCAATTACCATATAAACTTGTTGAGTTTATCTATGTTTTGCAAGAAACTGCATTGCAATAAATTTGTTAGTTTTTGTTCAATACAATTTTGTTTTGGACACCCTGTATTTATTTGACATATTTTAATTATAAAGTATATATTTGTTGAACTGTAGTTAAATGTGTCACTAAATAGATGTATTAATGATTCTCCAAAATTTTCAATTAACTCTACTCCACCTAGGGTATGTTAGGGTAATAGATTATTGTAACTAACAAAATAAAATATACTATTACAAAAATAATTAAAATGTTCGAAAATTATGGTTAATGAACATGCGAAAACTATTTATACAGCATATTCTAAGAAATAATTTAAAGAGAGGATCACCGTAGTCCACGTTGCATTTTCCTAAGTGTAATTATAGAATACTCCATGATATATATTTAGGAAGTTTAAATTCTAGAACAGTCTATGTTATATACGAGTATTTAGGTAGTTTAAATTAAGCCGAATCGAACAGTAGGTGGTAAGAGAACGAAGGAAGTGTATTTATTTTTAATTATTTAATAATTGTATTACGATAATGTGACAAATACACAAGGCGGCTCCGTGGCACAGGCGGTTAGAGACTCGCTTCTCATCGCCGGGGTCTCGAGATCGAGTCTCGGTCACTCCATGTGGGTTTCGAGGTGGATAAAACGGAGCCTGGGTAGGTTTTTCTCGGGATTTCTCCTATTTCCCCTGCCACCAATTTCATTCTACCATTTCTCCATAATCATCTAATCCATTTCGTTTCATTTCATTCATCCGCCCCTGTGACGGTGCGTCAGGCGTGGTCGGCCAGCACACTTGTCGTTCACAGACCTTTATAAATATAGGGAATTCGTCTCATCTTATCCATAAACCCATCCTTGAGTTGGACACGAATTGAGAATATATAATTGTGAAATAGACTATATAAGAGAACAAATCTTGATCAGGCACACTACAGTTCTTTATACCGGTTACTGTTCAGACTGTTATTATTTATTTATTTATTATTGCTCTAGTAGTAAGGAAATAATGCATTTTTTTAACCAATGAAGTTCTTATAATGATTTCACTCTCATTGTGTTTGTAATCATGTAAACACGTTGTGAAGAGGGAGAAGGACGCGACCTCTAACAATTTTGCCCGAAAGAACAAAAGGTAGAAGTGCAAGTACATGCACAACTTTCTTTTCCCAGCACCATTACGCTTTCAACAAAGTTTTTGTGATTTTTTCTCACATCTTGTGTTAGCGAAGAAAGTGAAGTTCGCGTGTTTACAACAAATCAGTCCAACTTCCGGAACAAAGTATATATATATATATATATATATATATATATAATCTAACTCATCGGCGCTATCGAACTCGTAGGTTCACGGCCGCGTAGACATATATTTATTCAATTTCCATAGTTTGGACGTAAACATTAAAAGAGGAAGACCAGATTTTTAAAACAAAGAAAAATTGACACTTTCATAATTTCAGCACTTAAAAAAAATAATAACATGGGACATTTGTGTTAAGGCTGCGATCCACATAAAAGTTGAATATCATAACATTATTAATAATTATTTTTAACTTAAGTTAGATGGAGGGGCTGATGTATTATGATTTCACTCATAATAATAATAATAATAATAATAATAATAATAATAATAATAATAATAATAATAATAATAATAATAATAATAATAATATTATAATAATAATAATAATTATTATTATTATTATTACAGGTATTTACGTGAATACATTATGCCCTTCATAAGGCTTTCATCTTCCAGAATTAATTCGTAAAATGAATACCAGAAATATCAGAGTGTATTTTTTCTCCACAATTAATGGTTTCACAGCCCTGATATGTAAACAGTTCCTTCGTTTGTTGAAAAAGAATATTCATGAGAGAAATGATTCTCCACACGTCGGAATTTTATTCTGAGACAGTCAACTGACTTCAGGCGTATAGGCCTATTATAACAAATCACCATGTCAAGCGGTGATATGATAATAATGGAAAAAATACAAAATAAATTTGTAGAGTGTGTATAATTAAAATAATTGTTAGGGTTAGAAGTGAATAAATAGCAAAGTAGACCAGCCATAAATTTTCACCTAAAAGTATGGCTATAATTATTCATCCTAAACGATTAACTGACGAATAGGTCAGGATTTTACGGATTGAGATTTGGTTGTATCCTCCCAGGCCCAAATTCTATAGAAGGGACACTAAACGTCTAGTACAGGATTTGTGGGGACAGTGAAGCATATTCTTAAAAAAAAGTTATATTTTTTAAAAGAGATGTCTATTCATGTAGTTATCCTACATTAAAAACTCCGTCACGCAGGAACTGCGTAACTAATATAATTCCTCAGCAAGTAAAATGTATGAGCCAATTTTGCTGCTTCACTCTTTAATTAAATCGTATGCATCCAGTTTTGTTGCGAGAAAACAGACATGGCGGCCACTAGAACAATTTTTAATTTTCCGCTTTCATGTAAACCATCGTCCCTAATGGTCGAATTTTGCTGATTTTTTGAAAATATATTATTTCTAGTTTTATTTAGGCCTAATTATCATGTACCGAGTTTCATTACGAAAAATCGAAAACTGAGGCTGCTACAGCGATTGTGTTTCTAATTTCGCTCCAGGTTAACCACCACAGCTAATGGTCCGATATATAGCTGGTTAACGAACTCAACTTCAGTTTTATTAATCGATTGCTATATGTCGAGTTTGGTTTAGAAAAAACAAACAAAAATTGCAATCGCTATAGCGTTTATATATGTAGAAAAAATAGAGAACTTTCTTATTCATATATATATGCAGAGTGTAAACGAATTATACCGCACAAATTTAACTGCTTACAGAGTGGTATAGTACAAGTAATTTGAGATAGGGAACCAATGGTCTACGAGGGAAAATGGGCAAGTTATAGGGAATCAAAGTAATCGTCATTTGATACAGATAAATCAACAGGAGAGCAAAGTAGGAGAGAAAATTATACTAGGATAACTTCAGATCTTAGTATTAATCCACAGATCTTGATTGCTAATAATTCATCAAAAACGTTTATGAAATATTGGGATATCAAATTCCTTAAAAAGTCGAACTTAGCAGATGATTGCACGCCACTGCACTGGTTACAGTAGAATCGGCATAATGAGAGCATTAGCTCGAGTGAAACTCGCAGAATCTATGTAGTTAACGTGTGGCTTAATGATTGAAGCGATGGATTTGAGATTCGAACACTGATGTATTTTTTTTCTGGTTTACTCAAGTGTATTGTTTTTTATTCCCAATTACATTATGTATGCCATTTGTACATACACTATACCTCTTCATGTTATTACTGCGCCATTATTTATCTAAGTATATAAGTACTCTACAGTACAATTGCACATTGATTTTCAAAACCTATTGTATTCTACAGTATGTGCATTATTATTACAACCTTTCAAACAATTGTCTGTACAATACGTTTTGTAACTCATGTACTGCGCCGACATTCCAATATCGTATTCTGTAAAATAATGAATAAACAATTAAACCAGAAATAAATCTACATCGTAAAACTGATTTACAGTACGTACATAATGAAGGAAAAAAGAAAAAAATGTGTGCACGTAGTTTCGAACTTGATGCATCAATTTTACATTTGCGCCGGTAGTATGACTGCTATAACCACTAACCTAATGGTGCATATATGTTGGCAGTTAGAGTCTATCAAATTATTTCCATTTTAATTTGAATTAATCGGTGGCGTGCCAACCATTTTACAAATTGAATCATAACTTGGGGATTTTTATTCTTAGACCATTAGTCCATTATCTCAAATTGCTTATACTGTGTAATATCCCTCTATACGCAGTTAAATTAACACTAACTTTTGTCGTGGTCATTTTCGGTGTTTAATAATTACGATCATTTTTTTAATCCTTACATGAGAACAATCTCAATAGATTCGGAATTCACTAAAAGGCAAAACGGATCCAACGTCTATAAAAGAGATATTAAGAGTCCAGTTAAAATTTTATAGGAACAGTGAAATAGATTCTTAAGAAAAAGACAATCATATTAAAAGGGATGTGTCTGGTAACACTATATTAAAAATCAGTGATTTAATTTAGTTGTAAGCAGAGAGAGTACAGTGACTTGAATACATGGATAAGAGCCGAACACCAGTCTAGAATGTTGAGCTCGTCTGGCGTGGGAAGTACGAGTAATATGATGTAGGTGTTTCCTGTACCAGGTGTGTGGTTTTCCCCGGGTACCGCCCTGCTTCATTCCATCTCATTTATCATACTTCACTTATCTTCAAACTTCTGACTGAGATTGACAACGAGGTCGTTTATAATTGGTTCCAGTATTGTTCATTCAGTTTAGTAGGCCTATAACGTCTTATTATGAAATATGTACAATTGTTAGTCACGTTTATTTTAAAAGAGGAGAATTAAATTGGCAATAATTCGTAGTTAATACCATTTATTTGACCCCCTCTATTATGTAACTGCCTTAACCTAATCGTTCGATTTCAGGCTATAACTCCATAGTACGACAGGACTGAAAGATTCTTGGCCGGCTGCTAACCTCGCATCCACATGTGTTAATCAGAGAGGTGGGCTATCATCTAGCCAGTATAGGGATGACATGTGACCAGAATTCAAATGACGTGCCAGATGTATAAAAAAGACAGGAAGATCAAGACTTCGTTGTTTGCATGACTTAAGAATAATGAATATTAAGAGATTAAAACTTAAGACTTTGGAAAAGGACAAATGGAATATCATTATAAGAGAGGCTGGGTTCTTCATGGACTATAACGCCATAGAATAGTAATAGTCTGTAGTCAGCATGACGGATCCCCCAATTGTCATAATTGGCTTTTCAATCTGGAGCAGCTATTTATTGCAGCTACTCAAATTCCTCACGATCCTGGATGGATATACTGGACAAATTCCGCGAGACAATATTGTTCCCCAGTGGGGACTCAAACCAGCGCAATCCCCGCAGTTCTGCACCAAGGCATGTTTATTTAAGGCTGTAATATTGATATATTTATTTGTGTGTAGATTTTGAAACGGGTTTCAACTCAGCCTCGTAACTCTGGTTTATACTTGAATTTTCAACAACCAATTTAGTCTACCTTGGCTCCTCGGAACTGTCATGTTACGGATTAACCGGCGGCTCTGTGTTGTACACAATGGTTAACAATGAAACCACGGATTTGTTTACTCTTTATTTATTAAATAATAAATTGTTTAGGTGATAATTTTGTATAAATCCTCTTCAGTTCTGAAGATACATATTCTTCTTCTCCATCATAGTTTAACCTCTCACCTTATAGGTAGGTTTATATATCCCACATTACCCGGGCCTTAGGGTCGTATGACCTGTCGGGTAGACATTCTCAAACTTTGGATCACACACATACTTTTTTTACCACACAAAGACATGAAAGGCTCCCCGAATGTGTAATAAGTTGAATCCAAAACCTCCTCCGAGATAACACAACATTAAGACGAAACACACCTTCTACTCACATCATAATGATTATGACGGCTAGATGATATTAGGAGACCGTTTGAGCCTTAAAACTTCCTGACATTTGTGTCAGGCGAGGAAAAAAGGTAAAAAAACATGACCCAGAAAACAGTCCCTACCGGGGATCGAATCCGGGCCCGCTGCATATGAGGCAGTGACGCTACCCCAAGATTGCAGCGGTGGATAAATAAATATCACGATAATTTATAGGTCTATTTTATTTTCTGTTTGTGGATTTTTAGAGAGTAAAGTAACACTAATTTTGAAATCAAGAAACTTCATCATGGCTTTTGGAACACAGATTATTTTAATTAATACTTTTCATATGATTTTGTTTATTATCTAATTATCATGCAATTTATAACCTACTATCGTCTTAATCAAAGACCAGGATACGAAGAGTAATCATTGAGCTCTGAAAAAAGAATGGAGAACGTTGAGTATTGTATTTGTGAGTGAAGCCATGAAAAACAACCGTTAATCGTATCCTTCTTCCGAAGTTTTAAATGAATAATGAAAAGTACGTTCCATCGTTATCTTTGTTCGAGACATGCCATGGGTAAAGAATCTACTCACGATATCATCGAATCTAAAACGTCACTGCTTTAGAGTTTATTGTTTTTCCAATATAATATTTAACTAATGCTGGTTATAATTAAAATATGTTCTTACATTAACACTATATTAAAAATTTAAAATATTAAAATAAGTATCCGAAATTCCAGTTGTCCTCAACTAAATTAAATATATATTTAAAAAAACTTCGTCAAATATTTAAAATTATGATATACTAGTTAATACCCGGTGTGCTCTGCTACTCCTAAATAAATGTTATTTTTTACGACCAGGCTTGAGCTGCTATGCTTGCCCGGGAATCAGCTTATCCCGATCTTCTTGGCATCATGAAAGACAAAAATAGTTATTGTGAGTTATCCGTAAAAGATAAACATATACTGTCGCGGTCTTTTTTGTAGAGGTTTTTGAGATATTCAATTCCGTGTACAATAATTAGGTGTATTTGTTATGGTTTAGGCAGCGTAAACCATTTAAGCGTCAAAATAGGGACTTTATTTCACGTATTTTCGCTACAAAGAGTGATTTTTAGGGGTGAAGAGGTTGAGTATTACAACTCTCTTATACCCTATGTTCATCCGCGGAATCTCCTGAACATTTTTCAAAAAGCCCTATCACAATCGGATGAACGGTATGGCAGAGCACGCTTGTCCGGGAATCTACTTATCCCTATCTTCTTGGAATCAATGAAAGACAAAAATGGTTATTGTGAGTTACCCGTAAAAGATAAACATATGCGGTCGCGGACTTTTTTGTAGAGTTTTTTTTTTTTTTTTGAGATATTCAATTCTGTATGCATTAATTTGGTGTATTTGTTATGGTTTAGGCAGCGTCAGCCATTTAAACGTCAAAATAGGGACTTTATTTCACGTTTTTCGCTACAAAGGATGATTCTTAGGGGTGAAGGGGTTGAGTATTACAACTCCCTTATAGCCTATGTTCATCCCGAGAATCTCGTGAATATTTTGCAAAATCCCCATCAATATCGGATCAACGGTATGGCCGCGCATAGAATACGAACAAACAAACAAACAAACAAACATTCATTTTTATATATTAGATTTGAATAAAAGTAATCATTTTAAATACTTGAATTTGTTTAAACAAACATTTAATTTAGTGGAGGACGACTGTTTTATCGGGTACTTATGTTAATATTTTAAAATTTTAATAGTAACCTCAACGGCGATTCACAATGAATTTTAGATGTATTGATTAACACTGTTTTAAAAAATTATTTATTAGCTTCACTAAATCCCAGATTCATCTGGCTGAAAAATCACCTAATTAATAATTAAATTTACTATACAAACATATAATAAGCAACAATGATAAAATATATGCTTAGGATGAGTCTCTTTTATAGTTTATTACGTTTTTTTTTTAATTTTAAAATGTTTGTGTATAAATGTTCAATAAAACCCATACATTATTGCGGTGTGTGTGTAATGGGTTATTAGGATTCCAAGACTTGAATAACTATGTTCATTTTGAAAACTAAAAACATGTCGAAACTTGTAGCTATATTGGTAGCC
This sequence comes from Diploptera punctata, assembly GCA_030220185.1. Taxonomy (NCBI): domain Eukaryota; kingdom Metazoa; phylum Arthropoda; class Insecta; order Blattodea; family Blaberidae; genus Diploptera; species Diploptera punctata. Next base: position 83,210 of record JASPKZ010006091.1, read on the forward strand.
TATATTAGATTTGTCTCTTTTCATCTCCTCGATACTACCCCCACCTTTATCTAAATTCTATGGCGAGACAGGCTTTGGCTACCAGCCTACTTATCAACATATGGACGGTCATACATTCAGTATAAGGGTGACATGTGGTCAGAATGTTATAAATTAACCTTGAGCCTGTACTTATTGTAGGTACCCAATTTCCTTTTTATGTTGGGTGAGCATCGGTCTTACACTGGTCGAAATTTCTTGAGAAGATTTTTTTCCTCCACGGGGACTAGAATCAGCGCGTGTCTTGTAGATTTGCACCATGGCATAATGACTTAGACCAGACGGCTATGGCGCGGGATAACATAAGAACATAAGAACATACGCATACACACACACACACACACACACACACACACACACACACACACATATACACATATATACAGGGTGTATAAAAAAGGATGGCGCAAACTTACATGGTTGAAAGTACACGATAATAGAAGCAACAATGTCCCAGTAAACATGGGTCCGCAAACGAGCCGTATGCGAGATAATTACGAATGTATGGTTACAAACCGCCACTCACTTCATTGTAAATAACGTCCCAGTTAGTATAAATTAATTTGAATTTAGACTTTACTATTAATTTTTCATCTCATTTAGTTCACATTTCACAGTTCATCTCCTTTAACAGGTAACCCATAAGTGAAGTGAACTTTGTTCCTAGAATGAACTTCTCGTCGAGGTTCCTGGAGAGAGCTGTACTGCATCCAACACCATATCCTCAACCTCAGGCGTAATGCGAGCAGGCCTACCTACTGCTCTGTCATGTGCAAAACCCCCATTTTCTCTCAGGCGCTGATGAACCCTTGTAAATGTACGACTTTCGGGGTGTCTTCGATCAGGATATGTTTCTTGGTACAAGCGTGCAGCCTCCCGTGCATTGCCATTAGCCCTACCGTATATGAAATGCATATCCGCATACTCTTCGTTACTGTAAGGTTTCATTGTAACTACAACACAGCACAAGTGGCACTCCTCAGACGAGACTGATACCTTTTGAGACTGTGTACTGTATCCGTCCTGTACGTTCTGCGTGTAAGGTTTGATTACAACTCCACCTCTCGGCAATGTTCAGTTTTGTAAACAAAGAACATAGGACGGCTTCAAGTGCGCAAGGAGTAAACCGTACGATGTTACAAACAATGACGTCAGTGGCGGCTTGTAACCATACATTTGTAATTATCTCGCAAACGGTTCGTTTGCGGACCCTTGTTTACTGGGATATTGTTGCTTCTATTATCGTGCACTTTCACCCATGTAAGTTTGCGCCATCCTTTTTTATACACCCTGTATATATATATATATATATATATATATATATATCCATCCATAGTAATTCTGCCCGAGGGCAGGTCTTTCACTACAATCATAGCATTTTCATGATATGCTTTGCAGCTTTACTAGGGAATTGTAAGTGTGGTAGCTTTCGTTGCTTTCCACATCGGTGAAAGATGATGGTGGTAATGATAAGGATGATGATGATGATGATGATGATGGCCGGATGATTTTCGGGGACTGTTGGGCCCTAAGCTTCCTGACATTTGTCTTACAGGTGAGGAAAAACCCCGAGAAAAACCTCACCCACGAACCTGTCCCGACCGGGAATCGAACCTGGGCCCGCTGCGTGACAAGGCAGCACGCTACCTCGAGACCACAGCGATGGACACTATATATTTCGCTGTTATAATTAAACGTTGACATATAACAATGAAAGCTAAATATGACATGTAAGGAAAGGAAAATTAATGGTTTGCACGGGTAGCCTGAGTAGTGAAGACGATATCTCACTAACATATACTCGTAGAGTAATGGTCCCTGGCTCAAATCCCGTTCAGGCGTTAATTTTTCTTTTCATGTCATATTTGACTTTGATTTCTAAATGTCAAAATTTAATTATAACATCAAAATAAAAAATCGTTACTGTTATAAAATAAAATATTCTCATTAAAATGCTTTCTTGTTATAGAAGCCGTTAGATGGCATGCGAATGATGTCCCGCTGCCTCTTATGATAGAGAATTGTATATGACTTATGTAAGTTAAAAAAAATAATGCCAGTGAGTTAGAGTTTGTATGTTAGTTATGATTTTAAAGTATTATTTCCAAGCACTATTCGCATAACCAACTGGTATCCTAGGAGTTTCGGTTCGATTACCGAAAATAGAAATTGAGAATGCTACGGGTTCACTCAGCCCCATGAGTCACTGATATTGAGAATATATTTGTGTGTTATTCACATAATGTTACCTTAAAAGTCAAACCAGTTCGCTTAGTGATGTGAGTAACATGATATAGCAATGACGTTTGCTTCTTATTGGGTAATGTGCTGGAAAGTAGAAATTCTGGTAAGAAGAAATATAATACCTTGTCCACAGGCACCAACTTCTCAATATTCTTATTTAACAGTATCATAAACAAAACACTTCTTCATTGAATAAATATATATTTTTAAAAAATCACTTCGGCTCTCATACTGCATCAGTTAGGCTTCTATCTTTCTTTTCCTATTGTATATACATTTTAGAAATAATTCGTTTCAATCTGAGAAAGCCGTCTTCTATGATGGTCTAGGAGTGTGCGTGCGTATGTTTGTTATGTAATGTATGCATATGCATAACTTTTTATATAAGAGGTATGAGGGAGATAGGCCTGGAAGAATTGGAATGGGAAGATAGAGAAAAATGGAGAAAGAAGATAAAAATTTAAAACGCTTTGAACACAGGAATATTTTTTTACATTGTAACCTGTTTATAAATATATATGAACACAAACATGTCGTTCTTATCACAAAAAGATGACTTCTCGGTTTGTCAATTTTTGCCTTGGCGTAGCATAACAGTCACAACATTTGATGATTTCTCTCCATGGTGCGATAGGCCTTAAAGGACTACCAACGACTGCTGGTCGTATATATCCAAACTACATGGCGCGACAGGCCTAGAAGGCCCTTGGTATACATGTGTTAATCACAGAATTTGACGATGATTTAGCCATTTTAGGAGTGATATGTGGTCAGCATGTCGGGTCCAGAATTTTTCAACCTCGAACCGCTACTTATTGTAGATGCCAAAATTCCTCTCGACGCTAAGTGGGCTCCGGTCCCTTATTGGCTGAAATTTCATTTAAAAAAAGTCTTCCCCTGTGGGAACTCAAACCAGCGCAAGTCGCGTAAATCTGCATCAAAGCAACGCGCTTTAAATTGCTCGGGTACAGTCTCACATCTACATGTGACTTTTACAGAAGTGATCGATCGTTCATCCAATATAGGGGTGACATTTGGTCAGCATATCTGTTATCGCAGGACTGCGTAAACTCAGGAAATTCCTTAGCAAGTCAAATCTGTTAAGCCTATCTTGTTTTGATGGTTTGCGGAATAGGCCTATATATTTATTTTATTAATTATATCATATGTAGGTACTATCTAGTTTAAGTTGTGAGAAAACAGACATGGTGACCTCAACAGTGATTTTTAAATTACGGCTTTAAGATAAACAATTTGTGGGAAATAAACAATTACAGTGGTTTGGACACGTGAAGAGGATGAATGAAGATAGATTGCCAGTTAGGAGTTTGGAGTGGATTCAAAATCGGAGGAAAAGGAGAGGGAGACGTAAGAAGAAATGAATAGAGGAAATTATGGATATGATGAAGGACAGCAGACTGCAGGAAGGTGACTGGAAAGATAGAGCTGGGTGAAGGAAGAGAATCAAAACTTACTGTAATATTGGGCATACGAATAAGTGTATACATTTAAAACCTGTCAGATAAAAAATATTATAAACCCCACTCAGTAATGGTCAGATTCCACTGTCTTTTGAGAATGATTTTATCGTTTTATTTCAATGTCATATACCGAGGTTCGTTACGAAAAATCGAAAATTGCAGCCGCTAGAGCGATTTAAAAAATTCACCTCAGATAACCCTCACTCTTAGGAGTCCGATTTTGCTGCCGAATGAACTCGACCTTACTGTTCGTAATTGATTCTGCACACCCACACACACACACACACACACACACACACACACACACACACACACAATCACAAATATAAATAAATAAGTATATATATATATATATATATATATATATATATATATATATATATATATACCTACTAAGTAATGTTTTCATGAGAACAATCTCAGTGTTAATTATATCATTAACTTTATAGTGTTAATATGCTAACTGTAGCAGCATGGGATATTATCATTATGACAAATTTATTTGGTAAAATGATGTGACAGAATTTCGTCAAGTGAATTGACTTTAATTAAAAAAGTAACATGCATATGATCTGGTTCTGATATCCACTATGTAAATTAGATTGTATTCAATTTATTATTCAGAATATTTTTTTCTACTCAGTAATGATACACCAATTAACAGGTGCTCGTCCTTGGGTGCATTTCAGTTATAGAATTTAATACGGGTAGAAAATTTATATTGTGGATGTATAGTTAATGAGAGAAGGAAAATAGCAAATACAATTATAGGAACACAGTCCACAAAATAAATTGCACACTAACATAAACATAAAATTAATGCAAACAAAAATAAAATTACAAAACAATTTTGGATAGATTAATAACAAATTGAGAAAGTAAGTAAACATGTAGGATATAATGTATAAACCAAGTTTCTCTCTATACTCATACACACCTAAAAGAAGAAAGTGGGCTCCTCTCTGGAATTACTTACTCAAATTAATTGAATTAAGCTTATTTCCCTATAGATGTCATCGAGTGACAAGTGGTTAGCTCATCTCCTCAAAGAGACGCCTAGTAGCCAACTAATATATTGATTGTTTGGGAAATGTCAATTCAATTTTGCTCAGAAGCTCTAATTTGGGTTTGAGGTTATTTTATGAACCCGAAAATCTTCATACCCGTGAACCACAGCTAAAGCCCCTCCCACAGGACTCGCCCTTGGATTTGTCCTTTCTATAAAAATCCATCGGTCCGGTCGATTTTGAGCTCATGGCTCGCGGGACCAGAAGCAAGGAGCCTAACTCTTCGACCACGTAGTAAATCCTACAAAGTGGAGGGAGGACAGGGCAGTGCGTCCTATACCTATGTCAAATGATTCACGTAACCCCCAACAAAAGTAATTCAATTGATTGAAGATAGTAAATAGTTGTGAAGAGTTTCTTTCTGTTTTAACAAGTTCCTAGGATAATTTTAAACAACGTGTTTCTACCACAAAAATGTCGCGCAGGCAAAGTGTTTTACAAGAGCCGGTGTGCCTTTTCTCTCTGATTGAACATCGTGGAATCAGTTTAATGGAGATAGTAATAGTTGTAATGGCGAAGAGTTTCTTTCTATTTTTAACGAGTTTCTACCACAAAAATGTCGCGCAGGCAAGTGCTTTACAAGAGCCGGTGTGCCTTTTCTCTCTGATTGAACATCGTGGAATCAGTTTAATGGAGATAGTAATAGTTGTAATGGCGAAGAGTTTCTTTCTATTTTTAACAAGTTTCTGCCACAAAAATGTCGCGCAGGCAAGTGCTTTACAAGAGCCGGTGTGCCTTTTCTCTCTGATTGAACATCGTGGAATCAGTTTAATGGAGATAGTAATAGTTGTAATGGCGAAGAGTTTCTTTCTATTTTTAACAAGTTTCTGCCACAAAAATGTCGCGCAGGCAAGTGCTTTACAAGAGCCGGTGTGCCTTTTCTCTCTGATTGAACATCGTGGAATCAGTTTAATGGAGATATTAATAGTTGTAATGGCGAATAGTTTCGTTCTATTTTTAACAAGTTTCTACCACAAAAATCTCGCACAGGCAAGTGCTTTACAAGAGCCGGTGTGCCTTTTCTCTCTGATTGAACATCGTGGAATCAGTTTAATGGAGATAGTAATAGTTGTAATGGCGAAGAGTTTCTTTCTTTCTTTAACAGTTTAATGGAGATAGTAATAGTTGTAATGGCGAAGAGTTTCTTTCTATTTTTAACAAGTTTCTACCACAAAAATCTCGCGCAGGCAAGTGCTTTACAAGAGCCGGTGTGTCTTTTCTCTCTGACTGAACATCGTGGAATCAGTTTAATGGTATGTAAGGGAGGTGAGAGACGAGGAAAATATAGTAGGCCTATGTTTCCATGTCGAAAAATCAGCCCAAAAATATGAATTCTAGCTTAAACTAAAGATTCAATCGGAAAATTACGTGTTCTAAGTGTTGTTACGTCAATAGAATTAAGTTATTCCGATGACATATGTTTTTTGAGACTGTTATTTTGTTTTGCACCTTATTAAATTAACTTAAAATTGATTTCAAGAATAGACTGATAAACCTTAGTGTAGGCAGGAATCACCACTGAAGGCGGGTAAGACAATTACAGTAAAAAAGTTCGTAAAGCACGATCTACGTAAACTAAGCGAATTTCTCTGAAAGTCAAAATTATGATTCGAATTTTGCTGGTCTAAGGAATATACTTTTATATTATTAATTAAAACGTGCCCTATGTTTCCAATTAGGCCTACTTTGAGGGATAACAAATATGGCGAGCGAAAGAGCGATTTCTATACCGGTATTTCTTTTTCAGGTCAATTTCCACTCCTAATGGTAAGATTTTGCTTTTTTTTTCAATATCTTTTCCGTTTGTTTTAATGGAATAACAAATTCCGTTCCCAAAAACCGAAAATTGGAGTCTCTAGAGCTGTTTTTAAAAGTTTATATTCCTAAAGGTCAGTTTTTATTTCGTTACTTTAGTGAAGGTGCTTCTTAAAATAATTGCGTCTATGTGGCGAGTGTTTGGTTCCAAAAATATGCGGCCATTAGTCGTTTCGTTTTTTTTTTAAAAGTAATATATATTTTATATTGTAGATTTTCGCGAATATAAATATGATTAAGAAAGGTTTCTTGGGTTTTCCGCATCATGGATTCAAGGTTGGCCTCTGACCACTGATTTCGACATTTCGACATGATCCCACATACCATTATCAACGAATGAAACGTCGGAATAAGTGGCCAGAGGCCAACCTTGAATCCAAAACGTGGAAAACGTGAAAAACCTTTCTTAATAATATATATATATATATATATTATATATATATATATATATAGCGTAGTTGTTTAAGGCAATACACTAAAAACCGGTAGGTTGGAGGTTCGAGTCTAGGTAGGGTAAGAATTTTTAAAATGACTAACGGTATCATGGCCCTGGGGTCGACTCAAGCCATTAACGAAAATGAGTACCATAAGTTACGTACGTTCTGGGGTAAAAGCGGCCGTCACGCAAAGCTGATAACCTAACTGATATCTCGTGCCTATTGCCTAGAAAAGTGAGAATCTTAATCTCCCACTCCCCCAAGGACTTCCCAAGGCTTGTAGTCAGATCACTTTATTTTATATTAAATATAAATTTTATCTAATGTAACCTAACGATAAGTTTTGGATGTTACCGGTGAATACTATTGGTCTTCGTGCGTTTTCAGTAACATATGTACTATATTTGTCATGGTAATTTTCCAAGTCTACTACACTCTTATTCAATCCAGGAAGTTACTACATACCTTACGGGCTAAGCCAGTGTCCCCCTACGTACAGGGGGGTAGATGTTACCAAACTCATAATAACGGTATTTGTTTGTTTAGGGAGGGGAGGAAGGGCAAGGTTAGCATTACTTTTCCAAATCTATGTACAGTAAAAATTGTTCAAAGCGGAATCGCATGGGGCCTTTTTTCCACATTAGACAAAATTCCGCATTATAAAAAAACAAAAAATATATTAACCAATCATATTATATGATTATAGAGTACCGTATATGTCTTTTTACGTACCTAGGATTAATTGTAATTCCGCTGCCGCTGAAAAGTGAAGTATAGTATGTACGAGCGATTTCGACGGTAACGCGCAAAAAACAGTCCGTTTCGACATAGTTAAAAATGTCTCTTAGGCGCATATCCTGAAATTAAAGTATGCAGTTTCCACTCACAAACTATACTTTCGTCCACATCCTTTGATTTCCCGCAAATTTCATTCCACACTACATTGTGCCATCTTTTAAAACTGTACAGTCAACCTTAAGATGCCTTGAAATCGTTATTCTCTAGGGATGTACAACAGTTAAGAGCTTGACTTTGGAGCATTGGTCTGGAAATTTGGAGATTTTTTGATCGTGTACTTTTAATAAAATATTCCCACACTACTTCTTTGATTTCTTCATTTATTTTATTTATTTACTTATTTATTTATTTATTTAGCTTTCCTCTTCGTTTGATCATTTCCTTGTATCCATTAATTAATTATTTTTACTTTGTATTTTAAAATCTCATACACTTGGGTTTTTTCACATTTAAATTTAGTCATTATTTCGCGTATTGAGAGTTTGTTTTTCTTTATCTTCAATCACTTTCACTTATTCACTTAATGACAATGGTACATATGATTTTGCCATCTTTATTCCGTAAATTCAGAACGCTACCTGTGAAAGACACGTACACAATCGGTCTCAGATCTTAAACTAATTTAAGATTTTACAGTGCACTGGTTATTTGTAAGACAGATGTCACACGCCAAATATTTGTTTAACGAACCTGTATTTTGCATAACGGGTGTGCAGTGAGGCCGAAATAAAATTTCAGATACGGGTAGAAAATCTACTTTACCTGGCGGCAGAAATCATCCCGTATTGTTATTTCGCATAATGGGAATTCAATAAAGTGGAAACTATAAATTTATTTCTCTCTCTGTCTTTCCGCCTTATAAACATTTTGTTCATGAATTGTGTAGAAATATCCTTCCGTTTCCGCGTTGAACAGATTCCGTTTTATACAAAATAAATATACGTAATTTTATTATTATTTCGCCGGGACCGATAAATTTGTTCACATTGGACAGATTTTCGCATTATACACGTTCCGGATTAAACAAGTTTTACTGTACTATACATTTAAAAACATAGTTTTTCTTTTACGGCTTGCAGACTAGTTTTATAGTAAATATGAGAGTCGACACTTTCACACAGGATAGTACAGGTCTGCACGAGCTCAGTGACAAGTGGTAACTTTTTTTCTTTAAGAGAGGGTGGCTTGGACGGCTACAACTTACAACTCTGTACCTGCTGTGTTGCATACTTCAGTTTTATTTAAGGATTTCTCTCAAGAAAATACTGTTAAAATGGCAACCCAGTTCCCTAATCCAAACAGACAGTAACTTCCTGGGTTGAATCTGACTAAGTAGGATTGATGAAGATTTGTAATTGTTTATCAAAATAATATTTTCATGAGAACAAGCTCAGTGTTAAAATACGTTAATCTGTAGAGTAGTCAATAGTGTGCAAACTGTGTATAGTAGATATTAACCTAATATTGACCCACGTCAGTCGGAGGGTGGAGTCGTAATTGTGAGTAACCCAAACGTGTTTGTTCTCACTTACGTGCTAATTAGGTACATGTATGACTAGTTCTGAATCATTCGTTTCATCCTGATGTAAATTATATACTACGAAATTTTGTAGGCCTATATCCTTCAGCGAGCTTATATGAGCCAGTACATTTTTAAATGTTTTTGCAAAAAATAATTACCTTCACATATTAAGGAATCAGTGTTTAATAATTAGTTTTTTTTAAATTGATGAATGTTATTATTTATATATCAAGTTTTGTATAATTGATAATATGTATTTACTGTTAAAAGCAGTGTATTTTAATCTAAAATTTCTTATACAGGGTGGACCGCTCGAATGGACCTAATTTCAATTGCTTGTTACTGGCAAACGGTTGAAGATAGAAACTTAAAACAACGTTCATATTACAGAAAAACTCACCAAGTTTTGATATCCAGATCACCACATCTCTATATGAGCCCCAGCAGTCACTGTGACGATATCAAAGCGATGACAATTTCTTGCCAAGTACGTTGGAGTATGTCTTCTGGAATGTTCTCAATAGCCTCTATGATGCGCTCACGAAGATCACGAAGGTCTTTGACTGGGGTGGTGTAAACTTTATCTTTGACATAGCCCCAGAGAAAGAAATCCAGTGGTGTTAAATCGGGAGATCTCGGGGGCCACGCGATTGGTCCTCCCCTACCAATCCAACGGCCAGGGAAAATGTTGTCCAAAGTCGTACGAACTTCATTGGACCAGTGGGGAGGAGCACCATCTTGCTGGAAAACGATGTTAGGCTGCAGTTGTTCAATTTGTGGAAAGAAGAACTGCTCCAGCATGTCAAGATATGTGGTACCACGAACAGTTTTCTCGGCGAAGAAAAACGGTCCATGACCTTATTATGTGACAAACTGCACCAAACATTCATCTTCGGACTATCACGAACATGCTCTTGAATAGCGTGAGGATTCTCCGATCCCCAGATCCGCACATTATGCCGGTTTACCTTGCCTGACAAATGGAAAGTGGCTTCGTCCGAGAAGAAAATCTTGGTCATGAAGTCAGGATCAGCGCCGAGACGGTCCAGCATCGTATTGGCGAATTCCACTCGTTTCGGCATGTCATTCGGCTCCAGACGTTGCACTAACTGCACTTTATATGCGTGCAGTTTGAGGCGTTTGTGGACAATCCGTTGTAATGTCGATTTTGGTATTTGAAGTTCCCGCGAAGCTCTTCTTAATGACTTCCGGGGGCTTCGCTCAAATGCGGCTTGAACATTTGCTACCATTTCATCGGATGCTCTGCGACCACCACCATGCTTCTTCAACACAGATCCTGTAGCTAATAATGTATCACGCCACTTCTTTATGCTTCTAGCAGTTGGAGCATCACGGTTAAACACACGCCGGAACTCCCTTTGAACTCTAATGATTGATTTAAACTCCGCATACCACAAAACAGCTTGCGCTTTCATCTGCGGAGTCGCCATTTTCACAAACAATTAAATCTAAGAACGAGAAACGTATCTTTGTGCCATCTACCGACAGGATTCGAAACTTGGTGAGTTTTTCTGTACTATGAACGTTGTTTTAAGTTTCTATCTTCAACCGTTTGCCAGTAACAAGCAATTGAAATTAGGTCCATTCGAGCGGTCCACCCTGTATAATGCACTGTTCTCTCTTAGAAAAAACGTCATATCTTTCATCTGTACGTTTACCTATCAATTTATTCATCAGTTTATCTATCTGTCAATCTTATCTGTATACCCATTTATCTCTACCTATCTATCTAGGTGTATATTTTCTCCATATTTATCTGTTTGCATGTCTGTTTATTTATATTTCTATCCTTATAGCTATCTTCTTATATATTTCTGCTTGACTAATTATTTATTTATTTATCTATCCATTAGTCTCTCTGCCTGTCTCTCTATTTGTCTATCTGTTTATCTATACTTTTTTTTCATCTGCCTATTTATTTATATATTTATCCTTCTATATGTCATCTATATATCGATCCTTGCCAACGGCATAAGGTATCAAGTCGAAACGTTGGACCAGCGGCCATCGGCCAACCTCGAATCTGTGACGCGGAAAACCCAAGAAGCATTTCTTTGTCATACTTATATCCGCGAAAATCTAAAACACTATATGTGTATCCAACCATATTAATTCTGCCCGAGGGCAGGTCTTACACTACAATCATAGCATTTTCATGCTATGTTTTGCAGCTTTACTAGGGAATTATAGATGTGGTAGTTTTCCGTTGCTTTCCACACCGATGAAGGATGATGATAATAACAATGATAAGGATGACAATGATGGCCGGATGATTGTCGGGGACCGTTGGGCCCTAAGTTTCCTGACATTTGTCTTATAGGTGAGGAAAAACCCCGAGAAACCTCACGCAGGAACCTGTCCCGACCGGGAATCGAACCTGGGCCCACTGCATGACAAGGCAGCACGATACCTCGAGACCACAGCGGTGGACATTATATATATAGCTTAAATTAAGCTCATTTTTATATTCGGTAAAGATCACGTTGGGCATATATAGCCTTTAATTAAAATAAAGTTCTTGTATTTTATTTTATTATTAACTATTGTGACCAAGGTACTTGTAGCGTTCGTAATTATAAGCAACTGGAGGACCAAGGAATTTCTTCGTCTCTGATCGAGTGATGGAATTGATTCGTAGCCCTAATCCTTGTGAAGTTCGGAGAAGTCCAGACGCTCCATCTAGCCACAAATCCAATATCCTCACCTACATGTAGAGATCCCTGGGATTAATATGCTAAAGAGAAAGGTTGTAATATGCAGGAAAGCAATGTGAAGATACTATGAGTGTATTTATACTTTTCACTAGTAAAATTGCGAACCGATAAATTCTCAAAATGCAGTGAAGGACCTGCCCTTCGGTAAAAAAATGAGTGAGTAAAAAAATCGTAATGTTAATTTTATGTAACTAAATCATTTTTCAATCCACTGTTGTCACGGATTATTAAAATTATAATCTTACATTGTAAACATATAGCATCTGTGTAGGAGACAATTGGTATTAAAGAATTCCGTACTTTTAACTACTGAATGAGGTATTAGCTGCGTACTTATTTTATTGTGAAATTCTTGGAAAGACCTTGTTCTCCCATATAAGTCTGTCATATTGAATTCCCAGCATTATGAGATGACAATAAAGCATTATACTATAAAACAATATGTTTTCCGGTTTAAAAACTGCAAAGTTAGGGGTACTTTCCTTTCACTACACCAGATCGGAAAACTAATGTATTCTACTTATGAATATGTTAACTTCAGATTCGAACTCTGGCCGACCGTTAAGAGCTAAGCCACTTTTTTGACTGTAGTTTGACCGCGATCAAAATACAATGCTGATACATTCTTATCTCGACTGCACTTCATCCATTACCAAGACTGTTATTCTCCTCTGTCGCTCTTCCTCGTCAATCAGCATCAGTATTGGTATCACTTAAACTCGAGATGGTATTAAAAAACATTTATTTTAAAATCTAAAATCTGCTATATGCCTACATATCTGTTGACGCTAATACTCAAGACACTTGGTTAAATGACATTCCTATTCTTGCTTCTCAATAAAATGTACACTTTGTGTTTATTATGGTAAAGATGAGAGCACTGCGCTTGGTCACATGACCCCTGTCCATAACACATAAGAGACTCATTCTCCTCACGAAACGCACTTACGGAAATAGCAGGATGGCTAGCTTGTGGAGATGAGCTGATAGCCAGTCGGAAATCTAAGGTATACTCCATATTGAGCCTAGGAAGCTAGTTATTCTAATATAATGTAAAGATTTAACCCTATTACCAACACTAAGTTTAGAAACTTCAAAACCAACTCAACCTCCAATAATGCTAAGAAAAATTACTAATCATTTTAAATAAAAAGGTAAAAAAATAAATGAAGGGGTGTGAAAAACTAGTCAGTCGTTTTCCTGACACCTACAACAGTAATTTTCTTCGGTTGATCTGGAATCGGATTTTGCCGACAGGATGTTGCATCATATCTTGTTTAAGCTTTTGCTGCCTGAATTCTTCGTGCATTATTCTTTTTATACTATCAAACAGCATCATCATCATCATCATCGTTATTTCCTTTCGCTCCTGCCTGGAGCTTAGGGCCGCAATGAAATTTCTCCATTTAGCTCTATCATCTGCCAACTCTTCACATCCAACCAAGTTTTTCCCATTTCATGTATTTCTCCTTCAGTAGTCCTCTTCCAAGTTATTTTTGGTCTTCCTCTCCTCCTTGAACCTTGAGGATTCCAGTCCAGTGTCCTTCTTTCAATTGCAGTTTGAGGTTTATGCAGAGTATGTTCCAATCCAACGCCATTTTCTTCCCTTTATTTATTTTTTGATAGATACTTGCTCAGTTTTGCGCCATTGTTCTTGGTTTGATATTGTATTAGGCGATCTCACATTTAATATCCGACGTACACCTATTCACAAACACCTGGAGCAAGTTAATTATTTCTTTGGTCTTTTTCCATGTTTAATATGTATAGAATAGAGTATCAAATCAATGCTACCTAATAAAAATGATCCCTATGCAACAAAACGTGTCCCAATGTTACAAGTAATTCATGTGTTCACGGGGAATCCTAGCAAAAGCCAATTGGAATAGGGAGGTAGTAGGATGGCTATCTTGTGGAGATGAGCTACCAGGCAGTCGTGTCCAGTGAATTTCTTGACTGTTGCAACAATACTTTTCCTCAATTGATATGTGATCGGATTTCTTGCTGACAGCAGGGTGCACCATATCATGTTTCAACTTCGTTACCTGAATTCCTGATGATTTCTTCTTCTTCAAAATTGCATTTATTTGTCATTTACTGTTCATTTCCATTATACAGGGTTCCCGCAAATGCTTTTTCGGGTTTCGAACACGTGTAACTTGCGTTTAAATAAACCTACAAACATGAAGTTAGTATTAATGGAAAGAGAAACTCAAAAAGTTTTTGTTTAAATACCTTACAGGTGTTCAATGTGAGCTCCGTTGGTAACGACACACATCAAACCTGTAGTCCATTTCCGCCCAGGAACGTTGTAGCGTATCATGGTCTGTTTCGATGGCTGCTGCGATGCGCCCTCTTATATCATGGACGGTCTGTGGAAGAGGTGGTTTGTACACAAGATCTTTGACATAACCCCACAAAAAGAAGTCAAGGGGTGTGAGGTCTGGCGAACGCGGAGGCCAGGGAAGAAGTCATTACAAACACGGCCAATCCATCGGTTTGGTAGTCTGGTGTTGAGCTCCAATCTAACTTCATTATGAAAATGAGGGAGTGCGCCGTCCTGTTTTTAAGATCCCGTTCGCCATTTCCTGTTTCAGCCGAGGCAGAAGCCATTGTTGTAGCATATCCAGGTACTCATATCATCCAATTGTTTCTCTATAAAGAAGAACAGGCCGTACACTTTCTGCAAGCTTAAAGCGTTCACTTTAGGAGAGTCGCGGACATGCTGCTCGTAGGTATTGGAGTTTTCCGAAGCCCAGATTCTAACGATATGTTTGTTCACTTTAACTGAAAGATGGAAAGTGCACTCATCACTAAACGCTTATGGATCCGAAAAACTCATCAGTTTCCATGAGAGTCTGCAGCAGAAAGTACGTCGCACCATTTTATCTTCTTCCTTTAAGAACTGCAGCATCTGCAATAGGTTTTAATGAAATTTCAAACGTTTACGCAAAACTTTCCATATGGTAGATTTAGGGATCTGCAGCTCCCTACTAGCTGCAATGGTTGATTTTTAGGACTACGTGTAAAAGATTTACGAATCCGGTCTACAGTTGCCTCACTTACAGCCGGGCGTCCAGAAGATTTTTCTCCTACAGAAACACCCTCTTGTCGTAAAATCAGAGTACCACTTACGAATTGAAGGACCACTGGGTTGATCTTCACCAAATCTTGTTCGAAAATGTCGTTGAACAACAATTACATATTGATGAACATTATAATAAAAAACACAGAACGCTCGCCTATCCTCTATACCAGCCATTTTCTCACTTTTAACAATACGCAATGTTGTATGTAATTGTACGTCATTGTTGCCAACTGGATACTATAACCAAAACGTCGTTTTGAGTTTCTCTTTCCATTAGTACTAGGTTCATGTTTGTAAGTTTACTTAAACGCAAGTTACACGTGTTCGAAACCCGAAAGAGCATTTGTGGGTTCCCTGTATAATGTATTTCTGTGTGTGTCCATGTATTTAATTTTATTAATGTTTAGTTCCAGGCCCAATTTCTTAGTATTACTCAATAGTGTGCGTGTGTTGGTCCTTAGTATCTCCTCGCTATCACCTAACAATACTACCACATCAGCATAAACTAACAGTTTATTAAATCCGACTTTTCCACTTGTTGTCGGCTGTAGCAGAATACTCTCTACTTGAAGGCCATACAGTACAATACAACAACACAGATATATTATCTAACTGCACACACTATTTTACCCGTCTGCAACGAGAAGCCATTGAAATATTCAAACATCAAAATAGTTACAATAGAAAGGAAGGATCGTTAAAAGTCAACAAAGCATGGATACCAGTCTTTAAAAAAAGCCAGATGTAAACCCCTACAAGAACAATCTACTAGAACATCAGACAGCAACCTCATTGGTGCAATGGAAGACCCTAATGCTAACCAACCAGAAGGCAGATACAATTTACTAAGTAACGGACCGCGCAGACAACGACCAACAGCCCGGAAATCTTCTACAAGATCATCATAATAACTCCGGCCGTGAAAGCCTAAGTCAATATATCTGAAAACTGTTTGCCTACATGCACCCTGCTCTTTGTGCTATTTAGACACTTTCGAATAAGTCTAACTTTTTTTAGGATACTATATAACTTCTCTCCCTTAATTGAATCGTATGCCTTTTTGAAAACTACATATGGTTGAAACACAGTGTCATTATATTCCTATTTCCTCTTTAAAATCTGTCTTATAGTAAAAATTTTATCTATTATAGAACTATTTCTTCAAAATACACATTGATGATCACCTATTAAGTCGTCAATACAAGGAGTAAGTCTGCTTACTAATGTATATATTTGTTAGAATTTTGAACGAAATTGAGAGTAAAGAGATGCCCTGTAGTTATTGCATTCAGTTTTTTTAATATCCTTTTTATAAATGACTACGATAATCGATTCTTTGTATTTATTTGGATGAGCCTCTTTTTCTTCCCCCCAAATCACAGTAAGCAACCGGCGATCTTGTCTATCAACTTTTTATCAGTTCTGCTCGGATCCCATCTGTACCTGATGTTTTATACATATTTAATTTTTCTATCGCCATTTCAACCTCTAACGCACTTGGCTCTGTGATTAATATTTCTGTTGTATGTAAATCATTCTCTTTTTTATCCTGTTCTTCATGTACATTTAATAGCTGAATAAAGTAATTTTTCACCTATTTAATATACTCCTGGAATCTTCAATCATATCCTCATTTAGTTTCCTAAGTGTGTTTATTCTAGCCTGAAAACCTGTTCTCTCTATCCTAATTCCCTGAAATAATTATTCTCTGATTTCATTTTAGCATTCATTTAAAATTCATTAATCTTCTCTATAAAATATTCCCTCTTTTTACTCTTTAATAACCCTAAGGGGTTTTCCGTCTGATGGTATTCAATTGTTCTGAATTTACGGCATTTGCTAGTGCATGTGGTAAACAATTCATTTTTGATAATGTATTTTATTTACAAGGACAGCATAGTCCCCATTAAACTATTTGTAGTTTTTTGCCCTTTTTTTAAAATAACCTACGCTTTTTAATGATAACACTTTAATAGTATCTCTTATAGCATCAGTTTCTTCTTCGGTTGCCACATTTTCATCTGAAGAATTCAGTATTTCAAAGTATATAATATAATTTTGATTCTGTTATTCTGCCGCAGTTAATCATTTCTCGCGTTTTTAAACTCAAAAGGTTCAGAAACATTGCTTTCGTGTTTATTCCTCGCCGAAGCGAGAACGGGGATCGGGATGTTGCACACCAGTGACCAGATGAGTGAGCCGAATGAATGCAGTCTGCCTATTGCTGCCAGCATTGAATAAGAAGAAGAAGAAGAAGGAAGAAGGAAGAATAAGAAGAATAAAAGAAGAAAGAAGAAGAGAGGAAGAAGAAGAAGAATAATAAATTTAATCATATAATAATAATAATAATAATAATAATAATAATGATGGTAATAATAATAATAATAATAATAATAATAATAATAATAATAATAATAATAATGATAATGATAATTTGTATGTGTTCTATTGCCACCCACTGCACTTTTCATGCTTCGGCTTAGGCGCTGGGTAGAATATCAATTTACGCAAGACTTCGGCAGACCACTTTACTTAGATGATGCGTTTATATATTGTGTAGAGAGAGTAGAGTGTATGTTTATGTGTATGTGTAGTGTAAATTATGTTGTACGAGGGATGATGATGAAAAGAAGTGAAAAGGTGAAATCCGGTGCCGGCACCTAACCTACTCCTGTCTAAAAGTACCAAGCGGGCCGCCAGGCTTAAGTCCTCATCCGACGGACGAATCGCTATTAACAGTAATATATACCTTCCCAAAGTATGTACTATGGAGGGATATGCATTTTAATGTAGGAATATGGTACACAATCTAGCGATTAAAGATCATATACCACACCTCTTCGGTCCCGAGATTGGAAAATTTTACAATTAAATTAATTTTACAATTAAAATTTTCAACCCCGCCGGATATCGAATCCGAGGGCGCTACTTAAGAAACAGGCATGCTACCACCTGAAGACAACACAGCGGTCATGGTAATAATAATAATAATAATAATAATAATAATAATAATAATAATAATAATAATAATAATAATAATGTTTTTATTATTAATGTAACATTTCTCAATGAAAGATAAATTATATTTGAAGAGAAAAATTTTCGCCTAGACCGAGACTCGAACCCGGGACCTTTGGCTTGCCAGGTCAAGTTCTCTACCAACTGACCTACCGAGGCAAGTTGCGATCTGGACGCAAATTTTTCTGTTATATACGTTGTAATTCCCTCTCACCAAATGCTTTTGAAACCATTGTTTCTATCATTGCAAACGGCGGCTTCTTAGTTAAGAAGACATTTATTGGGAATTTAACATTGCTTTATGAAGCTAGTAAGGCTTCTAATGATGTTAAACATTCATAAAGTAATGTTAAATTCCCAATAAATGTCTTCTTAACCAAGAAGCCGCCGTTTGCAAAGATAGAAACAATGGTTTCAAAGGCATTTGGTGAGAGGGAATTACAACGTATATAAGAGAAAAATTTGCGTCTAGATCGCAACTCGCCTCGGTAGCTTAGTTGGTAGAGCATTTGGCCTGGCAAGCCAAAGGTCCCGGGTTCGAGTCACGGTCTAGGCGAAAATCTTTCTCTTCAAATATAATAATAATAATAATAATAATAATAATAATAATAATTAATAATCGCTACTAGCGCTTCTCACTTTTAAAAACAAATATGTGAGATATTGCGAAACGAAAGCCCCGATGTCCCACATAATTTAGCTTAGTTATTGTACATGCGATTTATTCCTAGTTATAGTATGATGTATTGATTTAGTTTTAATTTTTTAAATTATCATTTTAATATATACAGTATCTTAATGTTGTAGTAAGAACAAATTTCTGTTTAAATACTTCATGAAACATTAGGCTTATACTTTGTAGGTCTTTCAGAAACATATTCCATCATCAGGTATAAATTATTACCAAAATAAGCACCATTTTAGACGTAGAACGTGTTTCTGGAATGTCTACATTGTAAAATGTTTGACGAAGACACTGAAGTTTGTTTTAATTGAGAACGACTAAAATGTAAAGTACGAATATTAAGATTTTAACCTCAATTGTAATTAGGTCAGAGATACGATATCTCTATACGTCTCATAGACATAAATAAACAAGTAAATACTAATTAATAATCGAAATAATGATCATGATCGGAATTATAATACTCGACCTAATATTGATGTTATTAATAGTAACAATATTAAAAGGCATCTTTAAACTTGGAATAAATACTACTACTTTTTCTTCTTCTTCTCCATCGTAGTTTAACCTCTCGCCTTATATTTATATCCTCCACGGCACCCAAACTTAAGTGACACGACCTGTCGTGAGAGACAGTTTTTTGACCACACAAGGATTGAGGGCCTCCCCGAATGAGTGATCAGCTCAATCCAGGACCTCCTCCGAAACAACACGAACATTTAAGTAGAAGCACAACCTTCACTCACACATTCATACTACTCTTGGCAAATATGATAATAACGAACTTATGATTACCAGATGATGTTCGGGGTCTATTTGGACCTTGAGGTTTCCTGACATTTGTCTCACAGGTGAGAAGAAACCCCGGAAAAAAATATAATATAGGGAACCTGTCTCTGTCTGGAATCGAACCCGGGCCCGCTGCGTATGAGGCAATGAGAGCTGTGGACATTACTATTGTAGTACTACAATGGAAAATAAGCCTATTAATAATGGTAATACTATGGTAAATAATATATGTATATATATATATATATATATATATACATTTTTTTTTCATTTTGAGAATTTTTCTCATCATTGAGGGTTTTCTCCAACCAATATTAGTAATTAACATGAATTAATATATATATATATATATATTATAAATGACTATGGACTTATAGACTATCAGTTTGCAACAAACATTCACACATTTCCCTTAATTAAAGTTCTCCATCGTTCTCTGTCCTCTGTGTCATCTGTTTCACCAATTTTTTTCATTGAATTTTGAATGTTGTTCTTCCAGGTTGTTCTCGGTCTTCCTTTTCTTTCCTTCTTTCAATTTTCCATGCATAGACGGCCTTTGGTAGATAATAATAATATTAATAATAATAATAATAATAATAATAATAATAATAATAATAATAATAATAATAATAATAATAATAATAATAGCCATGAATTGAGGGAGATTACACAGAGAAAGATTGAAAAACATTAGCTCAGAATAAGGATGTGTGGACAGCTTATGTCTGCACGGTCAAGAACCTATGTTTTCGATAATGCCAGTGAATTAGTTAGTTAATAATGGTATTAATAATAATAATAATAATAATAATAATAATAATAATATAACAAAGCAATAAAATTAGAGTAAAAGAAAATGGTGACTTCTATTTTGTTTTTAAAACCTCCCATCTTCCTACTTTTTTCATTGCCATCACTTTTTTTGTGGAAATGTGTGCGTGTGTGTGTGTGTGTGTGCGCGCGCGCGCGTGTGCGTGCCACTTACCTGCGAATGGTGGCATGCTGACACTGTGCGAGAGCTTCCTATTTAGGACACGACCTCCGACTCGACTGCACAATTCTCCATGAAAGAGAAGAATTCACGCAGGGTCACGTGCCACATGGGTCGATGGATATCTAAACACAGCTCTACTGCGCTTATGCAACGTCTAATGTCACATTCCTATGGATCTTTTCTTCCATCTTAATAATTTCCGAGTTCAGGGTCATATGTGACTTTTTCACACTTCATTTGCAATTATATATTTATTTATTCCACATGCTGTAGAGGTCAATGACGATTATTTATTTAATTATTTATTTATTCACTCCAATGTCAAGGGCATTATATACAAGATTTCCACAATAGCCATCACAAGTTGAAAATTCGAGCTTTCTAACATTTATCTGTCCCTCTGAATAAAGAATAGTGCTTGATAATGTCGGAGTAATGTCTGTTCATCGTTTATCTACTTACTGCAGTAAACGCAATAGGGTGTTTGAGTCAGTCCGAAATGGTGGAGATGTTTCTCCAGGAGTTCGTGTCCGTTGTGAGGGAACATTTTGTGACTGTTGTTAATAAATGTAGAGAGGCTTTTCAATTATATTCATTCTCTCTACGCCACTCGGCGGCAAGGGTCCGGGGCAGAGATTGTTTTCGGTGAACGGGATCCGCTGTAGTTGCCCGCTACAGTCAGTCTTGCTATTTATCAAGCTTCCCTCTGCTTTTTCTCTTCCCCCTGCCTTCATAGTTAGTAAAGAATATGAATACTGTAATTTTAATAACCGATTCTAGTAGACTCCGGTCACTGGAAACGATAAGCGCTGACGCCGAGCTTGCTTGCCGCCTAGTATCGTAGATAATGCCAAAGGTCACTCTGTAAATCTAAAGATAATTTCAGCTATTTTGTTCATTGTTTTTATCATAAAGACGGTTCAATATCTTAATTAATTTTCTTTATCCTCCTGTTATGTGTAGCCTACATATATACTTTGTCTCGATCATTCGAATGATTTTCAAGGCAGGACAGGACTAGAATGCCTTTAACCTACCATCAGGTTGCTGTCCCCACATTCAAATGTCCTAATCACAGAAATGATGGTAATTCAGTCAGTATAGTGGTGACACGTGTTCAATTTGACTTGTCCCCTAGTTATAGTTGGTTTTATCAATATGAAGCCACATCTTATCATTAACTAAATAACTAATTAACTCATGGGTCTATCGGGCACAGGTATCTATGTCTCCATATGTCCTATCCTGAGCCGACATTTTTCAAACAAATCTCTGTGAAATTCACTCCTCTCAAATCAAGGCTACTATTAATATATCAATATCATTGGGCTACTTACTGGGCGCTTTCCCCCTGGTTTTCCTATAAGAACTTTTTTTGAGGAATTCAACCCAATGGGCACAACTGAACACGACACACACCCAGTCCCAAGGTAGAGATTTTTTTTAAAATCCCTTGCCCCGCCAGGAATCGAACCCGGGTCGCCGGAGCGGAAGGTAGGGACTCTACCGACTATGCCACAGCGACGGACTATAAGAACTGTTTATACCTCTTTTACATTCCCCAATTGGAGCCACATATCCTGTCCAACGCAATCTACTGGACTTAAATGTTATTACATCTGGTCCTCCGTAAATATCATGTCCATCCATAGTAATTCTGCCCGAGGGCAGGTCTTTCACTGCAATCATAGCATTTTTCATGCTATGCTTTGCAGCTTTACTAGGAAATTATAGGTGTGGTAGCTTCCCGTTTGCTTTCCACACCGGTGAAGGATGATGATGATAATGATAAGGATGATGATGATGGCCGGATGATTTTCGGGGACCGTTGGGCCCTAAGCTTCTTACAGGTGAGGAAAAACCCCGAAAAAACCTTACCCAGGAGCCTGTCCCGACCGGGAATCGAACCCGGGCCCGCTGCGTGATAAGGCAGCGCGCTACCTCGAGACCACAGCGGTGGACTAAATATCATGTACCAGTCTTTATTCTCAAATATACGTTGTCATTTCTCTTATTGTAAAGTAGGAGACCATATTTCACATCACATAATTGGAACATTGCCGATTTGTATATTTTTAGTTTAACATATTTCTTTTAGAGAACTTGGTATGATATGAGTCCCTGTAAAGCATAATGTGCGCCTCCAAAATTGAGCCTACGTTTAATTTCTTTCTGCATCACATTCATCTTTGTAATTATTATATTTGAATTCCGCCATTCTTCAAAATTTCCCTAATTTGTTGTTAAGTGCACCCATATTCCCTACGATTATGGGTGAGCGCTGACACTGACTGAAAATGCATTCTCCTCATTGGGACTCGAACCAGCGTTCATTCCGTAACTTTGTGCCAAGTAGGGTACCTTAGACTGCTCCACAAGTAAGTAATTTTATAATTTGACATTGTTTGAATCATTAGCTTACTCCGTGATACTACTACAGTCTTGAAGAACCTTGGGCGTCTTACATATTTCCTTCCATTCATGTTTATCACAATTTTTGTCCTCTTTTTTTTTTAGTCCCATTTTTCTCAAATGCTCTTTCATGTTGTCTAGCCACATTGTCTCCCTACTTCATCCAGGGTTTCCTTCTAGTATTTTTTATTCCTTTTATCTGGCATTCAAGAACCCACTTCAATCGCCAAATTTGACGATTGTATTCAAATCCAAGTCCGCTAACTTTTTATTTGAACTAATTGTCCATGTTTCCCCGTCTTTCATAGGACCAAAATTATTTCCAGTGCCTCTCTTTTCCATATATTGTAATTTACATTTCTTTTTAAGCATTAAAGTTTCACTGCTGCATGAAACTACTGGTCTAATTCATGTTTTATAAGTATTAAGTTTTGTCTTTAATGGAATATTTTACTTTTCAGTACATTCTGCAAAGCATAATAACACTTATTTACAGCCAACAAACCAATATGCGTTTCCATATTTGTTATTTCCAGGTGTTATTAATGACATAGATTATTTAAAGGTCTCTACAACATCAAATTCAGTTTTCCGTCAGTAATTGATGTGTATATTATTTGTATTAAGTTAAAATTATTAGATTGTAATATGTAGTTAATTATTTAACTCTGTTTATTTAATATTGTACTGTATGTAGTGTTTATAAATCTATGCATTTTATCAAGACATTAGTAAGCACCTATCTGACCATTTGAACTTAATGGTATGAGGGGGCATTATATTTTCTTCTCATTTGTTCTGTTTCTGAAGTGGCGACCAAATTAAAATCAGGCTGAATATTGAAGAGAGGAATTGGAAATACACTGTTTTCGGAAAGCACAGTTGATTTGAAATTAAAGCTCATGTTAAAGACACTAATAAAGTTGGCCCGTGACATTAATTTATTTAATTTGATTTGATATTTTATGTATAATTTTGTATTCCTTTTTTTATTATACAGAGTGTTTCAGAATAAGTATTGCAGACTTCTAGGGGTTGTAGAGGAGACTTAGTAGATAAAATTTTTATAAGGAACCCATATCCGGAAACGTACAATTTCGATGAAAAATAGGATCGAAGATCGAAACACAATGGTCTGATATCGCGTGTCTTATGTTTCAAAATAAATATTACAGACTTCTAGGGGTTGTACTACAAGTGTGGTTCCACGTGGCGACCCTGTTGTTCGTTGCACGAAGTGTACCTTGCTACGCACGTTTTCATTCACACGTCCCATAAGACTTAGCGTGTGCTCAAAATGTATGCTGCCGTCATAATTCGTGCAAGAAGATCTTTCTTCGACTCTACAGGTGTAGTACAACTCCTAGAAGTCTGTAATACTTATTCTGAAACACAAGACACGCTATATCAGATCTTCAAACTGATTTTACATTGAAATGGTACGTTTCCGGATATGGGTTCCTTAGCAAAACTTAATCTACTCTATAACCCCTAGAAGTCTATAATACTTATTCTGAAACACCCTGTATATCTTGGCGTATACAGAGTAATTCAAACAAAATCGACAGTGCTTAGAATGTTATATGTGATAGAAAACTCATAATTTTTAATTATGGAGCTAATATTAGGAAATACATGGTTTAGACATTATGAAACTTTTAAGTATAATAATGCTTCGATATTGTGATGAGTGTACACTCCACAATATTGTCACGAAACCTCCGCCGACCAAATACGGTCATCACATCGTCCATTAAATTTAAAAAATTCAAATTATTGACCTCTAAACTTGATTAATTAATATAATTATGTGTGGTAAATTATAAAGTAGTGGACTGTGTAGTGGTATCGCTATTATAATGTAGAGTAAAGCTAAATGCTTGTAGGTTTATCCTCATAAAAATGTTTTTCTACCGTCTACATTTCATTCATGTCGTACAATCGCATGATATATTAGAATTTTTTGTTACTGAAGTAAATTTGTGTGATATGAAGGGACATAGACCTCATGTTATATTCATACAGCTTCGTTCTTTTGTTGTGAAACGCAGTCACGTATCGTAAAACTAACTCGTCACTTCTTGATTTTTATTTCCATACAAGTAAACAAGGTAACAAGCCATACTGAGTGATTCAACGTAGGATTAAATATCGCGGGTTCGAACTCGATCAGTTCTTAATATTCATAAAACTCTATGGCTCGAGGAACCTAAAACTAAAGTCCTATTAGTACGGCTTTATAAATTATGGATTTCCTTGTTATGAACCTTCCTCCATTCTCATCCTTCAAGAGGACGAATATTCGTTTTAGAATAATTTTCGAATAATTTTAGTTTATTTCTTTCTCTTAATGTAAGTGGCATGTTTCACGCCCGTAGAATAGGTTACCATGTTATAAATTTTAATATTTGAATTTTTAAGCAAAAGCCGACGAGACAAGAAGGAATGAATAGTAACAGGAATTCCCTACTTTCATTATATATTTAATTTCATAATACATTACGATACGATCTGTTTTAATGATTTTCTATATTTTATTGTTTTCATATTTTCGTAAGAATTATTGCATATACTAATCCTGTCATTTCATCACAGCATACTTCAATTAATTAAGCTGTTCTGTCCCCTTTTTATATCTAAACAAATTTTTTAGCAGGCATTTAAAAATATTAATTTCTTAGTACAATAACTAACTAAACAAACTCACTGGCTCTATCAAACGCGTAGGTTCATGGCCACGCGGACATAAGCTCTCCATACATCCCTATCCTGAGTTTATATTTTCCAGTCGTCCCCTGTGTAATCTACTTCACTCAAATCATGGTTAATATTATTTCTTAGTATCATATTGTCATTATATCCTATATTCGATTTACGCCTGCATAATCAAAAACTTGATGAATGTCATTAATATCAAATTGTTTTCGGTTATTGAGTCCTGAGCTCATTTGATATGGTGTTACATCCGATTTTAAACAGAAGGCACCATGGCATCAGCAGGACTTCAGATTTCGTCGTCTCATTGTTAAGTAAAGTAGATTTTAAATCTTGATTCTTGCCATCGAAATGCCGAAATAGTGCATTTCCGGATATGGATTCCTCGTCAAAACTTTATCTAAGTTACCTTTAAAATCTACGTAAGTGTGTAATGGGAACTGTGACTTGGTTATAAAAGGATAAATAAAAAATGTATTAGCAGTTTAAATATTGTCATCATCATCACCAACAACAACAGCATAACTTAGGTCTGTTAGCCTGAACCGACCTCAAATTACGTCGAATTTATCTATCCATCTCCTCAATGGGTGTCATTTCTCTTATTTGTGGGTTTGTAATCTGGAATCTTTTTGCGGAGTCTTAAACATGTTCATAATATTAAAGTTCTGGCAGTTTTGTAACATAATATAAACGGTAACATGCGTATTAGTACTTGTCACAGACATAGGGTTCCGGCAGAATCATTACCAATATGAAATTTGAATATTTCTTAAACTTACTAACAGTTACAAAAATAACCGGGCTTATATATATATATACGTCTGGCGGTTTGAATAATATACAATTAACAATTAAAATCGAACCTAATCTACATTTATTTCACTTTTTTCGGTACTGTAAATCCTTCCATTTTAACTTATCAGTCCTCATCCGGCGCCTGCTCATTAATTTCATTATTAACAAAATTTAGAGAGTTTCTACAGAAAAGAAAATGAAAAAGCGTGTTTGCAACTTTAAATGACTGATAAAATATTTACATTTATTGTTGATAAAGATTTTTCCGGATACAGTGTTTATCAATTTCGATAAAATAGTACATAGATCCCTATAGAACCAATCCTTTTATTTCTTTTTTTTTTATTATTGAAATCCCTTAAAATAAAAAAAAATCAAATAAGAGAAATACTTAATTAATATTTAATACAGGCTTTCCACTTTACAGCAGTTCGCCCTTGATTCCTGCTTTTCAGAGATTCCTGTCTTCCCATTGTCCCTCTTCCATACCCCTCTTCATCATGACATCATATATTCCCTCATACCATGTTCTTCTTTTTCTCCCCCTCTTCCTTCTGCCTGGTACCATCCAATCTAACACCTGTTAATATTAATCTAGCCTGTTCGCGAATTCAGATGGAATATGTGTGTTTGTGTGGCCGCAATTTGTTTTTATTTTCGGAAACAAACTCGGCTTATAAGCAATCTATTGATTGAAATGGGAAAGTTGGGTTGTCAACCTCGCGTGACGGCCGCCTTATCCTCCAAAACAAGTGTATGGTACTCATTTCTGTTAGAGGCTGAGTTAATCCCAGGACCATGACCCCGCCAGAAGGTTTGGGACAGTTTAAAAATCCTGACCTTCCGGCTTGTAGCGTATTGCCTTTACCAACTACGTCACGGCGTGCCCCTATTGTAGTTTATCTGGAAGCCTTAATTTTAAAATCTCTTTAGTGGCCGCCATGTTTGTTTACTCGCAATGTAACTGAATCCATTTATTTGACGAAAGAAAGATAATTATTCCGTAAACCAGTAAAATCGGACCATAAATTCGACTTGCTGAGAAATTCGCTTAGTTTACGGACATTTTTTTTTTCATGCAGGACTGGTATAATCAAAGACTAAACCCAAATAAAACAAATGTTTTAAATAATTGTGTGTGAACATTGATTTGGAATGCTAGTAATAAATAAAAGGATTTGTAATGTAAATTGCTAGTTGCTTCTTTCACATGAACTTGTTCGCCCACTTGGTGGATTTATTTAGTAAGTTATGCCGCCAAGTTCGAGGCGATTTGTTTACTCTCTACAAGTATCTGGATTGAAGCATGTCGCCGTATAAGAAATCACAACTCTCTGGGATGCCCTAGTGCGGTGAAATGCTCAGAAACCTGTGAGCGATGTAATATAACAAGTCATATTTCCAAGAATACCCTGAAGAGCTTGCCTTTCCTATCTTCGTTTACTCATTCTCGTTCCGAGCTTACATTGGAAATTTAATTGTCGTGTTTAATAAAAGTGCATCTATACTATTATGAATGAATTACTTAAAGTTATAAAATACATAATTCTCCCCTTCTTAGAATATGATGCATAAGTTTATTGAGTATACCCACTGTTAAAATCCATGTTCCAAATCCCGGATATTACTTGGAAACTCTGTCATTCACTGTAATACAAGAAATTCTGGGCTAGGTACTATCTGACTACGGGGTAAATGGCCCGGGTTTTATTCCGAGAAGCTGAGAGGTGAAGGTATTTATTCATATCCTCGGTGATCCTTAGAGAATGCGGCATGAATCTGCGGTTTCCATAATACATAAACCTAGAATTATTATTATTATTATTATTATTATTATTATTATTATTATTATTATTATTATTATTATTATTATTATTATTATTATTATTATTATTATTATTATTGTCGGCCGCGGTAGGCTAGTGGTTATATTCCTTGCCTCTATCTAGTTCCGAGGGACCCGGCCGGGGTCGATGGATTTTTCGGATGGAAAAATCCAGGGACAAGTCGTCCGGGAGGGACTTTAAGCCTTGGGCCCCTAGTCTGAAGACTTTCAGGTTCGTAAAAAGAACCGCAAGCCTGAATAAAGATGTCTCTGTGCAAAATTTACTGATTGTTTCCCATAGAAGTAATACTTTAGTTTCCCAATTAGGTGTCTCACTGAGGCGATATGCCGACCCCATATCACTCGTTGACATCTTTGGGTAAATAACATAACTAAATTAGCTTTTTTGAAACACTACCACTAGGAAACATTATAATTCCCATACGGGGAAGTAAGGGGTATATAGATAGATAGATTATTATTATTATTATTATTATTATTATTATTATCATTATTATTATTATTATTATTATTATTATTATTATTATTATTATTATTATTACTTTCGTTTTGGTAAAAATATTTTAGATTTTTGCACCATAAGGGAAACTTAAATACGGAGTTTGTGAACTAAATCGAAGTCTGTGATTTAATTCAAATAATTTGAGCGCTATTAGATTTTCGTTTGGTGGAATTAATAGGTCTACATTATGTAAAATACTTACCGAAGATAAATGCGAGAATTTCAGTGCACTGGATTTTACACTTGCTGTTACAGTGTTCCACATGATGTGTGCTGTTAATTTCCCTTTCATTATCGTGCAATGGCGTCACAATGCGCATTGAATTGTCTAAATATAACATTACTGATTTATGTTCTGACTTTTACTTTCATTTTAATTATGCAAATGACAAAGACGCGACGTAATAATACCTCAAAGCAATTAATTTATATTTGCGTATTCACTTTTTCAACTCAACTTGCGCAAGAAACATTTACGATCGGGATTCCTCGGAATTCTAATTAATATATGCATATATATATATATATATATATATATAATTATACAATTAAATTAAATATATAGTTTTGGCTAATTCGGTAGCGTTTGGTATCGCTTTCATGTGATTCCACGTTTCAAAAAATATTGTGGCTAACTAACCTTACTGGGGTTTATCACTGACTTACTTACTTACTTACTTGCTTACTTACTTACTTACTTACTTACTTACTTACTTACTTACTTACTTACTTGCTTACTTACTTAATCACTCACTCACTGGCTCTATCGAACCCGCGGACATAAGCTCTCCATACATCCCTATCCTGAGCTAAGCTTTCCAATCATTCCCTGTATAATCTACTTCCTTCAAATCATAGTTAATGTCACTCTCCCACCTCATTCTTGGTCTACCAACTGGGTGTTTTCCCTCTGGTTTTCCTACAAGAAGCTTCCATGCACCTCTTTCATTCCCCATACGTTCCACATGTCTTGCCCATCGCAGTCTACGAGACTTAACTGTTCTAATTATATCTGGCTTCCTATAAAGACCATGTAGTTCATTGTTATGTAGTCATCTCAATTCACCTGTCTGTTCATCTCTCTTTGGTCCAAAAATTTCCTAAGTACTTTATTTTCAAATACTTGTAATCTCCTTTCCTCCCTTAGAGTAAGAGTCCATGTTTCGCACCCATATAATATAACTGGTAGAATAATAGATTTGTATATTTTCAGTTTAACGTTTTTTGAAAGGAGTTGGGACATCAATAGTCTCTGCAATGCATAATAGCACGCATTTCCAGAATTGAGCCTATGTTTAATTTCTTTGTGCATCTCATTCCTATTTGTGATTATTGTTCCTAGGTATTTAAATTCAGCCACTTCCTCAAAATTTCCCTCATTTGTCATTAGCTGTCCATTTCCATTATATAATGTATTTCTAGGTGTGACCATATATTTAGTTTTATTGATATTTACTTCCAGTCCTACTTTCTTAGTGTTACTCAATAGTGTGTGCATGTTGTCCTTTAGTATCTCCTCGCTATCGGCCAATAGTACTACATCATCAGCATAAGCCAAAAGCATATTAATACCATTGAGCTGTAAGCCTTCTTTATTCTCTAAAGATTTAATGACATGCTCTAGTACAAAATTAAGTAGTAGAGGAGATAGTGCATCTCCTTGCTTCAACCCATTCTGGATTTCATAAGTGTCCGAAAACTGTTTGCCTACACGCACCCTACTCTTTGTGCCATTTAGACACATTCGTATAAGTCTAACTAACTTTCTAGGAATTCCGAACTCCAGCAGGATACTATATAACTTCTCCCTCTTAATTGAATCGTATGCTTTTTTGAAGTCTATATATATAGTTGATGTTCAGTGCCATTATATTCCCATTTCTTTTCTAAAATCTGTCTTATACTAAAAATCTGATCTGTTGTAGACCTGTTTCTTCTAAATCCACATTTATGATCTCCTAGAATCTCATCAATATAAGGAGTAAGTCTGCTTACTAATATATTTGTTAGAATTTTGTACGAAGTTGAGAGTAACGAGATGTCCCTGTAGTTACTGCAATCAGATTTATCTCCTTTCTTATAAATTGGTACAATAATCGATTCTTTCCATTCATCTGGAAGAGCTTCCTTTTCCCAAATCATATCTTATCCATCAATTTTTCTCCTCCTGATTTTATCAGTTCTGCTGATCTCATCTGAACCTGATGCTTTATACATCTTCAATTTTTCTATCGCCATTTCAACCTCTAATGTACTTGGTTCTGCGACTAGCATTTCTGCTGTCTGTAAATTATCCTTCTCAATATCGT
Source organism: Diploptera punctata (assembly GCA_030220185.1). Lineage (NCBI taxonomy): Eukaryota > Metazoa > Arthropoda > Insecta > Blattodea > Blaberidae > Diploptera > Diploptera punctata. Next base: position 114,504 of record JASPKZ010006091.1, read on the forward strand.
GTTCTGTATGTACATTTAATAGCTGATTAAATTAACTTTTCCATCTATTTAATATACTCCTGGGGTCTGCAATTATATCCCCATTTTCATTCCGAATTATGTTTTTTCTAGCCTGAAATTCTTTCTTCTCTATCCTAATTCCCTGATATAATTCTCTAATGTTCCTATTTTGTCGCATTCATTTCAAGTTCATTGATCTTCTCTCTCAAATATTCCCTCTTTTTACTCTTTAGTAACCTCGTGGTTTCCCGTCTTATACTACTCAAGTGCTATAAATTTACCTCATTTGGCTCGAGTAACCATTTCATTTTTGCTAGCTTTCTTTTCTTTACAATGTCGGTACATTCCTCATCATATCATTTCTTGTTTTGCCTCTAAGTAACCAATGCTTTCTGATGCTGACAATTTAATAGTATCTCTTATAGTCTCCCATTCTTTATTTATATCAGTTTCTTCTTCGTTTGCCACATTGTCATCTGAAGGTTCCAGTTCTTCAAATCTATTAGCAATTTTGATTTGGTATTCTTGCCGCATTTCATCATTTTTCAAGTTTTTTAATTCAAATTTTTCAGAATCATCATTGGTGTTTGTTCCTCTCATAAGCGATAGCCGTTGTCTGATTTTCACTCTGACCAGATGATGATCCGAATTACAGTCTGTCCCTCTAACTGATCTAACATCGATGATGCCACTGTGCCAGCGTTTGTCCACTAATACATGATCTATCTGGTTCCGAGTTTCTCCATCTGGAGACGTCCAGGTGTATTTATGAATATTCTTATGCTGAAATGTTGTGCTCTTAACAATGAGATTCTTTGATGTGGCAAAGGTGACTAATCTAACCTCATTGTCGTTACTATCTTCATGAAGACTGAATTTGCCTATTGTTGGTTTGAATATATCTTCCCGCCCCACTTTTGCATTAAAATCTCCTAAGATAATTTTCATATAATATCGTGAAAGGCTATCAAATACGCATTCTAATTCTTCATAGAACTCATCCTTGATCTTGTCGTCTTTATCTTCTGTGGGAGCATGTACATTTACGATCATAAAATCATGTCGTTTATACTTTAGAATTATGTATGATATCCTATCACTGACAAACTTAATATCTCGAATAGCTGACAGCATCCTCCTTATGACTAAAGAATCCGTTCCAAATTCAGTCTTTCTTCACCCCTGTAGTATAATGCAAAGCTTCCTGATTCCTGACTACCTTCTCCTGGCCACCTAACTTCCTGTAAAGCGACTATATCCAAGGGTAATTTATCTAATTCCCGCGTTAATATCTCTAATGCCCCGCTATTGTATAAAGTCCTAACATTCCATATTCCTATGAACATGTCCCTGTGTTTGAGCCTTTGGCATGGGTTCCCTGAAGTAGTCCCCGCCCGGAGATCCGAATGGGGACTATTTGACCTCCGGAAAAATTTACCCCAGTGGAATCCATGCCCGCATTTCTTGACGGTTGTATTTTTACGGTGAAAGATCGTCACTCTTTCGACCAAGGTACTTTTTTCGTCTGGCTTATCACCTTCAACCAGTCCGGCATGGGTAACCCTATCGGCAGCAAAGCTACCGCCCGCATAGCTCTCGGGATCATTTAACCACGCAAGCCACTCCACCAAGACAAGGTAAAGATACCATGGAGTGGGGTTTATCACTAATGTTCTTAATTCTCAAGACAAAATATTGGATTGGAATTCTCTACCAGGATCCCAAATTTCATCATAATCATTTATTAAGAGCACGGGGTAATAATTTTGTTGTATTCCGGTCAAAATAGGTAAAATTAAAATGTAATTTTCTCTTATTCCAATAAAAAATCTCCATAGCGGACAGCCTAGAAGGCCCTTGGCTGTTGTTGTCACATTCAGATGTGTTAATCACTGAGATTGACGATCATCCACCCAGTATAGAGGTGACTTGTGCTCAGAAAATCGGGTCTCCAACATTGCAACTGGTTTTCTCAACGTGGTACTACTACTTACTGTAGCTACTCAAATTCCTCATGATGCTAGTTGGGCACGAGTCCCATACTGACCGAAATTCATTGATAAAATTTCTTCTCCCAATGAGACTCGAACCAGCGCAAGCCCTTTAGTTCTGAGCCAAGGCACTGATTCCTTAAACAGCTTGATTACGGCGAAAGATGCTTACAGTTAAGGTAGGTCAATCAAAATTATGCTATTTATTTATTTATTTATACAAATGCAGAGGACTTGACAGAAGTCATTGCCCATAAATCATAATTATGATTAAACAAATAACTGGTAACAGTAAATTAAAACAATAAAATATCGTACCAAAACAGAAAGTTTGGTTCTGGCTCCCCAGTATCTATCCTTCAGCGTAGCAGAGTGAAGTGCTTGACACTGTAATAGGTGATTTCTGTCCATGTTAGTGTTCATGGAGCACACTGGGCACTGATGACTTCTATAAATTCCAATTCGTTGAAGATGAGCTGCAAGACAATCATTTATATATATATATATATATATATATATATATATATATATGTGTGTGTGTGTGTGTGGTGTGTGTGTGCTTAGTCTAAAATATTTTACAGCTTCCTTTCGAGGAGCAACTGGTGTAGTATGGACAGTGTTTTTCCATTCTCTTTCTTGTATTCGGATCTGAAGTTTGGTTGAGAATGTATTTTTTTTTACCGTTCGTTTGATATAAATGGTTGCTGAGCGGTGAGATGTGTTTGAATTAGGTTATTGTAAACACATCGTTCCTTGTTTTTCCAGCATATCGGCTACTTCATTTCCATTGATGTCACTAATTAAAGAATCCTTCCTTAACGTAATGACAATATGATTAAACCGGAAGTTATATTTCTTTCTGAGAAATTAATATACAGTTTGTATCATAATGTTTGTATGATTGGATCGTGCGATTATTTTATTATTTCAGAAAATAAAACCTTATCATGACACTGTAAGACCCGGGTGATGTGGTGCATGTAAAAATACCTAAAGAGGTGAAACTATGTTGGATAAAATGAAGAAATATGACATTATTGTTGGAAAGGCAATTCTTCAAATTAAACAAAACAAATCACTTACAACGCTCAACAAAACACTTTATAGGCTCAAAATGTTCGCCGTTTAGCCTACATCCAAATATAACTGACAATCCTTTGAGAAATCAGTCATTGCTCTATCATACATGTCTAACGGAATAGCACGGTTATCATTTCTCCCACAATTCCTATTCACACATGTCGGCATCTTGTGATTTCCGGGGGAAAAAAAAAAAAAAATATATATATATATATATATATATATAAAGCGTCACTGCTATAAAGTAAAAATATTCTCTTTAATTTGCTTACTTGTTATAGTACTAGATGGCAGTGAAGACCGAGTTCTCGCTACATCTAGTAATTATGGAGATTATAAACTGCAGCGACTGATTCCTGACTGGAATTGGAGGAAAATATGTCCTATGAATAAGTGTCCATAAATGCATCGTTGCTACGGTAGATGTCACTGACGAATGGTGTTATTCTCTCGGCCCTGTTGCATGGCCTACGATGGCCTACTACATAGATCCCGGAATTAAACCTCCTGGGTTTTTACCTCTGGGAGCACCTGAAAAGCGCTGTGTATGCAGAACCAGTTCCTGACGTGCATACCCTTCAACAGAGTGTCCATGTCGCTAGTGACACAATTCGGAGAGAGGCCGGAACATTCAAAAGAGTGAGGTAATCCATTATTCGACGTGTCTTTGCACGCACATCGTTCATTTCCGGACACAGGTTTATAGGACCTTTTTTTCTTCATTTCTAGTCATAAATCAGTCCCTGAAGTTTGCCGGTGTAATTACCGTTCACCCTGTATATATATATATATATCCGTCAAATAACCCCACAACATGTGGCTCATTTCTGATACACTCTGTATGTAAATGTTATGCAAATAATTTGCTTTTCATATTTTGATATAAACTTTTCTTTGAAATTATATAATATAAAAAATGTTGGCGTGAAAGTGCATTTCATTGAGATTTACGAAAATAAGGTAGTTTTATCTCTGTGTCACGCATAGTTCTTGCATTTTAAAATGTTTTTACAAAAATGCTTCATAATTGAACATTTTTAAAATTAAACTCAATCCAGATATTAACAGAAGCAAACCGTATTATTGTTGAATGGAGCATGGACTAAAACATAATAATAATAATAATAATAATAATTAATAATAATAGAAATAATAAAAATTACTGTCTACGTTGTGATCTCGGGGTAGCGTCGCTGTCTCATACGCAGCCGGGCCTATGTTGTATCTCCGGTCGGGACATGTTACCTGGGTGATTTTTTTTCCCCTCACGTATGAGACAGATGTCCTTTTACATTTTCTTTGAGACTTTTTAGTAAGGTAAGTCCTCACAACAGGTTACTGGCCTGAAGTGAGCAAGTCCAGTGGTTGGATTGCCACCTTAGACCTCTGGACAGGCGCGATTATGATACAGCATTTACTCAGTATCTTGATGGAACGGTTATACCGCCGTGACTCGGTCTCCAGAGCCCCGTTAACCACCACGGATACCAAGTTATATACGAAGAGGAAAAATATTTTAGTCAAAAAATTATAAAATTTAACAGAGTAACAGGAATTATAAGTAATATTTTCAAGCCAAACAAAGTACAGCAACACACACGAACTAGAATTTATAAAACACTGGCCAGACAGGCCTGGACAATTCGCAGTGTAGATGAACAAAGACTAACTGCAGCAGAGATGAAATTTATGAGACGTGCCGCAGCTCACTCAAGAACAGGCCATAAAAGGAATTTTGAGATTCTCAAAGAATTACAAACAAAATAAATCATGGAATATGTGCAAAAATACAGAAACAACTGAAAATCTCACGTAAGAAGAATGAGCTGAACAAGAATACCACGTCAAATCTTAAATTACCAGCCACCAGGCAAGAGATCATTGGGCAGACCCTTCAAACGTTGGATTGAGACTGTAACAGACCGCTAGGTCTATCACATGAAAGGAAGAAGAAGATCATATTCACCATGTTTAGTATGAATATGTTAACGAATGGTGTTATAACTAAAATTATATCCTTGCCCGTTTTCATGTTGTTTGTTTGATATTTCGTTGTCATATACCACAAGAAAATATATGAAAAGTTGAGATACAAAAATAGAATGCACATTGCTTATGTAATTGCAGTAATTTTCCAGTAATAAGCTGTGGCCATGAAAATTGTAATTTTAAGAAACGTGCAAGGTTTTATGCAGAGAGAATATAATATATATTCTCAGAATATGATAATAAAATATTGTAATAGAAGAGAATTATTGAAGAGTCAAAATAACATTTTAAGAGAGTTTAAAAATAGGTCGTAGCTGAGAGTTTAAGACCTTGGTGCAGAACTACTGGACTTGCGCTTATTCGAGTCCCCAGGAGGAATCAATTTTTTAATGGAATTTTGGCCAATATAGGACCCATGATCGTGAGTAACTATAATAATTAGCGGCTTCAGGTCGATAAAACCAGTTGTAACGGCTGAGGGATTCGACAAGCTGACCACATGTCTCCCCTATATTGGATGATGATACACCTCTATGATATGAAGCCAGCTACCAGCTGGTAGGTCTGTCGCGCCATGGAGTTAATTCATTTTTTTAAGTGCAAGAAATAGAGATTTTTAAAATACATTACGAAACTCCGTTGAGGTCACTGTGTTAAAGTTTTAAGAATTCTAATACAGTACCTGATATGTCAGTCGTCCTCAATAATTTTCAATGTTGTTTTATAGGAGACCTTTCGATAACTGAAGTATTATGTTCTGCTTTCATTTTTGTAATGAATTAGAATTGGTTAGACCTAATGTATAGGCTATTTTTGCAGGTCAGACCAGGAACTAGATAGCAGTATGGGATGGGCTAAGGTGATAAAGGAGAAATGATAAGAGGAGATGATAGTAAACATTTTGGAAAGTATGACGTGTTTTAAGCTATTACTATATATCATTCGCCATTGAGTGAGATTACTCCGTGGTAAATCATATGCTAGTATTTCGTGAGGTGCCACATTCGATAATTGAGACTGGCACATTTTTTTTTTCGTGTTCCTGTAATTCATGACGCAAAGACTGCAACAGTATTTTCTTTCCATGTCCCACTGGGATTGGCTCCTTTTATTAAGAGTTTGCGTCGTCATAAGAAGCGATCATACTTGCGCTGATGATTGATGACATACCTCGAAAGTTTCTTCGTTCCCTAATTTATTGAATATTATCCAAATATTTAGAATTGTATTATTTATTTATACAGTCTCCTGTAGTTAAGACACTTGAACGTCTCTTACACTCGATAAATATAAATATATTTTGATTAAAATACAGCGATCACAATTACAATAGTAGATAAACTATAAATAAAAATTGATCTGGTTAATGAAATTAATAATATGTCTATATACCCCGTACTTCCCCGTGTGTGGATTAGGGCGCTCCCTAGTGGGAATTCTTTAACCAAGCTAATTTAGTTATGTTTATTTACCATAGATATCAACGAGTGATATGGGGTAGGCATATCGTCTCAGTGAAACATCTAGGCCTAGTGGGCAACCAAGATCTCACTTGGATGGATAACGGTCGGTAAATGTTGCACATAGGCCTATTTATTAAGGCTTACGGTTCTTTTACAAGACCGAAAGTATTCCTCAGACTCGGGACCCACGTCTTAAAGTTCCTCCCGGAGGATTTGTCCCTTAGATTTTACCATCCTAAAAATTCACCGTCCTCGGCAGAGTTTGAATGATAATAGTAATAATAATGACAGTATTAATCATTTTATTTACTTCCAGGTGTAAAATGTGCATTCTTCCTGTACAGTGTTCCTGTAATCAAAATTATACATCAATATGATAATTATTATTATATTACATTATTATTATTATTATTATTATTATTATTATTATTATTATTATTATTATTATTATTATTATTATTATTATTATTACGATAACGGGGGTTTGAAAATAAATTTAGAAAAAACATTTTATATGGGATGTGGAGCCGAAACCGAAGATTTGATATTAGAAGATGAAAAGGGGTATATTAGAGGATGTGAAGAATTTGAGTATCTGGGAGTAAAATTAGATAAAGAGGATAAACAAGAAAGTGATATTACGAACAGAATAAATAAAGGTAGAGCAATAACAGCATTGATGAATGGAGTCTTATGGAACAGACATATAACCAGGAAAAATAAGTTACAAATGTATAATTCAATAGTGAGAAGTACTGTCACATATGGAGCTGAAGTTTGGAAATTCAACAAAAACTTAGAACAAAAACTTATGTCGATGGAAATGGATTTCTTGAGGAGAGCAGCAAGATGATCAAAATTACACAAAATATGAAATAGTGTCATAAGAGAAAAAATGAATATTGGTTATTCAATAGTAGATTATATACGATATAAGCAATTAAATTGATATGGGCACGTAACGAATGCAAGAAGAAAGATTACCCAGGAAAACATTGGAATGGTGTCCACATGGAAGAAGGAGGAGAGGAAGACCTCGAAACTCGTGGATGCAGGAAATAAGAACTGGAAATGAGCAAGAGGACTGGAGGACATGGATTGGATGGAGAGAGACGAGTGGAGAAGAAAAATAAAACTTTAGGCACAGAAAGATGTGTAAACATTAAAATTCTGTATATAAATAAAATTATTATTATTATTATTATTATTATTATTATTATTATTATTATTATTATTATTATTTATTATTATTATTATTATTATTATTATGAAAAATAAAGGTAATATGATACCATTGCGGTCCTTGGTAATTCCTTGGAGTAATAGGCCGGCTGGTAGGCCAAGGACCTTATAGGCCTGTCGCGCTTGGAGTTTTTAATAGGAGGCTACAGCTCCTACCTTTGTAGGCGATCGGTATGAGATGTCACCGGGTTGTTAGCCCTGTGTGACACGATTCAAATATTACCCTTTCTAAATGTTTCTTAATTTCAGGTATGACTTGTATGCTGCCCCGACGCAGTTTAAATATCCTAAATGTATTTTTGTCTCTTTACGAATTTTATTTGTCGTTTCTTCAGCTTTTATTGTGTAACTATTAATCAGTACCTCCCAGATATGCAATTTATTCCATTTGTTCGATTATAATGTTTTTTTTAAATTCATTTCGAATGTATCGTTTACGTTAAATGCAATATTTTGAGTTTTAATGATTTTTTTCTTAAACCCCATTATTTGTCTGCTTTATTAAATCTTCTTAATATAAATTCCATACTTCCTGTATTAATTCAGTTAAAATTTTCAATAGACCATTTTCAAAACTTGGCACGATTGATATTTCAGATTTTGTAAAAAAATAATCAACTATTAACAGTCCCCGATCTACTTTCAACACAACCACCCCCTGACAAGATTCTACCCTTTCTTCAAATGACAATGTCAGTTAACCCTCACATTCCACACTTCCCTCACTCCCTACCTGCTATGTAAAACAATGTTTTTCTTCCCGCTCAACTTCTTCTTCTTCTTCTTCTTCTTCACTTCACGGGATAGGCAAATTGCCTGTTCCACTTCACAGTTGTTCTGCCCATCTTTACACTGGTCTTCCTACGTTCCTTGAACCTCTTGGCTTGTAGTTAAATGCTGATTTTGGTAATCTTATTACATTAATTCTTTCTACATGTCTAAACAATTTATCTCTCTTCCTTGATTTTATCATATATATATATATATATATATATATATATATATATATATATATATATATATATATATATTAACTGTTCTTAAATATTCATTCATTATCCGATCCAATCTTGTGTAGCCTTTTGTTTTAAGGAAGTTAATTTCTACGCTTTGTATTCTACTTTGTAATCTTTTGGCCATTACCCAAGTTTCACTTCCATAACGTAATGCAGGAACTGTCAATGTTTTATAAAACTTCAATCTAGTATTTCTTCTTGTTTTGTTCTTTAATGTTTTATGTATAGTTCCGCGTATCATTTGAAATTTCGACAGTTTCAAATTTATGTCTCTTTCAGTTTTTGTGTCGATAGTAAAATAACAACCCAAATAATTACAATTTGTTACTTGTTCCACAGGTTTGTTGTCTATTATGATTTTTGATCTTATATATTCATTTCCCATTTTTGTTTTTTCTTTTGATATTTTAAAATTATATTCTTGGCAAAACTGATTTAGTTGATGTAAAGTGTACTGCAAATTATTTTCATTTTCTTGACTAATAACCACAACATCAGCATACATTAAAAAGTTTAATATTTTAAAACGGTTCATTCTCATGCCTATATTAACTTTTCTTTTCCAATTTTGGATGATGTCATTAATATATAAATTAAAAAGAGTAAGTGATAAACTACATCCTTGTCTTACATTAAAATGGTCTTTGATGTGCCTGTATTTATTATAATTTGAGATTTTACATACAAAGATTTTATCACATAAATGAGTTTTGTGGGGTAGCCATGTATTTCCATAAATTTCCATAACTTATCTCTATTAACACGATCGAACACCTTTGCAAAATCAATAAAAGCAACATGCGTCTGTAGGTTATGTTCTCTCTTTTTTTTTTTTTCAAATATCTGCTGTAATATGAATAAGTTATCTGTTGTTGATCGCCCCGTTCTAAACCACTTTGTTTTTCTTCTAATATTACTTCTGCTAAGTATTTTAGTTCTAACCCTAGTATAGATTTTATAAATTTAATTAAATAGGCTAATTCCTCCATGAACCTCCTGGTTTGATAGTCTAGTGAGTTGTAGTAGTTAATTGAAATAATAGTATTTGGACAAAGAAAGAGAGAGAGAGAGAATGACGAAGAGACATAGAATGGAGAAAACTATATCAAAGTGAACTCCGTTATAGGAAATCAGTTCTAATAAGAAGATAGAACATGAGGCACGAATGGAGAATGAATTAAAGGAAAAAAGTTAAAAAAGAACCAGAAGTGAAGATCTATTGTGTACATATAATAAGTTTTTATAAAGGAAAGCGTTTTATTGCTTCGAGTTCGATTTTTACATTAACAAGTCGTCGTCCTTTACTTGGTATTGACAAAAAATGAACAGAATGTCAAGTTCCATTGTAGTACAAAATTAACGACCTTCCCGCATTACTTATTCCATTATTACCTTCCACAATGCAGTATACAAGATTGAAGTATTTTTTATTTATAATTATACAAATAATAAATATAATTTCATCTACCAAAATGTTATATTCGAAGGCCTAACAACGTCCGATAAAATGTCTTCAATTTATAATCTTATATTGATCCCATGAAATTTACTTTTTTACAATAAAAATATTCAGCAGGTTTCAAATAGGCCTACACTCTAGTTATTATCCTATGTGACATACATTATAAAACCTCATCCCCAAGAATAGCTTTACGATGTATTATCACACCTTCCAGTGACCAGTGTTCTACATTCTTATCTTTTTTCCTCCAAATCTACTATCTTCCCAGTCTCGATATTGCAATCCTCTTTTCATTCATCACTATATTTATATTCTGCAGCCAAGTGCTTTTGGTCTACCTTTATGTCTCCTTCCTGCTGGAATCCAATCAAAGACTCTTCTTGATAAACTTTCATCATCCATTCGTTTTACATGTCCATACCATTGCAATTATTTGTATTTTACATGATCTATATTAAAATTTCTTTATTCATATGTTGCCTGTTCACATAACTTCTTATTCCATCCAATTTAGAATGTCTGGCTAAACATCGCACAAGGGATATTTGCAGTGAAAAGCTGGCCAAAATTAATTTTTTAATTGTAAAATTATTTGACTGTAGCGGATGCATATTAGCCTATATCAAAAACAAAACTTATGACACAATCACGGACAAATTTTAATAGAAATCAACAGTTAATAATAGCTAGGCACATATGCTTTTGAAGTAGTAAAAAGTTTTTCATATTTAGGCAAAATGATTACTAATGACAATGATGAATTACAAGAAATACGAAATAGAATATACGAGTATAAAGCAAATAAGCCATATTACGAACTATTTCCAATCCTAAAATCCAAAATTATCTTTAGGAAAGACTATATGAAACCTGCATACGTCCAATATTGGTACCGGCATATGGAAGTGAAACCTGGATTATGACAAAGAGCTCTGAGAATTTTATTAACACTTTTTAAAGTAAGTTTTTGAGAAGGATATATGGACCAGTAAAAGAGAATGGAAGATGGAGAAAGAGGTATAATAAGGAAATCTATGACAATTTTAAGGAACCTGATTTATCAACTCTTGCTGAATTAAAAAAAAATCAGTGGGCCGGACATGTTCAAAGAATGGACAAAGAATGTATCCCTAAGAAAGTGATGAAGGAGGAAATGTTTGGGAAGCGGCCAGTGGGAAAACCTATGAAAAGATGGATGGACTCACTGAAGGAAGATTGTAATCAAATCCTGAACTGTAGGAACTGGCAACAGAGATCATTGGATAAAGAAGATTGGAGGTCTCGCATCAAGAAGGCTCATGCCCGCTATGTGTTGTACAGCCATTGAAAGAAGAAGAGGATGCATATTATAGCTTAAGATTCTACAAAACGAAATTCAGTGATAGTTTAACAACCCTGAGTTATTAGTCAAACGTTACCATTAATTGGTGGTATTACATTACCTGATAAAGCGATGTCAAATCACAGCCATAAAGTGCAACCCTGAGTTATTAGTCAAAAGTTATCATTAATTGGTGGTAGTTGTATAAGCTGACATAGGACAGTCAAATCACATAAAATGTCGTGATTGCTGTAGAAGTGGAAATAAACAAAGATTATCCCATGGATACTACAGAACCAGGTGTCTAATTAACTCATGCATTGATTTTATAATTAATATACGTAATGCACAAAAATAAGCCTTTAAGCCATGAAAAGACAAACGTTCATTTCAGTAGGTTTTGTGTTTATAGTACACATTTTAGTCGATTTGTTATACTTCACAGCTGTATTAAGTGCTCAAATATGTTCCAAACTAAAATATATTTATCGTAGGAGATATTCCACAGAAAAATAACCGCAAATTTATTACATATACATACACATTTTTTTTATCTAACAAATAATTAATAAATACAATATCTGTATTTAATGTTGGACTTTTATTTCAGGACCTCCGGATATCATATAGATAAGTAGAAATTATATTTACACCACCCTTAGGAATCTAGGGTGGTAACTTTTGGCAAAAAAAAACTTTAATACTTATGGAAACATATATTTTTGACATGCATTGTACCAACGATGAATCCGAAAGAAATTTAAACATACACTAAATCATGAAGCATCAATTCAATGTAAGATTATAAGAAGTGCATAAAATTAAATTTAAATTTAAAGAGAAGTAAAATTATTGGCTTAATGCAACAATTACTTTACGTGTTACGGATTAGTGGAACTGCGAAGTTTGAAGTAAGTATTATCATTGCGTGTCGGTAATACATATACAGTAATAAATAATAATTTACTTGCTTATAGTACAATATTATTGGTCATGGTGTCTAGAGAAAGGAACAACTTAGACCAAATAATGCTGAAGAATTGACATAATTTTGCTGCTAAAATAAAATGTAATATGTTTATCTGGTAAAATCGATGGTGCACACGTTATGAAAAATCTAACCAAAAGCTCAATCCGAACAAGAAAATAAAGAACAGATTTTTAACAAGACTAGGTAGAAGAACTTCAAAACTGTTACCTTTACAAGCATTGTTGATGTATGATAAAGTTTGCCTATTACGAGCGTAGCTAGGAATTATTAGAGCAAATACGAAAAATATATAACCTTTTACCTTTTAATCGTATGCCGTGAAAACGAATGTTCTTTGTATTCAGTTGCACCCATGGTATTCAATGTCTCCGATCTAGCATAATATCTTAAAGCATGGTTCAAAAGTAATTAAAATGCTCTCCTTTCTATTGGAAGGTTTTGAAAAACTGCAGAACACGAAATAGGATTTCCGGACATACCGGTTAAATTAAGCTAGGGATTTTTGGTCGAGAAGGCTGTAAATTGAATACTGAAGAAAAATATGTGCCCCTTTTCAAAAGAAACTGGATTTACTCTTGCCTGCTAGATGCTCTATTGCTCGTGAGCCTACGTAGTGACGAAATCAATGACGAGAAGTTTTAAATTAATTGTTCTTTGTAGATGGCGTGTTTTATTCTATGTAAAAAACTCATGTGGGATAATTTTATAACAAACAAATAATGTTGGCCAGCTTTTTGGATGAACACATTTCACTGTGCATCTTAAGAAATCCATTTCTAGTGCTAATAATTTTGACCGCAATTTTTTATTTAGTTTCCAGATTTCCGCTCCATATGTGACCAGACTATGGACTATAGACTGTTATATATATATATATATATATATATATATATTTTTTTTTTTTTTTCTTTAAACATATTTTTGTTTCATAATATTCCATTTAGCATCCCTGTTGCTGATCTTTCTTTGTTTATTCGATGTTGAATATTAATATATATATATCATCATCATCATAGTACATTCACGAATTTAGGCCATTTGTTGACCTGTTTCGGCCTCAAGAGAAACACCATCCAGAAGTCTTTTGAGTGGACGTCCTGGTCTTCTTCTTCCTGCAGGTTGATATCTTAACATTAGTTTGGGTATTCTTTGATCTTCCATTCGATGAACATGTTGTATCCATCTTGACTTATAATCAGAAATTTTGTTTTCTAAAGATTCCATGTGTAATTCTTCTAAGATGTCTTCATTTTTTTTTGTGATCTAGTAGTGTGTATCCTGCAGTCCTCCGAAGATATCTCATTTCAGCAGATCTAAGTCTCTGTATATCCTTCTGTTTCAACGTCCATACTTCGCTACCATACAAACGAGTTGGAAGAGCCAGTGTTTTATACACTTTCAGTCTTGAATGCTTTTGGACTAACTGTGGCTTGAAGATAGAATTTATTAACCCTAAAATTCTTAAAAATTTAGATATTTTTGCATTTACATCCTTTTCTTCTTCATATGAGATATTGCATCCTAGATATGTAAAATTATTCACCTGCTCCAAAATTTTATTGTCCAGTACAATTTTACTTCTGACAGGATCTACACCTTGAAATGCCATAATTTTTGTTTTTTCTGTAGATATCTTTAATCCATATTCTTCTGTAATTTTGTTAAGTTCATACAGACCTTTCTGTAGATTATCTTCGGAATTTGCTATTATTATTTGGTCATCTGCAAACAATAGGGTGTTTAATTTTCTATTTTCTGATATTCTTATTCCAAATTTATATGTTTTGTTCCAGCAACATATTACTTCATTGATATAAATTGCAAAGAGTGTTGGGGATAGGGGGCAGCCTTGTCTCACACCACGATTTATAATTCCTTCTTCAGAAAATCTGTTATTTAATTTAATCTTTATGGTGTTGTTCTTTGTAAATATTTTGTATGTTCTGCCGAAGTAAATTTGGTATATTTCTGTCTTCCAATATATTTAAGAGTTTTGATCTCTTGACTGTGTCGAATGCTTTTTCAAAATCTATGAAAGCAAAATGTGTTTCTAAGTTGAATTCTCTTCTTTTTTCAAGCAATAGTTTAACAGAAAATGCTGAATCAATACAAGATCGTCCTTTCCTAAATCCATTTTGACATTCCAGAAGGAATTTTTCACTGAAACTTTTCAATTTTCCATTTAAAATGTCTGCATAAATTTTGTAGCATGTGTTTAACAAACTGATTCCCCTATAGTTGTCCATTTTTCTCTTGTCTCCTTTCTTGAACAGGGGTATAATGTCTGTCCAGAGACTAAAAGGTAGCAGCCCTACCACTGGACTACTTAGCGTCGGGCCAGTAACCTGTCCTAAGGAACTTCAAAACTACTTTCAAGTCTCAACACGAAAAAAGCCAGAAGGAATTGAAATATATATATATATATATATATATATATATTTCCGGTTTTAACAACGTTGATACATTTTTCCGGCACCAATGATTTGTCTTCAATTTCGCTTTATAATTTTCCTTCATTCTCTCTATTATAACACATTTCTTCCTCTATTTCCCAGTCCTTCAAAGTTTCTCTAATCCCTTGGATCCACTTAAGATTTGATCGTCCTTTTCTTCTCGTTCCTAATGGTGTCCATTCCAGTATTTTTTTTTGTAATCTTTCATCCTCCATTCGCACCATTTTAACTGCTTTTCTTGGATAAATTCTAAAATTGAGTTTTGTACATTCATGTTCTCTTTTATAACTTCATTTCTAATTTTCTCTCTCCTTGATATCCTAGCAGATCTTCTCCAATAGTCCATTTCTGCTACCATTAATTTTCTTTTCATATTATAATTTATAGTCCAAACTTCTCAACCATACGTCATAATACTGCTAACTATTGTTTTAAAATGTTTAACTTTCGTTTCTCTTTTGATATGTTTATCCCTTAATATTCCATTCAGGGCAGATATTACATATTTTCTTGAGTTTATCTTTGATCTTATTTCCTTTTCCTGCTTTCCATCTTCTGTAATTCTTACTCCCACATATTTGTGTTCCTCTATGTGTTTAATTACCCCATTTCATCTTCCAGTATCAAATCTTAATGAATGTCTCCTATGGCCATATACTTGATTTTTTTCCATATTCACCTTTAGTCACCATTTATTATAGCCTATTCTTGAATCAATTTTCGGGTAATATTTTCAATGTGTCCACCGCTGTGGTCTCGAGGTAGCGCGCTGCCTTGTCACGCAGCGGGCCCGAGTTCGATCCCCGGTCGGGGCAGTTTTTCTGGGTGAGGTTTTTATCGGGGTTTTTCCTCACCTGTAAGACAAATGTCAGGAAAACTTTAAGGCCCAAACGGTCCCCGAAATCATACGGCCATCATCACCATCATCATCCTTATCATTATCATCATCATCATCCTTCACAGCTGTGGAAAGCAACGGTAAGCTACCACACCTACAATTCCCTAGTAAAGCTGCAAGCATATCATGAAAATGCTATGATTGCAGTGAAGGACCTGCCATAGGGCAGAGTTACTATGGATGGATGGATATTCAATGTCTTCATACTCTTGTGCCAAAATAAGTTGACCATACGCAAATTGGAGGGAATATATTATTGATTCCTCATCTATTAGAATTCCCATAGTTTTACATTTGTTTTTCCAACTTTCTATAGCCTTTTCTGTGTAGATTTTATATAATGTGGGGGATATGCTGCATCCCTGGCGTAATCCCATGTTGGTTTCAAATCCTTTTGACGAATATTTTCCTACTATAGCATTGCCCAGTGTGCCACGTTTGTAACCAGTTGCGGCTACCTGGTGACCAATCCTTTGTGGTTTTTAAGGGTTTAACCACTTGACCTTTGCGTGCTGTGTTTTATATATTTTCACTTTCACATATGAGTTTTTATATAAATTTTGAATAGCTTTTATCAAAATAGGAGTTATTTTGCTTAATTTTAGTTATCTATAATTGTGATATTGGAACGCTGTCATAAGCTTTTCATGTCTATGAACACCAAATGGAGGGGCTGTGTTCTAATTTTTTTTCTCCTCTATTAAAATAATATATAAAAAATATATAAATATATAAAATAAAATATATATATATATATATAATATATGTAATATATATAAAATATAACATATTAACCATAAACTTGATTTAGTCAAATGTAATATTGAAGTTATAAACGAACTATGTGGCTTTTCATGAAATTTTAGTTTTATACTTAGAAGTAACCTATATAGGCCTACCAAGGAGAATGTATCCAAATTCCGGCCAAGCACCAAGACCTCAATTTTTACCTCATATCCCTGTCAAAATATTGCGTTGCAAGTAGCCTATTTCCTGGAATTGAATCTAACTTTTATACCAGTACAATAACTTAGAAATATGATTTTTAGCACTTAACTGTGGAACTTCTAATGATGAACTTCTAATGTTAAGAGTTTCTTTCTTCCTCTTCTTCTTCTTCTTCTTCGGCTTTCCCCCACTTATAGGTTTGCCGTCTTCAGTTTCCATTTATCTCTATCATTCCAATCTCCCTCTTCCAAATTCCTATCCTCCATTATTGTTCTGACGTAGGTTTTCCATTTCCATCTTGGTCTACCACGTTTATTTCTTCCAGGGGGTGACCATTGGTATATATTTTTTGGCCATCTTTCATTTTCCATTCTTTGTACATGGCCATACCATTTAAGCGTTTGATTTCTAATAATTTAGAATTTGTGTGTTTGTGTGTGTTTTCCAATGATACCCCGTGCAGTTTTCAAGCCTAGGAATATAGAAAGTATGCGTATGTGGTCATGTAGTGTGAATTGTGTGAAGTATGATGATAATAAAACGGTCTGTAGCCTACTCCTGAAAAGTACCACAGGAATCACCTCGTTTAACGTCCTCAACAACAGTACACATCTATTCTCAATGTATATATTGCATAAAGGGACTGATGTTTAATCCAGGCATCTGGTGCATAATATAGTGATTACAAATTATACGCTATCGGCACTCCCAAACACGATATTGAAAAAATTACAATTAAAATTTCAAATTCCGCTGAATATCGAACGCGTATATTCTAGCCAGAAGGCAGACATGTTCCTACCTAAACTAAAACTTAGTTTATAATATAAAATAATACTTTTTTTTTTTGTAATTTGAGGCACAATTGTGTCCTCCTTTATATTACTCTTATTTACTTTCTTGAGATTAGATGATAGCGATTCCAACAAGAATAAGAGAAGCAGTAAAATACATCCTATGGATTGAACACAAGGAGATATGCAAAGTTGTTAAGGGTTACCAAATGGAGGACGAAATCCTGGAGTGATTCATTTTCTGGAGTAACAGGCTAAGGAATAATAAGTAGAATAAAAATAGTTTTTTATTTTGTTTGATATGCTGTTTATTTACCACTAGCTAATACCCGGCGTGCGCTGCTACGCCTAAATAAATGAAAATTAATGCGCTTTTATGTTTAGTTGAATAAGTAAAAGGAAAAATAATTATAAATTTATATTTTTAGATACCCCATGCTGATTACCCGGCGTTGCTCGGGAATCTACTTATTCCCAATCTTCTTGACATAAATGAGCTGAAATACGATTAATGTATTTTATGTTTAGTTAAATAAGTAAGAGGAAAAATTTATATCGTAGTTATTTTTACATACCCCGTGCTGTTTACCCGGCGTTGTCCGGGAATCTACTCATCCCGATCTTCTTGGCATAAATGAGCTGAAAGACGAAAATCAATGTACTTCTTATGATTAGTTGAATAAGTAAAATGAAAAATAATTATAAATGTACATCGTAATTATTTTAAGATTCCCCGTGCTGATTACCCGGTGTTGCCCGGAAATCTACTTATCTCGATCTTCTTGGCATAAATGAGCTAAAAGATAAAATTCTTTATTGTGAGTTATCCGTAAAAGAATACCTGCCATATGCTGCTATGCTTGCACATGAATCTACCTACTTATCTCCATCTTCTTGGCATCAATGGAAGACAAAAATGGTTATTGTTAGTTATCCGTAAGAGATAAGCATTTGCTGTCGCGGACTTTTTGTAGAGGTTTTTGAGGTATTTAATTCTGTGAACATTAATTTTGTGTATTTGTTATGGTTTAGGCAGCATAAGTCATTTAAGCGTCCAAAGATTTACTTTTTTCCACGTTTTCTACCACAAAGGGTGATTTTTAAGGGTGTAGGAGTTGAGTATCACAACTCTCTTATAACCTATGTTCATCCTAGGAATCTCCTGAACATTTTGAAAAAAACCACATTCACAATCGGATCAACGGTATGGCGCGCATAAAGTATGAACAAACAAACATTCATTTTTATGTATTAGATTTTGCAGATATTCATGATGTTTTAAAAGTAACAGGATATTCCTAGTATTAATCGAATGAGGCGTGCAATGGAAGGATAAATCTTATGTTTCATCATGATATGAGAAGTTGTGTTAAAATACTTGTGAGTGTTAGTGGCTGGAATAAATCATATGCAAGGTTCTTTGGAGTTGTAACTAATTTGTATCGTTTCTTCTTCTCCTTCTTCTACTACAAGGTTTAGGCTATGCAGCCTGTTCCGGCGAAGTTAAAAGTGGAGTCCATCTTCTAGGTGGTCGGCCAACATCTCTTGTTCCTCTGGGATTATACAGGAAGGTTCTTTTTGGTATTCTTTCGTTGTTCGTTCTCATTAAGTGTTCTGTCCATTTCTTATTATTTTCGCTGATTTTATCTTCAATTTTATATATATTTAATTTCTATTACTGCAATAAAAACTTATTTTTAATATAAATAAAATTGTTCCTGCATCAGTTACAAAGGGTACTCAACCAAATCAAAAGAGTGCAATTGCCGTTATAAACCAATCGTGAATTTATTCAAATGTTAACATTAAATTCGTGTCTAGGGAATATGTTTGAAGAGCAGGTTAAAACCTCCAGCATCATTATTGATTTCTGCTGCTAAAGTTACCTCTACAGCTATATGTTATAGTGCACCTGTTCTTTACAGGTATAGGCCACCGCTTAACTTGGATGTGTGCTAAGTTGCCTATCTAACTAAAATGGTCGACATGTTCGAGAATCGAGATATATCGACCTTGCCCCTAGCAACATGCAGTGAAGGCAATAATTCTATGGATTGAAAGGTAGAATGTTGGAATTTGAAAATTTGGTAAGAAACTGGTATTATTTTCAAGTTAATATATTTTGCATAGTTGCATTATACTATTGCTGGTTCATTACATTTATTTATAATCGGGATTCTTACGTTAACCTTTAGTGAGCGAGTTATTAGTCATAAGTATTTTTCATATGATGACAAGTATAATTGTAGTACTCGCAGCCCTTAGATAACATAACCGTAATATATTATTATATCATTGACAGTGAATCAACCAGAAGGATTATAAAAACTTTTAATAATGTTTACAGTCAGGTATGACTAGTGTATGGCAGTTTCCATCAATGACATATGTAGAGGAATACTAAACTTGCAAGGGATATAGGCATGGATTGATGGGAACTTATGAAACTTCTTCAGTATTAGATCAAGGGGTTGTCCAACAAATTCACAAAACTTTTGATTACAATTTCAGATCCAACGCGAAAAGGCCAAGTGGCAACATGTAAAGGTAAAACTGATTCTTACTTAAATGGTTTACTGCGAAAGTATTGAATAAAAGTGTTAGATTCTCTTGATGTCTTGTAATTATATAAATGGCACCTCAATCATCTTAAAATAATTTTTTAGGGAGAAGGAGAAAGAAATCACACTATATGCCCAGCAACAATGAATTTTTCTAAGTCCGCTCAGAATATCAGTGCATGCTTCCCCAGGTTTATTAACCTTCTCTATAGATGGCAGGACTATCTGCGCAGTCGGTATGAACAACCTTTGCAATAAATTCCCAAATGTGCTTTTAGAAATGGATGTACACTAAGTCGTAATTTGTAACCTAACAAAGTAAATCATTTACATATTATTTCAATAAACTATTAACCAATTTGGTGTACACTAACATACCCCTTCTTAATGTAACAAAATGAAAAAGTCATAGTACAGTCTCCTATTGTGAAGGTTGGTCATACCAATAGTACAGATAGTCCTGCCATCTGTTGATGAGGCCTTGCAGATGTACGAAAGGTTCTGTAGAACTTAGAAGGAAAGATTGAGTGATTTCGTGTGCATAAATAAATACTTATCAATTGTAAAAATCTTTTAAGAATAATTAGAAAATGTTAAAATAATAGGAAATGTTAATAGAATGGAGAAAGTAAATAGTGCAACAGTTTCATATGAGTATTGCATGGTGTAGCATAGTGAGGGCTAATCTGTAGTTGAGCCAGCGAGAAACCACACTTTATGTATCACCATGAATTTTTCTAAGTCCTGCAGAATAGTAGTGCACATGCACAAAGGTTATAAATTTGTTCCATAGATGGCAGGACTATCTGTGCAATTAGCATTACCAATCTTAGCAATAAATTCCCAAGCATGCTTTACAAAAATGGATGTACCGGTACACTAACTTTGCTAACTTGTAATTTCAAAACCTACCAAAGTAAATAATTTCATTATTATTTCAATAAACACTAATCTAGTGTACACTAAGGTATCCCTTGTTAACCTAACAAAATAAAGCAGTAGTGCAATTTCTTACTGTGAATGTCGGTCATACCAGTGGCTCTGATTGTCCAACCATCTTTTAACAAAGTCTTGAAAATGTGCACTACAGTTCATTAGAACATACAAGAAATGATTGAGAGATCTTTTTAAGAATTGTTATAAAATGTTAAAATTGTAGAAAATATTAGTAGAAATGGAAAAAGTAAATAGTGCAACAGTGTCATGTGCCATCCATGACATATGAGTAAAAAAGGTAACTAAAAATTAAAATTTAATGTATAAAAACTAACCTAACGTAATTATATTACTCTAATTTATGAGTCATTTATTAACATCTTGCCAACTAGTTCCTGTGTTTGAAGAAACATAAAATATGAGGTAAGATGTTAAAAAATGACTCATAAATTACGAATTAAGAACCTCATAATGTTATTTCCCATATTTAACTATGAATATATTACTCTAACCTGTAAATTTAATAAATAGAGAGGGTAAATACTGACATAAACACTGTTAAATATAGACATAAATTTTTGTTATCAACAGAGCAGAATGAGTTAAAAATAATTAAATTCTGCATCTAAATACATTTTATATATCTTTTATGAATATTTGTTGCACTAAACAAGTAGTTGAAACTATAAACATGTTGGCAATCGACTATAGCGGCAATATCTGTTATCACATTGGCAATGATGATGCCAGCAGTCACTTTTTCTATGATTGAATACTCAAAGTAGTCATGATAGCGTGTAGAACACTAGAATAGTCCTAAATTCTACATTGATAAGTCATGTAATTTTTTGATACATGTATTTTTCAGCAATTAACACTCAGAATATTAGATTACCTAACAAAAGTTACTCAAAGTTGGCTTTGGTTGTTAGGTTAGCTTAACAGTTAGGTTATGTTACAAAAAATGTGTTCATCTCACCTAAGACAGAAAATTTGTACCCCGATGGAATTCAAGTTGCCACAAATAGTGACAGATCATCATAGCTGGCAGAATGAATCAACATTCTCCAGAATTAGTCATACTATTTTAAGCACTATCTTTGCACAATATTTATATCACAACTTTTATGAATTATGAAGTATGAGGTGAGTGAAATAATAAAAAATAAACTTTTAAGTTATTTATATCTCTATTTCTAATTAATTTTTCCTGTTTTTTTTTTGTAATTTTCTTGTTCAAAACTTATATAGGCCTATAGGCTATTATTCAGGCCACTAATCACATTCTGCAACAATAAACTATTTAGTTATTTTTAATTTTTTTTTAATAAATTATTATAAGTAGTAGTCAATTGTGCTACAATCCCCCAATAAAAATCAGATTATACTTCCTAAGATCCACTCGGTAATGAAGCCTTGACAATACATTTATGAATGTTCTAAAATTTGTCTCCAGGTTGCTCTGATTTTCTTACCTGAACACTAAGCTCCTAATTAATGTTATGATCAATTGAATGCCATTGCATTGTAAGGGTCGCATGCAAATACATTAGTCTCTACTCAAATTACTTCCAATCACTGGTGAGCTGACTCACCGTGAGCAATTGCTGAGATCGAATTGATGGCAAACTTACCGGTCATGCATGAAAGTTGACGTTTTCGTAATATTGGCAACGAATTACCCAGAATTCTCAGTGATAAAACCACTTCCGTTATTTTCGTCTGCTATAGAGGAATGCATTTATGCTTGCGTCCCGCAAATAATACCGTATACGACGTCTGCATCGCGCAATATTACGCCGATTCTCCTGTTCTTCCAGTTGAATTCTTTGGTAGACTCTATGAAATTCCTCTTCTCCGCGTATACCGAAAACATGATCGAAGTCTTCAAGGTCCGACATCTTGGATAAAGCTGCAAAGGTTTCAAACTACATCGGTTCCCTTCGGGATTTTCACGATAAGTTTCTATCTTGAGCTATGATCTTAAGGTACCTCGTCAGGTAGCTTACAATTATTATCGCATGAATAGATTTCTGAGTAAGCAAAATGTATTTGGATAAAACTTTCTCAGAAGAGAACGCCTTTTACTGTCTAATGCGTTCAAACATTCGACCTAAGAGTATAATAGCATAATAAGTAATTTAGGTAATTACTTAGTTAAAAGGGAGTAGTTGTATAGTATCCTGCTGGACTATGGAATTCTTAAAAACTTAGACTTACTCAAATATTTCTAAATGGAACAAAGAGTAAGGTATGGGTAGGCAACAGTTTTCAGATTCAAAGTTAAAACTGGGAAACACATTATGAGTTTTCAGATATTCTTGAAATTTATAATGAGTTAAAGGAAGGTATTGATAAACTTTTAGTTTATGCTTATGATGTAGTATTATATAAATGAATTGTGCACAAATGTGCAAAGATGATAACACAACAATCACTTTAACTTTGTCTTGCATAATCACAAATTGTTTTTGTTCTTTGTGTACATTTTTCGATATGATATCTTTTGCATTTCTGTTCACATACTTCGCATATGCATGACATCTTCGGGTCATGGAATGTTTTATCTTTACACATTAGGTGGTGGAATCCATGTACGCTTAGTCTTGTGATGACGTGTCATATCTGGAAATTTGCTTCTGTCCAGTTCCTGTCTATCATCGCTCCGGTGCTGAAGAATTCTGGCCATACTTCCTCTCTTTTCCTGCGTAGACTTTGTAGTGCATGTTCATAGGGTTCCGTGGTTGGTAGTAGGAATGTTGTTTTCAAGTCCTCAATAAGGAAAGTCTCCCTTGCCTGTAGGTACACTAGACGGCTTCTTGTCGTTCTTGATACTCCTATTGCTCTTTTTATGTAAGTAGCTTTCACTTTTTCCAGTGTGTTCAGATTAGCTTCTGTAAGATGTGGCCATATGATTTCTATCCCATAAGTTATTATTGGGAGGATCTTTGCATTGAATAGTTTCATCGCTGATTCCAGGGTTAGAGCTTGTATATTGCATATATAATTTATTGCCATTATTGCTTGCGCTTTCTGCTAAGTGTTTTGTGAAGCTTCTTCCACTGGGTTGTAAAGTAATGCCTAGATATTTAAACTCCTTTACTATTTTGATGTTATCTTTGTCTAGTTTTATTTCTGTTGTGGCAGGGATCTTTCCTCCATTTCTGAACACCATCATTTCTGTTTTTTCTTTGTTTATATAGAAGCTGTGGGTTTTACACCATTCTTCCATACTTGTTACGGCGTTCTGAAGTTTACTTATATCTGTTGATCTGATTACGATGTCGTCTGCGTGTGCATATACTAAAATTTCTTCTCCTATGTCTTCTATTTTGCTTACCAGTTCTTCGGTTGCCATTATGATTAGGAGTGGGCTCAGTGGGTCTCCTTGCAGTATCCCATTTGTCTGCAGTATAGTTTTTGATTTTGAGAGACCATCCGATATAACTATGCTATTTTC
The DNA here is from genome assembly GCA_030220185.1 of Diploptera punctata. NCBI lineage: Eukaryota > Metazoa > Arthropoda > Insecta > Blattodea > Blaberidae > Diploptera > Diploptera punctata. The sequence continues at coordinate 139,109 of JASPKZ010006091.1, forward strand.
TTTCATTATTGATGTAACGATTTGAGTCCACGTGTTCTGTCCTAGGATACTTTTCAATTTGCTTATTATTAATCCTCTGTCCATTAGATCGAAGGCTTTCGTAAAATCTACGAAGAGAGTGTACAGCTTCTGTTTTCTGTCGAGTGCTTCCTCTATGTTTTGAAGGAGGAGTTTCACTGCCATTTGAGTTGATCTCTCTTTCCTGAATTCAAATTGCGCGTCAGGGAGCTTTTCTTCGATTTTTACCCTTACTCTATTTGTTATAATTTTTGTTAGGTTCTTGAAGGGAACGTTTTCAAAAGTGATGCCCCTATATTTGTTAGGGTCTGTTGGATCCCCTTTTCCTTTGTATAGTATTATTAGGCGATAGCAAGGAGATCCTCAGAGCCAACGCACATGCTCTTTTGGGTAATGCTAAGAAATTAGGTATAGAAGTAAACATCAGTAAAACTAAATATAGGTGGTTACACATAGAAATTCATTATATAATGGAAATGGACAATATTACAAAGGAAGGAAATTTTGAAGAAGTGGTTGAATTCAAATACCTAGGACAATACTTACAAACAGAAATGAGGCACAGAAAGAAACTAAACATAGCCTCAATTCTGGAAATGCATGCTTTTATGCAATGCAGGTATTCTTGTCATCCCAACTTCTCTCAAAAAACATTAAATTGAAAATATACTGTGGCACAGGGTAAATATACTCAAGTCTTAAAGCATAACTTTTCAGGAGAACTTAAAATATTCAAATAACTTATTAATAATTGGAAATTTGCATTACTTCTGACCAAGAAATATCTACCATAAGAGATTAGCTATCACTTAAGAATTCTATCCTTATGATAGAGAAAGAAATTTGCTGTATTTCTGACATATTAATATACAAAATAAAAATCACTATTGAGTCCCTCCATGGTATCTTTACCTTGTTGTGGTGGAGTGGCTTGCGTGTTTAAATGATCCTGAGAGCTATGCCGGCGGTAGCATTGCTGCCGATAGGGTTATCCATGCCGGACTGGTCGAAGGTGATAAGCCAGATGAAAAAAGTACCTTGGGCGAAAGAGTCACGATCTTTCACCGTAAAATACAACCGTCAAGAAATGCGGACATGGGTTCAACTGGGGTAAAATTTTCCGGAGGTCAAATAGTCCCCCATTCAGATCTCCGGGCGGGGACTACTTCAGGGAACCCATGCCAAAGGCTCAAACACAGGGACATGTTCCTAGGAACATGGAATGTTAGGACTTTATACAATAGCGGGGCACTAGAGATATTAACGTGGGAATTGGATAAATCGCCCGTGGATATAGTCGCTTTACTGGAAGTTAGGTGGCCAGGAGAAGGTAGTCAGGAATCAGGAAGCTTTGCATTATACTACGGGGGTGCAGAAAGACCTGCATTTGGAACGGATTTTTTTAGTCAGAAGGAGGATCCTATCCGCTATCCGAGATATTAAGTTTGTTAGTGATAGGGTATCATACATAATTCTAAAGGGTAAACAACATGATTTTATAATTGTAGATGTACATGCCCCCACAGAAGATAAAGATGACAAGATCAAGGATGAGTCCTTTGAAGAATTAGAATGCTTATTTGATAGCCTTTCACGATATCATATGAAAATTATCTTAGGAGATTTTAATGCAAAAGTGGGGCGGGAAGATATATTCAAACCAACAATAGGCAAATTCACTCTCCATGAAGATAATAACGACAACGGGGTTAGATTAGTCACATTTGCCACATCAAAGAATCTCATTGTTAAGAGCACAACATTTCAGCATAAGGATATTCATAAATACACCTGGACGTCCCCAGATGGAGAAACTCGGAACCAGATAGATCATGTGTTAGTGGATAAACACTGGCACAGTAGCATCATCGATGTTAGATCAGTTAGAGGGACAGACTGCAATTCGGATCATCATCTGGTCAGAGTGAAAATCAGACAACGGCTATCGCTTATGAGAGGAACAAACACTAAAGATGATTCTGTAAAATTTGAATTAAAAAACTTGAAAAATGATGAAATGCGGCAAGAATACCAAATTAAAATTGCTAATAGATTTGAAGTACTGGAATCTTCAGATGACAATTTGGCAAACGAAGAAGAAACTGATATAAATAAAGAATGGGAGGCTAAAAGAGATACTATTAAATTGTCAGCATCAGAAAGCATTGGTTGTTTAAAAAAGAGGCAAAACAAGAAATGGTTTGATGAGGAATGTGCCGACATTGTAAAGAAAAGAAAGCTAGCAAAAATTAAATGGTTACACGAGCCAAATGAGGTAAATTTAGAGCAACTGGGTACTATTAGACGGGAAACCACTAAGTTACTAAAGAGTAAAAAGAGGGAATATTTGAGAGAGAAGATTAATGATCTTGAAATGAATGCAAAAAATAGGAACATTAGAGAATTATATCAGGGAATTAGTATAGAGAAGAAAGGGTTTCAGGCTAGAACAAACATAATTCGGAATGAAAATGGGGATATGATTGCAGACTCCAGGAGTATATTAAATAGATGGAAAAGTTACTTTAATCAGCTATTAAATGTACATACAGAACAGGACATTGAGGAGGATAATTTACAGACAGCAGAAATGCTAGTCGCAGAGCCAAGTGCATTAGAGGTTGAAATGGCAATTGAAAAATTGAAGATGTATAAAGCATCAGGTTCAGATGAGATCCCAGCAGAACTGATAAAATCAGGGGGAGAAAAATTGATGGACAAAATATGCTGGTTGCTTAGTATGATTTGGGAAAAAGAAGCTCTTCCAGATGAATGAAAAGAAAAATTATCGTACCAATTTATAAGAAAGGGGATAAAACTGATTGCAACAACTGCAGGGGCATCTCATTACTTTCAACTTCGTACAAAATTCTAACAAATATATTAGTAAGCAGACTTACTCCCTATATTGATGACATTCTAGGAGATCATCAACGTGGATTTAGAAGAAACAGGTCAACAACAGATCAGATTTTTAGTATAAAACAGATTTTAGAAAAGAAATGGGAATATAATGGTACTGTACATCAACTATATGTAGACTTCAAAAAAGCATACGATTCAATTAAGAGGGAGAAGTTATATAGTATCCTGCTGGAGTTCGGAATTCCTAAAAAGTTAGGTAGACTTATACGAATGTGTCTAAATGGCACAAAGAGTACGGTACGTGTAGGCAAACAGTTTTCGGATACTTTTGAAATCCAGAATGGGTTGAAGCAAGGAGATGCACTATCTCCTCTACTACTTAATTTTGTACTAGAGCATGTCATTAAATCTTTAGAGAATGAAGAAGGCTTACAGCTCAATGGTATTAATATGCTTTTGGCTTATGCTGATGATGTACTATTGGCCGATAGCGAGGAGATACTAAAGGGCAACATGCACACACTATTGAGTAACACTAAGAAATTAGGACTGGAAGTAAATATCAATAAAACTAAATATATGGTCACACCTAGAAATACATTATACAGGGTGGACCGCTCGAATGGACCTAATTTCAATTGCTTGTTACTGGCAAACGGTTGAAGATAGAAACTTAAAACAACGTTCATAGTACAGAAAAACTCACCAAGTTTCGAATCCTGTCGGTAGATGGCACAAAGATACGTTTCTCGTTCTTAGATTTAATTGTTTGTGAAAATGGCGACTCCGCAGATGAAAGCGCAAGCTGTTTTGTGGTATGCGGAGTTTAAATCAATCATTAGAGTTCAAAGGGAGTTCCGCGTGTGTTTAAACCGTGATGCTCCAACTGCTAGAAGCATAAAGAAGTGGCGTGATACATTATTAGCTACAGGATCTGTGTTGAAGAAGCATGGTGGTGGTCGCAGAGCATCCGATGAAATGGTAGCAAATGTTCAAGCCGCATTTGAGCGAAGCCCCCGGAAGTCATTAAGAAGAGCTTCGCGGGAACTTCAAATACCAAAATCGACATTACAACGGATTGTCCACAAACGCCTCAAACTGCACGCATATAAAGTGCAGTTAGTGCAACGTCTGGAGCCGAATGACATGCCGAAACGAGTGGAATTCGCCAATACGATGCTGGACCGTCTCGGCGCTGATCCTGACTTCATGACCAAGATTTTCTTCTCGGACGAAGCCACTTTCCATTTGTCAGGCAAGGTAAACCGGCATAATGTGCGGATCTGGGGATCGGAGAATCCTCACGCTATTCAAGAGCATGTTCGTGATAATCCGAAGATGAATGTTTGGTGCAGTTTGTCACATAATAAGGTCATTGGACCGTTTTTCTTCGCCGAGAAAACTGTTCGTGGTACCACATATCTTGACATGCTGGAGCAGTTCTTCTTTCCACAAATTGAACAACTGCAGCCTAACATAGTTTTCCAGCAAGATGGTGCTCCTCCCCACTGGTCCAATGAAGTTCGTACGACTTTGGACAACATTTTCCCTGGCCGTTGGATTGGTAGGGGAGGACCAATCGCGTGGCCCCCGAGATCTCCCGATTTAACACCACTGGATTTCTTTCTCTGGGGCTATGTCAAAGATAAAGTTTACACCACCCCAGTCAAAGACCTTCGTGATCTTCGTGAACGCATCATAGAGGCTATTGAGAACATTCCAGAAGACATACTCCAACGTACTTGGCAAGAAATTGTTCGTCGCTTTGATATCGTCACAGTGACTGCTGGGGCTCATATAGAGATGTGGTGATCTGGATATCAAAACTTGGTGAGTTTTTCTGTAATATGAACGTTGTTTTAAGTTTCTATCTTCAACCGTTTGCCAGTAACAAACAATTGAAATTAGGTCCATTCGAGCGGTCCACCCTGTATAATGGAAATGGACAGCTAATGACAAATGAGGGAAATTTTGAGGAAGTGGCTGAATTTAAATACCTAGGAACAATAATCACAAATAGGAATGAGATGCACAAAGAAATTAAACATAGGCTCAATTCTGGAAATGCATGCTATTATGCATTGCAGAGACTCTTGATGTCCCAATTCCTTTCAAAAAACGTTAAAGTGAAAATATATAAATCTATTATTCTACCAGTTATATTGTATGCATGCGAAACATGGATTCTTACTTTAAGGGAGGAAAGGAGATTACAAGTATTTGAGAATAAAGTACTTAGGAAAATTTTTGGACCAAAGAGAGATGAACAGACAGGTGAATGGAGAAGACTACATAACAATGAACTACATGGTCTTTATAGGAAGCCAGATATAATAAGAACAGTTAAGTCTCGTAGACTGCGATGGGCAGGACATGTTGCACGTATGGGGAATGAAAGACTTGCATGGAAGCTTCTTGTAGGAAAGCCAGAGGGAAAATGCTCAGTTGGTAGACCAAGAATGAGGTGGGAGAATAACATTAACTATGATTTGAGGGAAGTAGATTATACAGGGAATGATTGGAAAGCATTAGCTTAGGATAGGGATGTAAGGAGTGCTTATGTCCGCGCGGCCATGAACCTATGGGTTCGATAGTGCCAGTAAGTAAGTAAGTTGGGAGAATAACAGTTTAATACTGTGGCATTAGGATAAAAGTACATAATTGGACTTAGATAGTTTTATCCTAATGCCACAGTATAAAACTGTTTTTCTCCCAATTATATTATATGGATACAAAACATGGACTCTTACTTTAAGGGAGGAGAAAAGATTATGAGTAGCTTATTTGAGAATAATGTTCTTAAGAAAATTTTTTGGAATAAAGAGAGACAAACATACAGATGAATGGAAAAGATTACATTACGTGAGCTACATGATCTTTAAGGAAAGTCAGTTGTAATAAGAACAGTTAAGTCTTGTAGACTGTGATGAGCAAACGTGTGGAAAAAAGGAGGAAAGAAAGAGGGTCTTGGAAGCTTCTTGTAGGAAAACCAAAAGGAAAGCAGCCATTATCCCGATGATTTGATAGTGCCAATATATTGGTTAAGAGTCCACCGCTGTGGTCTCGGGGTAGCGTGCTGCCTTGTCACGCAGCGGGCCCGGGTTCGATCCCTGGTCGGGACAGTTTTTCTGGGTGAGGTTTTTATCGGGGTTTTTCCTCACCTGTAAGACAAATGTCAGGAAAACTTTAAGGCCCAAACGGTCCCCGAAATCATATGGCCATCACAATCATCATCATTCATATTCATCTTAGGATTAGGGACTCTCCTGGCTCACCATTATCATCATATCATCGGGGCAACGTAACCCCGCCTTCCAGGCACCCCAACCTCAGAAGTGGGTTACAAGTACGCCATGCCAGGAGAGAAACAAGGAATGTCGAAAGACAAACCTGGGGCATTTGAAAAAAAATATATATATATATATTGGTTAAGATATTTATTTAGAAAACCTCACTATTCATTTAACTGATTTTAAAAATCAAACAAATATACCTCATCTTGCTATGAGCTTTTCAGCACTTTCTTGTTAACCCGTTGGGTGGGCGTTGCATGAATATCCGCGTCAAGAAAGCCTTCACTCAGTGGGAGTTACGGATATATTCAGCAAGATATATATTTTTTTTCTAAGGTATTTGACATTGCAGGAACGCAAAACTTTGAAGATCTGTTCTGTATGGGTATGATATCTAGTATGATTTTTTCAACTCCCTTTGACCTGTCTCTTAACAGTTTCTTATTACATGAGTTAAAATCACATATCATGTATGCGCGCAAGAACAGACTAACATATATCGGTAACTGGCCAACTATGTAACATTCATGATAAAATATAATTCACTAGACGTGTTCAGAAAAAAAAAACAGACACCATCTGTTTGTTCAACATAATATATCTCTCAACTGAGATTAGCCTTAAACCTTAATGCAAAAACGGTCTAAGTTAATGAAAAAATAATAACTCTGACACAGTTTCTTGAATCTTCTCATTCACACATTTAAATGAGAGGTCTGTCTTTTATCACAATAGAAAAATATTGCACAAACATTCAATTGGGGTTGCTAACTTTTACCCTCCATTCTCCAGTCTTGAAGTAACTAGTTCAAACGTGTTATTTCGCTTCTAGTTTTTTTTTTTTCACTTCATCATATTTTTTATAAGCTACTTACAATTTACTGAAAATATGAGTGGTTTCTAAAATTAAGTTATCTAGCATTCATAATACTAACACCAATAATAACCAGTGACTTCTCAACACACTAGTGTTCAATAACGCCACTGATAATATCTGATGGCGTCAATAATCACTATTACTACAATAAAAACTACTAATTGTACAGATATATTTTTTTACGGTATATTCAAGTTCTAAAAATAAAAGTGATTCTTTGTAATAACTGACAGTATTTAGTAATGCCACTGGTCATATGTGTTGTAAAATTATAATATTTATACAGTGTTAAAAGAGATTGTATATTTACATTATAAACTTCGGAGTAAATTGCCAATATAAATAAATAAATAAATTTATTTATATATATCCTAAATGCTTAGTTTATATCGATGTAAGACTTGATAACGCCACTGATGACAGACACCATGTAACGCCAGAGTTAACATTTATTGCATTTAAGAGATTTGCATACTTTTTAATATTCATTACATGTAATATAAATAATGTTTTCCAAATTACTTTTAAATTGAACACGAGAAGACACTTGTGCCATTTTTGTACTAAAGTTGAAAAATAAAAATATGAAATTTCGATTAAAAAATATGACCAAATTAAAGAGAATGGTTGTTTTGTATAATATTTGATGGATATGTTACAAATGTTTACTCTCTGTATTTTTTATAATATTTTAAATTAAAGGAAGAAAAGGCTCCCCACAGAGCTGTAGAACTGCACTAGCTAGGTCCCCAGTTAAGGGGTTAATAACTGAAGTTAGGCTTTCATGTTAGATTATAAAGAGAAACCTTAATATTAGAACTATTAGATTTGTTCTATTATGAATAGTTTGGGGATTGTTAGGTAAATGTTGCACTACTATTAATTTAAAAATAGAATGCCAAAAAGGGGCAAATTACTGTTGGAAATGTAATTTAGTGATCTGAGGTATAATATAGTTAATTCTTGGTGGGGAAAGAAGTAAAAAAAAATGGAAAAATTACACAATTAGAATTTGACAAAAATAATCTAAAAATCAATTATAAACAATATGGATTCTGCAAAGAAAGCTATAAGTCATAGGAAAAACAGAATTGTCAATCTTGAGTTAGAGACTGGTCACATGATCTCACTCAGTATTACTGTCTCAAATTTCACCTTGATGTCGTCTGTTGACATAATGTGTATCCAAACTTTATAAAAAACAGAGCCTGTAGCCATATAATTCATAACCAGTGGTCCGTTTTAACATGCATTGTGCATAATTTTCCTATCATAACCCAGCCTCATGGGCTAGTGGTTAGAGCTTCAGATTATAGTTCATGGGGTCCTAGGTTCAATTTCCAGTCAGACCATAGCAATTTTTTCATAAAGGGAAGTATTCCTGTGGTCACTCATGGTCTGGATTTAGATTAATTTAGGTTTAAGAACTAGGATATCGTTACTCCACCTTCTAGGTGGAGTTACAAATCTGTCATTCAAGGAGGGAATACAAGAAATGTCATAAAGACAACCTGGTGGCATTGGTTGAAAAAAAAAAATCCTAACTATAGCCAGCGATTAGGTTTCCTCAGTAATTACAATAATTTATTTTAAATTTTTAGTATTGAATATAATGGACCTACTGTAATACAAAATTTGAGCTTACAGTAGCATACCTTTGCTGATTGGGAGTACAGCATTATATACTACTTTGTTAATCAAGTGGATGACCGTTGACTGATAAGGAGTTATCAGGTTGTAAAGAAAAAAGGATTTATGTAGTTCCAAGTACATTAAAGACAATGAGTAATGAGATAAAGAAAATCAAATTTCACAAACCAAACAAATATATCTCTTCTGAACTAAGTTCCAGTTGCAATGTAAACAAACTGTATGCATGGATTACATTTTCATTGGTCGAATAATGTTTTCTCAATTAATGTTTTACCTCTAAGCATGTAAGAAAATATAGTTCACTCTCTAACACTCAAAATAAATAACATAAAAATAATAAAAAAATGTATACTTTCTAGCACATGTCCATATAAGTTATATGGGAGAATCTTAAAATATATAATTACAATTCTAATTGATTAAATAAATAAGAATTTCATTATTTAATTCTTACGCATGTGCAATACAGAATATTAACCAACAAGCTCTAATTGCAGACGCTATCAAGATGCCGTGGCATGACATTTGGACCCTACACACAATTGACGAAAAATTCCTTAAATTTAACAATATGATATTAGAACTTTAAGACAAACATGCCCCCTTGAAGACTAGATGAATTACTAAATCCCCAGCTCCCTGGATGTCCCACGAAATTCAACTACTGATGGCTGAGAGGGATGCTGCTTTTCGAAAATATAGACGGGACAAAAGTGACGCTAACTTAAGACAATATAAGAAATTAAGAAACAAAATGAATCAAAACATTAGGAACGCTAAGTGTGGTATGCTCATAATCTCATTGATCCAAACACAAATGCAAGTGATATGTGGAAACGTATTAGATCAATGGGTCTACGGCAGCCGACAACCAAAGGAGAGAGTATTAACATATTAATAAGAATTGGTTGTAAAATAAACTTTATTTGGATTTCTATTAGCGTTGTAGGGGGGACTTTACTGGATGATCTAAAGCAACATTTCACATCGTATGCCACACTTAACATAAACACTACAACCAAACAACAAACTATAGATGAGCTCCTATCCACACCTACCTCTTCCCGAGAAAAGTTCTTCTTTTTCTATATTATGCCAATCGACGTTAAACTATCCCTGGACCGCATTAGAACTAAGACACAAGGTATAGACAATATAAATATCGACTTTTTAAAGAAAATACTCCATGTCATACTCCCAACTGTAACCCATATATTTAATGCCTCAATCATGACCTCAACTTACCCCAAACTCTGGAAAAAAGCTATAGTTAGACCAATCCCTAAAATTAAATTGCCTGTAACACCAAATGACTTCAGACCAATCAGCATCCTCCCAGTCCTATCTAAGGCCTTGGAGCGCATTGTTCATGGACGACAAAATTAACTGATTACCTTAACACACATAACATACTCGACCCACACCAATCAGGTTTTAGGACAGGCCATAGTATGGCAACTGCACTTCTTAAAGTTACCGAAGATGCATGGGAAGCAATGGACAGTGGTCACATGTCAATATTTACTCTTGGACTTCAGTAAATCTTTCAACACTGTTGACAATGACATATTAATAGCAAATTTATGCGCGCTGAATCTTTCGGAAAATGCTGTTAACTGGCTTGGATCCTATCTTCATGATCGCCAGCAATGTGTATCAAATGCAGAACTTTCCTCATCCTGGCTATCACTGAAGGGTGGCGTCCAACAAGGTTCAGTGTTAGGACCACTTCTGTTCTTTATCTATATTAACTATATATCCACTAGACTTACCTATTGTCAACATCACCTATACACTGACGATTTGCAAATTTACATTCACTTCCATGTACATGACACACTTGACAAATTAAATAGTGATCTAGACTCAATTTCCCAATGGTCGAGGAAATATGGACTTAATCTAAATGCTGACAAGACACAGTGCATGAGTGCATGATTATAGGACATCGGTGAATCCAAAGCATTATAAATTACGAAAATATCCCTACCATTCTCCTAAATGACAAAAACATCCCCTACAGCTCAATAGTAAAAAATCTGGGTATCTACATGGACAACACCTAGACTGGAAAGTCTAGGTGAATAATACCTGCAAGAAAGTGTTCTCAATTCTTCACTTCCTAAATAGTTTTAAAAACTTCCTTCCTACAAAATTTAAAAAAATACTTATACAGACTCTTATAATGCCACACTTCGACTACTGCGACGTATTACTGACTAATCTGACAGACTACAACGTGCTCATAATGCATGCATTCGATTTATATTCAATCTCTGTCATTATGACCACTTGTTTCCTTCATTTCAGGCCTTATCATGGCTATGCCTAAATGACAGAAGAACTTTACATTCACATACCTTACTATTCCAAATTCTGAACACATTACCAAGTTATTTAACAACACGTTTTCAAAATTTATTGGCCTCATCACAATTTAGGAACAAGATCACAAGACTCTTCTTTACTTTTGATACCACAGCACAGGACATGTCTATACTCTGAATCTTACACAATATCTATGACTAGAGCATGGAACTCACTTCCAGTCATGTCAGGGACTGTCAATCGCTATCATTATGTAAATCCAAATTAACTGATATCTTAAGTTCGACACAATGAAAACATTAACTGCATAACAACTATATAGAGCATTCCATTAATAATCATCTAGGAAGCTACTTACTTTATTTTATATCATTTTAATTTTATTATATTCTATGTTTTTGTTAGTATTAGATGACATCATCATTGTATTTTGTTTAGTCTGTATTTTAATAATATCTTAAAATTGTAATATGTATGTAATTTTTGTATAATTCTACTATTCGCTGGTTGAGTGGAAGAGAAGGCCTTATGGCCTTAACTCTGCCAGCTAAAATAAAGCATTATTATTATTATTATTATTATTATTATTATTATTATTATTATTATTATTATTATTATTATGTTGGGACTTCTATTGTTTTACATAGTTGCTTTCTGTAGAATTTCTTAAAACACTGGAAAGAAACCATTTGAAATGAAGAAATAAATAAATTATTTTTAATGTTTTCAAACAGTTTAGTGAAAAATATCCTACATTAGTCATTGAGGATGTGGTGAAAATAACAGCAGAATTTACAGGTGAGTCAGCATGGAGCATAAATTCTGCTCATAATAAAATTGCAAATAAAGGATATCAAGTAGTGTAACTATGCAATGGAATCATGTCATCAGCTATGGCTGGAAACATGTAATGAAGAATGAAAACAAATCAAACAAATTCCTAAAAATTTTGCGGAACAATTGGGCAAACCTTGAAAAATAAAACAAGGTAAGATATGCAAATCAAATTCTATAAAGCAATGGTAACACCAGTATTAACAAATGGCTGTGAAACATAGATTTGAGGGGAAAAAAATCTAGGGCATAGAAATTAAATTTTTTGAGATCCTTGCTGGATACACTATAAGCGATCAAGTTAGTAATGTTACAATCTGATATCAACTACAGACTTATAAATTAAATGAACTTTTAACTGAGAAGAAAAAAAAATTGACAAGAACACATTTTCAGAATGGAAGGAACACAAATCACCTTACAATTGATGATTTACCAGCCCACTGGAAAGAGAGATGTTAGATGGCAAGATGATTTAGGCTTCTGAGTGAGCAGAATGGACCTGAAGGTCCAAACCATGAAGATGATGATCTTCCATATTATTTTGGGCTTGACGTTTTTTATATGCTTTAAATCTATGATGAGACCCATGACTTTATTTCCTTTAGAAATTCATTGGGCCCCGATTGGTTTGAACATCCAAATCTCAGAACTAGAGTTGAGCATGGTAACAACTAGTTTACTGTGATTGACTTAGCAATTGGGACATCTGTTTTATTTTACATATAAAAAGACATTAATTGGATCAACTAATGAATGAACTTATTTCTGATAAAAAATGTTGTGCTTCAGTGATTGATGTATTTTTATAAATTAATTGCAGGTACAACAACAAATTGCACAGGAGTATGAACATGTGAAGGGTATAATGAACATGTTGCAGTTGTACAAACATGACCCACATTCTGATAGACCTTTGGGACCTGGTCTGCGTCAGACATTTGATGAACCTACCAGGGATCCTGCTGTTTGGTTTGCTGGACCATCTCGAGATCCAGACGTATGGCCCCCACCACCCACTAGAGACCCAGATGTCTGGCCACCCCCAACACCTGTTGAACATAAGTATGATTATTGTTTACATATTAACAACATACACTACACATAAGTACTTATCCTATACTCCTCTTTGCATACAAGTACATATCACCTATAATTAAAACACTTTGTCTGTTCATTCTTACTTCTTATAGTTGTTTTTGTTGAACATATGTTTCGGGGCTTCTTAGCCCCATCGTCAGCGATTACAGACTGAATTTTCTCATGTTGTTGGCCCTGATTCTTGATTCCTGCGCTCTCAGGGCCGACAACATGAGAAAATTCAGACTGTTATCGCAGGGCTAAGAAGCCCTGAAACATATGTTCAACAAAAACAACTATAAGAGGTAAGAATGAACAGACAAAATGTTTTAAATATTAAACAAACCTCTTAATGTTACTTCCTATCATGTTTAAAAAAAACACATCATCTAAGTTAAGTGGTCTGCCAAAGGTGGAAATCACTATCAACAGTACCATAAGCCTTTTCTGTATATTATACATTGTAGAGGGATTTGGAATTAATACAGAAAATCTGGTACATAATCTATCAATTAAAATTTGTACACCACCACTCTTGGTCTGAGATCAAAAATTTTACAATTGAATGAATTCAAATTAAATTAATTTTACAATTAAAATTTTCATATATAAAAATATCATAAATTCATAATTAACTTTAAAGGTGTAAATTGAGATAGTTGTGATATTAAACAAAACTGCCAAAACTAAAAGTAAATTCAGTGGTGTATATACGTACTGAATATTTTAAATTACTTTTACTATTATCATAATAGTAAAATTGTTTTATTTTTGACAGTTGTATAAAATGTCAGCTTTCATACCAGTGTCTGAACAGTTAGTTATTACAAATTAAGGTGAGGTCATGTTGTTATTGAGAATTTTATTTAATGACACTCTGTAACAGCTCATGTCATTAGCATTGCAGTTCAATTATGGGCTTTAACAGGTCAATCATTTTGCTCAGGAGCATTTTATTTCAGGCTTAAGATTCTTTTATATGCTGTAAATTTACAATACAGAACTTATGGCTTTACTTCCCTTCTGAAGGACACATTTTTACATACTTAAAAATTCATAGACATAGCTGGGTTGTTATTATTGTTGTTATTATTATTTTATTATTATTATTATTATTATTATTATTATTATTATTATTATTATTATTTTCTTCATCATCATCTATTTTTGGCCTATTGTTATTTTAATTTGTATGTGATAATACATTTTTCATAAGTAATGCCACAAGTGATTTCCAATTTATCTAGAGAATTTGGAAATCAAGAGTGGCATTTGTTAGGACTACTTAACAAATAAAATTAAGCTATTTACTCACAAATCATTATTTAAATATAGTTATTTTTAAATATTTACATATTTAATGTAAATGGCGATGTTTGAAAACAAATGAGAAATGTTTATTACGTTTCATTTGTTCATCATTGCAACCAGATCATATTATTTATTGCCAAAGGATCGCAATATTATAAGAATACACCCTTGTGGAGAAAAGAATGAACACATCAAACTGCTTATAACCAACATTATAGGTTATTAATTAATTTCTGATGTCCTATGATGTAAATATATCAATTATATTTTTCTGGAATGTAAATACTTGGAAAATAATTTGTTTAAGAAAGTGCAAACAGTGGTTTTTTTTGTGGTATAATCAATTGCTACAAATGCTTCTATTATGTCTCACAGGCAGTATCTGGTTACATTCGTGCACTATATATACAATCTGCGAGAGTATTTGCATTCTAGGATTCTTACATCTTAATATATAAATTGTTATATTCAACGTATTTCTTAGAGAGTTGGTCACTGCAAAATAATGCTCTGACCTATTTAAAATGTTAAAAAGGAGGAGCTGGATTTTAATATGACAACATTAAATTGATAAAATTGAGGTGAAAAATGACTGTGATTGGTTGTAAATCAAAATTCATTGAAATGTGATTAGTCATTGACTCCCATTTGGGGCATGAGTTAAATAGTCATTGTAATTATTTATGGCCTATATCATATTTTATAAATACCGTTTCTATAAAAATAATAATTGCAGATCTATTAATAGTAAGACTAATAATTTATAGATATACTGGTTGATATATGTAGTATACAGGGTGGACCGCTCGAATGGACCTAATTTCAATTGCTTGTTACTGGCAAACGGTTGAAGATAGAAACTTAAAACAACGTTCATATTACAGAAAAACTCACCAAGTTTTGATATCCAGATCACCACATCTCTATATGAGCCCCAGCATTCACTGTTACGATATCAAAGCGATGAACAATTTCTTGACAAGTACGTTGGAGTATGTCTTCTGATCATGTTCTGCATAGGCCTCTATGATGCGCTGGTGGTCACTAAGATCACGAAGGTCTTTGATCTGGGGTGGTGTAACACCTTATCGTTGACATAGCCCCAGGAGAAAGAAATCCGAGTGGTGTTAAATCAGGGAGATCTTCGGGGGCGTCACGCGATTGGTCCTCCCTCTACCAATCCAACGGCCAGGGAAAATGTTGTCGGGCTAAATTCTTTAACGAAGCTTCATTGGACGCAGTGGGGGGAGGGAGCACCATCTTGCTGGAAAAACGATGTTAGGCTGCAGTTGTTCAATTTGTGTGAAAAGAAGAACTGCTCCAGCATGGTCCAAGATATGTGGTACCACGAACGTTTTTCTCAGAGTCAAGGAAAAACGGTCCTAATGACCTTATTATGTGAGCAAACTGCAACGCAACCTTTCAATCTTCGGTACTTAAAATTCACGAACATGCTCTTGAATAGCGTGAGGATTCTCCGATCCCCAGATCCGCACATTATGCCGGTTTACCTTGCCTGACAAATGGAAAGTGGCTTCGTCCGAGAAGAAAATCTTGGTCATGAAGTCAGGATCAGCGCCGAGACGGTCCAGCATCGTATTGGCGAATTCCACTCGTTTCGGCATGTCATTCGGCTCCAGACGTTGCACTAACTGCACTTTATATGCGTGCAGTTTGAGGCGTTTGTGGACAATCCGTTGTAATGTCGATTTTGGTATTTGAAGTTCCCGCGAAGCTCTTCTTAATGACTTCCGGGGGCTTCGCTCAAATGCGGCTTGAACATTTGCTACCATTTCATCGGATGCTCTGCGACCACCACCATGCTTCTTCAACACAGATCCTGTAGCTAATAATGTATCACGCCACTTCTTTATGCTTCTAGCAGTTGGAGCATCACGGTTAAACACACGCCGGAACTCCCTTTGAACTCTAATGATTGATTTAAACTCCGCATACCACAAAACAGCTTGCGCTTTCATCTGCGGAGTCGCCATTTTCACAAACAATTAAATCTAAGAACGAGAAACGTATCTTTGTGCCATCTACCGACAGGATTCGAAACTTGGTAAGTTTTTCTGTACTATGAACGTTGTTTTAAGTTTCTATCTTCAACCGTTTGCCAGTAACAAGCAATTGAAATTAGGTCCATTCGAGCGGTCCACCCTGTATTTTATTGTGTAAAGTTCATATCACTAGCTTTGGTGATATAACCTTCTGTGGATAGTCTTACATGAATGGGACTTAAAGCTATATTCAGTGAAGCTATTTTAAAGATTTTTATCTGTTTTATACAGATATAAGAAATTATATGGGGTATATTTATGTCAAATGTTTCATCCATGCAAGTATTAGGCCATGTGGCCTGTTACAGTGTATTTATAAATATATATAGTTCATTATTTATCTTAAAATTAATTTTTCAGGATGAACAGATAATTTCATCTCTCATATTTTAAATATTTCAGACCAGGACCTCCCATCAAACCTGTGCGAAGTCAGGTTAGAAAAAATGAGACTGTAAAGTCTAGTGTTCGAAACCAGCGAACAGTTAATGCAGGAAAGAAACCTGATCCCAAATCAAGAACAAATACAAGCAAGAAAGAAGACAAACCTGTAAAAAAGGATGAAAAGAAAGAAGATACAAGTAATAAAGACAACAAAGATAATAAAGTATGTGTAACATATTACATTATTATTACCTTCTTTCTTAGAATATTTCACATAGTTGAATCAGGCTTCCTTCTCAGAATTTCAGATTAATTGTATTCTGGTAAATACAGTAATCATTGGTGAAATTAAATGTTTCTTACCTCTCCTCATATAAATTTTCTAAGTTGATCGTGATTTCGAGACTATAACTGTCTCATCCTCAGAACTTTGTTGGCAACTGGTGTTCTGTCGATCGGAAGAAACTCTTCTTCTTCCCTCTGTTGGTGGACCGATGAACCTCTGGATCAGGTCAAAATTTGTGGGAATTTTGAAGTTCATAAGTTTTCCTTTGTTTTTCTGAATGTGGATCTTTTCCCAAACTGTAATAAAGTAATCATTATTCATTGAGATATTATTTTATTAATGAAAATCAATATTTTTTATATATTACTTTATTAATAAAAATCAATATTTTTATATATATTATTATCTTGCATTACATTTTATTTAATAAAATGTTTTAAGTTTTCCTAGATGGAATTCAGAATGCATAATGTAGTGATGCCAACACACAATTCTGCTTGAGTGTGTTCTTAGAACATCTTTAGAATTTTCCGTAGTTTGAACATTTCTTGAATTACTATTTAATGCTCCTGGTAATAATTTAAATGTTTTCTTCTTTCTATGTTAATATTGAAATTGTCTTCATTTTCCGAATTTGAATCATTATAAAATAGTTCACCATTACCTTCCAAATCACTCATGATTGAATATTTAATTGTTTTAAACATGTAAGTCGTGTTTAACTTGATCTCAACATATATTGACAAAATCATATCTTAAAGTCCTAAATTTTCAGTTCTTACTTGTAATCTAAAACCAATTTCACGCATGCTGAATGAGTTCCAAAGTTGGTTGCAACATTAAGCTGATTGTGAACCTGATAAAAGTTGTGTTCGAAAGCATTCTGACTTGTGTATTTGTACAGGTGATTTACATTTAACTTTTATAGGAATTAATCACTATGAGGTTTAATTTATGGTGAAATTAAATGTTTCTTACCTCTCCTCATATAAATTTTCTAAGTTGATCACGATTTCGAGACTATAACTGTCTCATCATCAGGACTTTGTTGGCGACTGGTGTTATGTCGATTGGAAGAAACACTTCTTCTTCCCTCTGTTGGTGAACCAATGAACCTCTGGATCAGGTCAAAATTTGCGGGAATTTCGAAGTTCATAAGTTTTCCTTTGTTTTTCTGAATGTGGATCTTTTCCCAAACCTTGAGTTTCTTTTGTTTATCTATTTGTTTAATTAGACTGGCTTTTGATTCAATTAAATGTTTTTCGGACCAAGCATGAGCAGGTCCAAAAAACATTTAATTGAATCAAAAGCCAGTCTAATTAAACAAATAGATAAACAAAAGGAACTCACGGTTTGGGAAAAGATCCACATTCAGAAAAACAAAGGAAAACTTATGAACTTCGAAATTCCCGCAAATTTTGACCTGATCCAGAGGTTCATCGGTCCACCAACAGAGGGAAGAAGAAGAGTTTCTTCTGATCGACATAACACCAGTCACCAACAAAGTTCTGATGATGAGACAGTTATAGTCTCGAAATCGCAATCAACTTAGAAAATGTATATGAGGAGGGAGAGGTAAGAAACATTTAATTTCACCAGGTGATTTACAGTAAATTCTTCATCATTTTATGTTTTTATAATTCTTTCAAACTTCTTTTGTTATTCATAATTACATTATTAAACAGATGAAAACATTTATAATTATGTAATGAGTGAATCATAAATTTACATCTCTAAAAGGAGCCATATTCACTCAATGTTTAACAAAATAAAAATAAACCTAGGGACAACTGATCTGAAAAGCGAATGCTAACTGAAATGGTTGCTGTCACTGGCTAGATGACAAAATATTTTTATGGAAATGTTAAGTACATTTTTATTTGCAGGAAAAAAGTGATAAAGAAAAAGAGGAACTTCAAGAAGAAGAGGAAAAGAAATTTGAAGGTTCAGGGTATGATCGAGACCTCATAGATATGTTAGGTAGGAGTTTTTAAATAGTCAATTACAAAACAAAGGTTGAACCATGACTATGGTTTTATAAGAATTACGTAGCATTATCATTTTTTTAAAGTTCTTATGGAAAAAAAAAGTGAATGAAACATTTTTTTTTAATTAAAATTATACCTCATAGTGTTACTTCCTGTAAACTTCAAATAAATAAGGTTGTGGATCAGACTTTTGTTTTTATAATAAAGTTTTTAATTTATATTTTTAGGAAGTAACACTATGAGGTTTTTTAATAAACATTTAGAATCGGAAAATTGACACCTCATCTCATAATTTGAGGAATTCTTAAAATTATGAAGTCAGGTGTCAATGTTTATCTACTTTTTAATTTGAGATATTGTTTTAAATGATAAATGGCATCTACCAAACTAGAATCTCAACAATACATCAGATTTAAGAACTTCAAACATAATTTACCTTTATCTTGTTTTCAAGATGACAAAAGATTTTGCTCTGTATTTTGATTGCTTAAATATAGCAAACTCCCGATTATCCATGTTAATTGGGACCGAGATATGCATGGAAAATCAAAAAACACGGATAATCCAATTAAGTTATTCGGCACAGTGGAAGTGGATCAGCCATTTATTTACCCACTTTACTACTTAAATCCAATAAACATTCATAAAATGTTATATTAAATGTATTTAGATGCCTTTTTTTGCAAGAAAATCAGCAGTGTCATTTCCAGCAATTCCACAATGTGCAGGTATCCATTGCAATTTAATTCCTTTCTGTAGTTTTTTGATTGGAGAGCAGGAACGCTAATGGCTTCGTTGCCGAGGCCCAGCATTTGAAAACAACAACAATGTATTTAGGTGTGAGTCGTAATTATCATTATTTTATTTTACTCATAAACATAAAAAAAAAGTGGGACTATTTCCTGTCATGACTACTCTGGTTACGACAGTTATTCAAAATGGCCACCGTAACCAGCAACAACTACACTAGTAACCACCGATATCCACATTTATAACCAGCAATGAGAAATAATCAGCGATTTTCACACTAGTATGGTTATCAATATTTAATTTTAGGAAGTTATATTTTGAGGTTATTTTAATTATATTATTTTTGGTCTGGACATCTTACCTCAATATTAATGTTGATTTGTTCTTGGACATGTTTCAAAACAATTCTCTGTTTTATCTTCAGCTTTCCCAGACTGGTTTTATTTATGTTGCATTATGTTGCACCACCTGGATGTCGATGTCAGCTCCATCCTGTGGTTGGCCAAAGAACCTCCAAACAAGGTCAACCCTCCATCGGAATATCAAAATTCATAACTCTGTTTCTGTTCTTCTGAATATATAATTTTTTCTCCAAATAGTCAGCTCGTTTGTATTTTTCTAACTGTTTTAATAATTTAGTGTCTGAATTTATATTATGTTTTTCAGACCAAACATGAGCAGCAACTGCAGATTTTTCAATTTCTCCATTTTTAATATTTCTTATGTGTTCTTTGTTCTAATTTTTAGGTTTCTTTTTGTTTTCCATATATATATCTTTTCACAACCCATGCATTCAATTTGATATATTCCTGACTTTTTATTTTTATCAGTTTTTTCATTTTTGTTGGTTTTTATTAGTTTATTTAAACTGTAGTTATTTTTTGGTGCTAATTTAATATTAAACTTCTCAAATATATTTTGAAATTTATTATGTACCCAGGGGTGATATGTGAATTTCCTATATTTTTTCATAGGTGGGTTCTTCTTTTTCAAGATTACTTCCTGTTTATCATTTTTTGTTTTTTATACTTTTCTATCCTTTTAATGTACCATTTTTTCATCAAAACCATTTTCTCTTGCTACTTTGATTATGTGTTTTTTTCTCATGTTTGAAACTCTTCTTCGTTTAAGGGTAAGTTTACCAAAATCTATGAGTTAAACTATTAAATGCTGCTAATTTATGTCCAATTGGATTGAACCCTGTTGATTTATATAAAATTTTCCGTATGAGTTTCTTTCCTATGAATCCTGAATTCAAATTTTTTCTTTTTTTTCTTCGTTTCTGACCAATTTAAGATCCAAAAAAGGTATTTGTTTATTGTCTTCTATTTCTTTCGGTGAATTTAATGTTTGTGTACTCTGTAAATTTAATAGTTTTTAGGGAATCTTCTAACATGTTTTTCTTTAACAATACAAATTATATCATCAACATATCTACTCTCCAAAATTTAAACATTGTGGGATGTGCTTTGGTGATTTTACATTCAAATATCGCTCATAAATAAATTTGCCAGGAAAGGTGATAATGGGGTTTCCCATTGAGAGCCCTGATTTTTGTCTATAGAAATTCCCCATTGAATGTAAAAAACATTTGGTCAATGCATAACGCAGTTAATTTCAAATAATCTTCTTGTGATCTCTCTGTCTATGTTGTTTTTTCTTAACCAATTGTTCAATATCTCCAAAGTTTTTTGTTTCGGTACATTTGTGAATAGTGAGTAAACTACATCAAACGAAACCAACCTATCTGTGGGTTCAATTTCCACTTTTTCTAATTTCTTTAAACTAATTCCAATGAATTTTCAATCTGCAGACTTTCAAAATTATTAATTCTTTTAAAATTGATTATTCAGCCATTTCGAAATTTTGTAGGGGTTGGTGATCCAATATTGTTAATTATTGGCCTCATTTTGTTTCCTTTCCCGGTTTGTGAATTTTTGGAAGTCCATGTATATTAGGGTTTCTTGGGTTGCTTACTTTTAATTGAAATTTTTCTTTCTTGGATAGAATTTTAACATTTTTTAAAACAGTTTTCCACTTTTTTCCCTACCAAAAACCATAAAAAAAGTGGAAAACTGTTTTAAAAATGTTAAAATTCTATCCAAGAAAGAAAAATTTCAATTAAAAGTAAGCAACCCAAGAAACCCTAATATACATGGACTTCCAAAAATTCACAAAACCGGGAAACACAAATGAGGCCAATAATTAACAATATTGGATCACCAACCTACAAAATTTCGAAATGGCTGAATAATCAATTTAAAAGAATTAATAATTTTGAAAGTCTGCAGATTGAAAATTCATTGGAATTAGTTAAGAAATTAGAAAAAGTGGAAATTGAACCCACAGATAGGTTGGTTTCGTTTGATGTAGTTTCACTATTCACAAATGTACCGAAACAAAAAACTTTGGAGATATTGAACAATTGGTTAAGAAAAAAAACACATAGACAGAGAGATCAAAGAAGATTATTTGAAATTAACTGCGTTATGCATTGACCAAATGTTTTTTACATTCAATGGGAATTTCTATAGACAAAATCAGGGCTCTCAATGGGAAACCCATTATCACCTTTCCTGCAAATTTATTTATGAGCGATTTTGAATGTAAAATCACCAAAGCACATCCCACAATGTTTACAAATTTGGAGTAGATATGTTGATGATATAATTTGTATTGTTAAAGAAAAACATGTAGAAGATTCCCTAAAACTATTAAATTTACAGAGTACAAACATTAAATTCACCAAAGAAATAGAAGACAATAAACAAATACCTTTTTTGGATCTCAAATTGGTCAGAAACGAAGAAAAAAGAAAAATTGAATTCAGGATTCATAGGAAAGAAACTCATACGGAAAATTTTATAAAATCAACAGGGTTCAATCCAATTGGACATAAATTAGCAGCATTTAATAGTTTAACTCATAGATTGGTAAACTTACCCTTAAACGAAGAAGATTTCAAACATGAGAAAAAACACATAATCAAAGTAGCAAGAGAAAATGGGTTTGATGAAAAAATGGTACATAAAAGGATAGAAAAGTATAAAAAAAACAAAAAATGATAAACAGAAGTAATCTTGAAAAAGAAGAACCACCTATGAAAAAATATAGGAAATTCACATATCACCCCTGGGTACATAATAAATTTCAAAATATATTTGAGAAGTTTAATATTAAATTAGCACCAAAAAATAACTACAGTTTAAATAAACTAATAAAAACCAACAAAAATGAAAAAACTGATAAAAATAAAAAGTCAGGAATATATCAAATTGAATGCATGGGTTTGTGAAAAGATATATATAGGGAAAACAAAAGAAACCTAAAAATTAGAACCAAAGAACACATAAGAAATATTAAAAATGGAGAAATTGAAAATATTGCAGTTGCTGCTCATGTTTGGTCTGAAAAACATAATATAAATTCAGACACTAAATTATTAAAACAGTTAGAAAATACAAACGAGCTGACTATTTGGGAAAAATTTATATTCAGAAGAACAGAAACAGAGTTATGAATTTTGATATTCCGATGGAGGGTGACCTTGTTTGGAGGTTCTTTGGCCAACCACAGGATGGAGCTGACATCGACATCCAGGTGGTGCAACATAATGCAACATAAATAAAACCAGTCTGGGAAAGCTGAAGATAAAACAGAGAATTGTTTTGAAACATGTCCAAGAACAAATCAACATTAATATTGAGGTAAGATGTCCAGACCAAAAATAATATAATTAATGGTTATCAATGACTAGTAACCACCGATGACCATACTAGTAACCACCGATGACCACACTAGTAACCACTGATGACCACACTACTAACCAGCGATAAACCCACTGCCACAGCATATCCGTAGTTTCAATCTCTAAATATATAAGAACAATAAATGTCAAATTAGAGTGGGGTCTCAGTTATCAGAACCTTTTGGAACTAGTAAAGGGTTGTTACAAGGATGCCCAATGTCACCAACACTGTTCAATATATATATAGACATTTGTTTAGTAGAATGGTAATGTAAGTACGCAAAAATGGAACTAGAATTAACAGAAAGAAGATATATACTTCACTTACTTTTTGCTGACGATCAGGTAATTATAACTCAGGATGGAGAAGATGCAAATTATGTGTGTAATCAGTTGTCAACAACATATCAGAAATGGGGTTTGAAAATCAACAAAAACAAAACAGAATATTTAACAAATGACCCAGATGAATTATATATTGATGGGGTAAAGATAAAGAAGAGCAATAGTTTCTGGTATTTGGGATCAATTATAAAGAAAAATGGAACATCAAATAAAGAAATAGCAAATGGTAATGGAAGAAAAGCCACAGGAATGTTAAACTCTGTACTATGGAGTAAAAACATTGTTAACAGAACAAAACAATGATGTTTTTATTATTAATTTAACATTTCTCACTGAAAGATAAATTATATTTGAAGATAAAATTTTTTATTAAATTAATATTAAGAAGCTAAAGCTGTTGCTATGATTGAAGTAAGTATATTAAAGTACACTACTAAATTATTGTAATCAAATGGTAAAGAGAAAAATTTATGCCTGAACCGGGAATCGAACCCCGAACCTTCAACTTTCCGTGCTGATGCTCTAACCATTGAGCTAATCCAGGCTTCCTTCCCATCCAAGCACAAATCCTTCCTTTACCTTACTGTCTTGGTCCCACATTCAAATGCTATGAATCATCATTCACAAATACACAATGAATGGCTTCTACCTGAAGAAGACATGAAGGGACTCCACATAGCTATAGCATTATTTTTATTAAATTAATATTAAGAAGCTAAATCTGTTACTATGATTGAAATAAGTATATTAAAGTACACTACTAAATTATTGTAATCAAATGGTAAAGAGAAAAATTTATGCCTGAACCGGGAATCAAACCCCGAACCTTCAGCTTTCCGTGCTGATACTCTAACCATTGAGCTAATCCAGGCTTCCTTCCCATCCAAGCACAAATCCTTCCTTTACCTTACTGTCTTGGTCCCACATTCAAATGCTATGAATCATCATTCACAAATACACAATGAATGGCTTCTACCTGAAGAAGACATGAAGGGACTCCACATAGCTATAGCATTATTTATTAAATTAATATTAAGAAGCTAAAGCTGTTACTATGATTGAAATAAGTATATTAAAGTACACTACTAAATTATTGTAATCAAATGGTAAAGAGAAAAATTTATGCCTGAACTGGGAATCAAACCCCGAACCTTTAGCTTTCCGTGCTGATGCTCTAACCATTGAGCTAATCCAGGCTTCCTTCCCATCCAAGCACAAATCCTTCCTTTACCTTACTGTCTTGGTCCCACATTCAAATGCTATGAATCATCATTCACAAATACACAATGAATGGCTTCTACCTGAAGAAGACATGAAGGGACTCCACATAGCTATAGCATTATTTATTAAATTAATATTAAGAAGCTAAATCTGTTACTATGATTGAAATAAGTATATTAAAGTACACTACTAAATTATTGTAATCAAATGGTAAAGAGAAAAATTTATGCCTGAACCGGGAATCAAACCCCGAACCTTCAGCTTTCCGTGCTGATACTCTAACCATTGAGCTAATCCAGGCTTCCTTCCCATCCAAGCACAAATCCTTCCTTTACCTTACTGTCTTGGTCCCACATTCAAATGCTATGAATCATCATTCACAAATACACAATGAATGGCTTCTACCTGAAGAAGACATGAAGGGACTCCACATAGCTATAGCATTATTTATTAAATTAATATTAAGAAGCTAAAGCTGTTACTATGATTGAAATAAGTATATTAAAGTACACTACTAAATTATTGTAATCAAATGGTAAAGAGAAAAATTTATGCCTGAACTGGGAATCAAACCCCGAACCTTTAGCTTTCCGTGCTGATGCTCTAACCATTGAGCTAATCCAGGCTTCCTTCCCATCCAAGCACAAATCCTTCCTTTACCTTACTGTCTTGGTCCCACATTCAAATGCTATGAATCATCAAAAAATAAACTATGAGGTATTATTATTATTCTTCTTCTTCCATATTATGAGGTATTATTTATTTAAGTAAAATTTCATCACTTCACCTCATCTTCTTAATATAATAATAATAATAATAAGAAGAAGAAGAAGAATGCAACGGGAAGCTACCACACCTATAATTCCCTAGTAAACCTGCAAAGCATAGCATGAAAATGGTATGATTGCAGTTAAAGACTTCGAGTAGAACATTATAGAAAAAGGAGAAGAATATCAGGTAAGGTGATAAAATTTTACTTAAATAAATAGTGAATGTGTTTCTCCCTCATCTCTCTCTTCCTCACACAATTTCGGTGTTTTCATGGCTCCAATATATTCTAGTAGAAAAATCTTTGAAAGCATAGTCCACTCCTTTATATTTCATTTCATTCTTTTGAGAATTTTCCTCATCATTGAGGGTTTTCTCCAGCCAATCATACTAATTAACATGAATTAAAAATAGATAAATAAATATAAATGACTACAGACTTACAGACTATCAGTTTGCAACAAACATTCACAAATTTCCCTTAATTAAAATTCTCTATCATTCTCTGTGTCTTCATCTGTTACACCAAATTTCCTCATTGAATTTTGAATGTTGTTCTTCCAGTTGTTCTTGGCCTTTCTTTTTTGTTCCTTCTTTTAATTTTCCGTACATAGACGGTCTTAGTTAGTTTTCCATCCTGCATTCTTCTTACATGTCCATACCATTTTAGTCTACTGTGTTCAATATCATCCATTATATTTCTTTTTGCATTCATCCATTTTCTAATTTCTGTATTTCTAATTTTTTCCAGTCAAAATTTTCTGGCAGCTCTACACCAAAAATCCATTTCAACTGAAGTTATTCTGTTGATATGTTGTTGTGTCATTGTCCAAACTTCCGATCCATATAACATTATACTTTCTAGTATGGATTTATAAATTTGTTATGTTTTATATTTGAAGATAAAATTTTTCACCTAGACTGAGACTCGAACCCGGGACCTTTGGCTTGCCGGGCCAAATGCTCTACCAACTGAGCTACCGAGGCAAATTGCGATCTAGATGCAAATTTTTCTCTTATATACGTTGCATTTCGCTCTCACCAAATGCTTTTGAAACCATTGCTTCTATCTTTGCAAATGGCGGCTTCTTAGTTAAGAAGACATTTATTGGGAATTTAACAATATTTCATAAAGCTAGTGAGGCTTCTAATGATGTTATTATTATTAATTTAACATTTCTCACTGAAAGATAAATTATATTTGAAGATAAAAATTTTCGCCTAGACTGAGACTCGAACCCGGGACCTTTGGCTTGCCGGGCCAAATGGTTTCAAAAGCATTTGGTGAGAGTGAATTACAACGTATATAAGAGAAAAATTTGCGTCTAGATCGCAACTCACCTCAGTAGCTCAGTTGGTAGAGCATTTGGCCCAGCAAGCCAAAGGTCCCGGGTTCGAGTCTCAGTCCAGATGAAAATTTTTATCTTCAAATATAATTTATCTTTCAGTG
Source organism: Diploptera punctata (assembly GCA_030220185.1). Classification (NCBI taxonomy): domain Eukaryota; kingdom Metazoa; phylum Arthropoda; class Insecta; order Blattodea; family Blaberidae; genus Diploptera; species Diploptera punctata. The sequence continues at coordinate 166,371 of JASPKZ010006091.1, forward strand.
AGAAATGTAAAATTAATAATAAAAACATCATTAGAAGCCTTACTAGCTTTATAAAGTATTGTTAAATTCCCAATAAATGTCTTCTTAACTAATAAGCCGCCATTTGCAAAGATAGAAGCAATGGTTCCAAAAGCATTTGGTGAGAGGGGATTACAACGTATATAAGAGAAAAATTTGCGTCTAGATCGCAACTCACCTCAGTAGCTCAGTTGGTAGAGCATTTGGCCCAGCAAGCCAAAGGTCCCGGGTTCTAGTCTCAGTCTAGGTGAAAATTTTTATCTTCAAATATAATTTATCTTTCAGTGAGAAATGTTAAATTAATAATAAAAACATCATTAGAAGCCTCACTAGCTTTATAAAATATTGTTAAATTCCCAATAAATGTCTTCTTAACTAAGAAGCCGCCATTTGCAAAGATAGAAGCAATGGTTTCAAAAGCATTTGGTGAGAGGGAATTGCAACGTATATAAGAGAAAAATTTGCATCTAGATCGCAATTCGCCTCGGTAGCTCAGTTGGTAGAGCATTTGGCCCGGCAAGCCAAAGGTCCCAGTTCGAGTCACAGTCTAGGCAAAAATGTTTATCTTCAAATATAATTTATCTTTCAGTGAGAAATGTTAAATTAATAATAAGAACATCATTAGAAGCCTTACTAGCTTAATAAAGTATTGTTAAATTCCCAATAAATGTCTTCTTAACTAAGAAGCCGTCAATTGCAACGTATATAAGAGAAAAATTTGCATCTAGATCGCAATTTGCCTCGGTAGCTCAGTTGGTAGAGCATTTGGCCCGGCAAGCCAAAGGTCCCAGGTTCGAGTCTCAGTGTAGGCAAAAATGTTTATCTTCAAATATAATTTATCTTTCAGTGAGAAATGTTAAATTAATAAGAACATCAGTAGAAGCCTTACTAGCTTTATAAAGTATTGTTAAATTCCCAATAAATGTCTTCTTAACTAAGAAGCCGCCATTTGCAAAGATAGAAGCAATGGATTTCAAAAGCATTTGGTGAGAGGGAATTACAACATATATAAGAGAAAATTTTGCGTCTAGATCGCAACTCGCCTCGGTAGCTCAGTTGGTAGAGCATTTGGCCCGGCAAGCCAAAGGTCCCGGGTTCGAGTCTCAGTCTAGGTGAAAAATTTTATCTTCAAATATAAAACATAACAAATTTATAAATCCATACTAGAAAGTATAATGTTATATGGATCGGAAGTTTGGACAATGACACAACAACATATCAACAGAATAACTTCAGTTGAAATGGATTTTTGGCGTAGAGCTGCCAGAAAATTTTGACTGGAAAAAATTAGAAATACAGAAATTAGAAAATGGATGAATGCAAAAAGAAATATAATGGATGATATTGAACACAGTAGACTAAAATGGTATGGACATGTAAGAAGAATGCAGGATGGAAAACTACCTAAGACCGTCTATGTACGGAAAATTAAAAGAAGGAACAAAAAAGAAAGGCCAAGAACAACTGGAAGAACAACATTCAAAATTCAATGAAGAATTTGGTTGTGTGTAACAGATGAAGACACAGAGAATGATAGAGAATTTTAATTAAGGGAAATTTGTGAATGTTTGTTGCAAACTGATAGTCTGTAAGTCTGTAGTCATTTATATTTATTTATCTATTTTTAATTCATGTAATTAGTATGATTGGTTGGAGAAAACCCTCAATGATGAGGAAAATTCTCAAAAGAATGAAATGAAATATAAAGGAGTGGACTATGCTTTCAAAGATTTTTCTACTAGAATATATTGGAGCCATGAAAACACCGAAATTGTGTGAGGAAGAGAGAGATGAGGGAGAAACACATTCACTATTTATTTAAGTAAAATTTTATCACCTTACCTGATATTCTTCTCCTTTTTCTATAATGTTCTACTCGAAGTCTTTAACTGCTATCATACCATTTTCATGCTATGCTTTGCAGGTTTATTAGGGAATTATAGGTGTGGTAGCTTCCCGTTGCATTCTTCTTCTTCTTCTTCTTCTTATTATTATTATTATTATTATTATTATTATTATTATTATTATTATTATTATTATTATTATTATTATTATTATTATTATTATTATATTAAGAAGATGAGGTGAAGTGATGAAATTTTACTTAAATAAATAATACCTCATAATATGGAAGAAGAAGAAGAAGAATAATACCTCATAGTTTATTTTTTGAAAAGAAAATGTTTAGGGCTGGAACATGACATAAATATAACATCAAAATACCTCATAGTGTTGATTCCTGAAAAAAGTTAAACTTTTATAATTGTTAACTTCGATTATATGGTCTTGCAGCCATCATTGAAGATACATCCAAAGAAAGACTTTGACTCTCGGCTGCAAGGTAGTCTAAAGACTCACAAAATTAATCAACTGTGCCAACTGAAATAATGGGTGCTGCAATTGTGTTCATTCCATGGAGTAAAAAAATGGTGATATGTTCAAATGTGGTGTGGCTCTATGCAAAACTTCATGATTCCTACTATCATACAAAAAAGAAGTATTAAGAAAATGTATTCAGATACTGTAATATGTTTATTATATAATAGAAAATTATGTCATTATTCTATGTAAATTTCAATGTATATCTAACAATAACACAGAAAATGCATTTCAGTTCTATAAGTGTTAAATTGCCTGGCAGGCTATGGCAGGATTTAAAGCCCATGCTGTCATGGAAAGAAATTAGGTGTATATAACTGATTCAATTTTCTTGTTAATTTGAACTCCTCAATGGCACCTAATAGAGTTAAAGTACATTGGTACAATTTATATGACAAATAGTAATTGAGAATTGCTGCCTTGTAGAGTAGAGGAATCTACAAAGGTTTTGAGAGAATTTCCTTGCACAAAATCACCCAGTCAATGTGCTAATGCCTCATGCTGTTAATTATAGAGAAATGTTTGTACCTGTATCATGATTTGAACCCAAGGCCTCCTACTATACATCCTGGAGCTCTAGCATTGAACTACTTAGGCAACTCCCTGACCAAACACAAATTCCTCTCTATTTATTCACTACTTCCCAGTAGTAGTGAAACTTAATTCACAATACAATTGGGTTGCTTTTAAGTTGAAGATGAATGTAATTCTGTAGGTCTTGAGTTCATATCCTGGTTCAGACAGAAGTTTTTCTTATTAACCATAGTTTACAGATGGCTTGTCTGTATATATTAATTTGCATATTACACCTCATACTGTGTTGATATTGGATTCAAAGGAACAAAAGCTGTCTAAGATTGAGTTATTCCCAACACTGTTAAAAGAATTTTACGTTCTCATATTCCAATTTTGGTTGAAACTGTATTTTCTTAATATCTGATGGCATCATAACTTGGAGTAAAGCTGCTGGACACATGCCAATTTTAGTCTCCACAAGGGAACACATTTCTCAATAATGTGTCCAGCATATGGGACTGGTGCCTCCCAGCAATGAAGAATTTGGATAGCTTAATAAATTACTTTTTCAGATTGAGAACACCGCCTATAATGGTTGGGGGGATACATGCTGACCACATGCCACCCCTATACTGGCTGAGTGATCAACTGGCTCTGTGTTGGACACAGGACTGTGAGGCCAGCAGTTGGCTGATAGGCCAATTGTCTTCTAGGCCTGTTATGCTATGCACTTTCTTATATTTTTCTAATAGAAGTTCTGTTGACGTACTGAATTCATTGGGAAGTCTAAAACTACTGATTCTGGTTTTTTTAAAAATATTTAATATTGTAATTTAATTGGCTTGTGTGCGAGAGAGACTCATAAAATTCAGACTTTGTTACTTCATTTCACAGAACGGGATATAGTCCAGAAAAATCCAAACATCAGATGGGATGATATTGCAGACTTGCATGAAGCCAAGAGATTACTCGAAGAAGCTGTAGTTCTACCCATGTGGATGCCTGATTTCTTCAAGGTAAACAAAGATAATGTACACTGAGTTCATCATTGATAACTTTACATACTGAAAAACTGATCACATGATCACCCACAGTTGGTAATAATTCAGTTTGTAAGTTGCAGGCTCTTGCAAAAAGTAATGAAATATAATTAAATGTAATTATTATCTGTGAATTACCTAATATTGGTGGGAAACCAAATGTAATAAGATTGTTAAGTCTTGTAGACTGTAGTGGGCAGGACCTGTGGCACAAATGGGATTTGAAAGAGAGGCATGGAAACTTGTTGCAGGAATACAAGATGGAAAGCACCCAGAAGGTAGACTACAAATTAGGTGACAATAACAAACTACGATAATTCAAGAGATGTGAATCATACAGAGAATGATTGAAAAATATTAGCTCGAGATAGGGATATATGGAGAGCTTATTTCCACATGACCATAGTTCCTTAGTACCAGTGAGTTAGTCATACAACTTAACAAAACTAATGATCATTTTATTTTGATTTCAAAAACCTTATTTTCTATTGTATTAAAGCATTTTATTTAATAAATGTGACGAAACTTACTTTTTTATAATATACAGTTAACAATACAGTAGAGTCTTAGAAATTCATCACTCGGTGAGTTAACATGTCATAAAATTCACCACTACAGGCAATAATGGTAATAAATTTTATTTATATTGTTTCATTTTATTTTGAAAGAGCAGAAAAATTACAAAACTAATAATATTGACATGTTGTAAAATTAAACAAAAAAATTCTCTACACCTCACCTCGTATCCTGACTTTTATTAAATAATCTCATAGTGATATTTCGTTTAATAGTCAATGGCATGTTGTTAGGATTTCTAGATGTTAACAGCTCTTATTTTGTCACTAGTCCTTCAGAAATGTTTAATTTGTTGAAGGTTGATTTCATTCAGTCAGCACATTTCTTTTTTATTCTGTCAGCTACTGTTGCAGCCTTGAAAGAATATTTTATAATACGAGTTTGTTTATATGATTTGAATTTCATCACAGAATATTTTTTGACAACTCACCTCATAGATTTCATGTCTTTCACGATACCGCATTTCAAACGTAATCATGTTCATCCTCAACCACAACTCCGACAACTGTTGTTTTTTGACAACTCACCTCATAGATTTAATGTTTTTCACGATACCATGTTTCAAACGTAATCACGTTCAACAGTTGTCAGAGTTGTGGCTGAGAATGAACGTGATTATGATTGAAACGTGATATCATGAAAAACATGAAATCTGTGAGGTGAGTTGTCAAAAAATGTTCTCCGATGAAATTCAATGATTATACCTCATAATGTTTACTTCCCAACATTAATTTAATATAATTGTTTATATGAACCCAGTTTTCTTAAAATCGCTAACTTTAACTTACCAGTTATATTAAGTTATGTAGATAGGAAATAACACTATGAGGTTTTTTTTTGCTTTCACTCACCTCATACTTCATAACTCCTCGCAGACCCAGGTTTCGTCACATCATTTGTGACATTCTCAATGCTGTGTCATGCTCACAACTGAGAAGGCCATTGGACATCAGTTGTGAACGTGACACAGCATTGAGAATGTCACAAATTATGTGACAAAACCTGGGTCTGCAAGGAGTTATGAAGTATGAGGTGAGTGAAAGAAAAAATAAACAAAATTACCAGTTATATATTAAATATTTCACCCCACCTCATATTTTATCTTCATTTTTGTAGAAAAAAAGACAAAAATAAAACTTTACAAGCTAAAAAAATTAGTGTTAAAAAAAAGAATAATTAAAATCAGAAATTCATTTATTTCCTGTCAGTATATGTAGTGTGTGAAAATATCAAGCCTGGAGGTAAAATGTTATGGACATTAAACTAGTCATTTTTGGTAACTTATCACCTGTCTCAGTCCACATTAAGTATAGTGTTTGAAACTCTACAGAATGATGCTATTGATAGATTATTTCTGTTTTCAGGGAATCAGAAGGCCATGGAAAGGTGTGCTTATGGTAGGTCCACCAGGTACAGGAAAAACTATGCTAGCCAAAGCTGTGGCTACTGAATGCTGTACCACATTTTTCAATGTGTCATCTTCCACGCTCACATCAAAATATCGCGGTGAATCAGAGAAACTAGTCAGGCTACTATTTGAAATGGCTCATTTTTATGCTCCTAGCACAATATTCATTGATGAAATTGATTCTTTGTGCTCTAGAAGAGGTTCAGCATCAGAACATGAGGCATCGAGAAGAGTTAAGTCAGAACTTCTAGTTCAAATGGACGGGATTAGCTCTAATAGGTATATTGTTACATTATTTCTTTGTTTATAGCAAAAATATAAGTATATAGGTACATTGAAACTTTCAAGTTGCATTTGTAGGGTAACCAACTTATAATTGGTTTTTCCATTTCTACCTGGCGAGTAATTTTTCCATTACTATATAATTGAACTGGAAATTTTTTACACCTCACCTCATAAAAAATGCATTTCTCACCTGACTAGTTTTGAAGGCCATTGTCTTCATAATCAGCTGCAATTTGACTATTTGAAATTGAATCATTAACATCAGTGCTCCTCATGCTATGCGAAGCAGATTGAATGAACTTCAAAATCAAATCTTGCTCACCAGGAACTTTCAAAATTCATGGTCCTTTATGTGAAAAATTTTAGATTCGATAATATAATATTGATCATTTGCCTCATAATATTATTTTCAATTAGAATTTTTATTAAATTTTCCCCATTACTTTTTTATTGGTGTGGATTTTAAATAATGTGACAAAAATAAAGTTACTCAACTAAAGGTCCTTGGCTCAAACCTTGGTCTGAGCATATAATTTTTTCTCTTCAAATATAATTTGCCCTTCAGTGAGAAGTAATAAATTAATAATAACATCGAAAGAAGCCCTACTGGCTTTATAAAGTAATGTTTAAATTCCCAATAAATGTCTTTTCAAATACGAAGTCGCCATTTGCATAATCAAGCAAAGGCTCGTAGCATTCGGCGCTCAGAAATTAACAATGTATAAGAGAAAAATTTGCATTTAGATTGGAGTGTTCAGATAGCTCAGTGGTAGAGCATTGGCCTAGAAAGCCAAAGTTCTTGTGTTCAAACCCCGGTCTGAGCTTATCATTTTTCTCTTCAAATATAATTACTCAACTGTATTCAATATTCAAACATAAAAACAGTTTCAGTAGAAAAGAAGAATCATTAAAAGTCAACAAAGTATGGATTGACGATTTTATTATTAATTTAACACTTCTCATAGAAGGATAAATTATATTTGAAGCTCAGTTGGTAGAGCACTTGGCCCGGAAAGCCAAGGGTCCCGGGTTCGAGTCCCGGTCTAGGCGAAAATTTTTCTCTTCAAATATAATTTATCCTTCTATGAGAAGTGTTAAATTAATAATAAAATCGTCAATAGAAGCCCTACTGGCTATAAAGTAGTGTTAAATTCCCAATAAATGTCTTCTTAACTAAGAAGCCGCCATTTGCAAAGATAGAAGCTACGGTTTCAAGCATTTGGCGCGAGGGAATTATCAACGTACATAAGAGAAAAATTTGCGTCTAGATCGTAACTCGCCTCGGTAGCTCAGTTGGTAGAGCACTTGGCCCGGAAAGCCAAGGGTCCGGGTTCGAGTCCCGGTCTAGGCGAAAATTTTTCTCTTCAAATATAATTTATCCTTCTATGAGAAGTGTTAAATTAATAATAAAATCGTCAATAGAAGCCCTACTGGCTATAAAGTAGTGTTAAATTCCCAATAAATGTCTTCTTAACTAAGAAGCCGCCATTTGCAAAGATAGAAGCTACGGTTTCAAGCATTTGGCGCGAGGGAATTATCAACGTACATAAGAGAAAAATTTGCGTCTAGATCGTAACTCGCCTCGGTAGCTCAGTTGGTAGAGCACTTGGCCCGGAAAGCCAAGGGTCCCGGGTTCGAGTCCCGGTCTAGGCGAAAATTTTTCTCTTCAAATATAATTTATCCTTCTATGAGAAGTGTTAAATTAATAATAAAATCGTCAATAGAAGCCCTACTGGCTATAAAGTAGTGTTAAATTCCCAATAAATGTCTTCTTAACTATGAAGCCGCCATTTGCAAAGATAGAAGCTACGGTTTCAAGCATTTGGCGCGAGGGAATTATCAACGTACATAAGAGAAAAATTTGCGTCTAGATCGTAACTCGCCTCGGTAGCTCAGTTGGTAGAGCACTTGGCCCGGAAAGCCAAGGGTCCCGGGTTCGAGTCCCGGTCTAGGCGAAAATTTTTCTCTTCAAATATAAAGTATGGATACTGGTTCTAAAAAACGCAGAATGTAAATCTTTACAAGTACAGTCGACTAGACCATCAAACAGCAATCTCATTGGAGCATTGGAAGTCCCTACCGCTGACCAATCAGAAGGTAGATATAACGTACAGTCAACTAGACCATCAAACAGCAATCTCATTGGAGCAATGGAAGTCCCTACCGCTGACCAATCAGAAGGTAGATATAACGTACAGTCAACTAGACCATCAAACAGCAATCTCATTGGAGCAATGGAATTCCTAACGCTGACCAATCAGAAGGCAGATATAATTTACGTGGTGAACATTTAAATAGGATAGACAGACAGTGGACAGAATTGCCAATCTCAAGACAACCCTTGAGGATGCCAGATGCAGTCTCTGGCGAAACGTCAGCCTCACGACCATGGCCTACAGCCCAAAAATCTTCTTCAAGATCATCATAATTACTCAACTGTTTTTTTATCATGACTCAAACTTGTAGCGTTCCACTCTAGAATATTCACATATGTATGTCTTATATATATTTTTTTTTTCTCCATTCAGAGATGCGATTGGGTGAATATTTCTTCAGAATATTTTACTTTGTGAGACATAGTTCATAATTTTCTTTAAAAAATTAGAACTGACAGCTATTTTTAGTAGATATTGAGATTTTAATTATTTTGACCTATTAAAATCATAGGTGGCTAGACCAAAAATATTAAATTCCCAATTTTATTATTAATTTGTATTTCAGTGAGGATCCCGGTAAAATTGTAATGGTGTTAGCGGCGACAAATTTTCCATGGGATATTGTTGATTGAAGCCTTGAGGACGGGAGGTTTGTTGGAAAAAGCGAAATATACTATAGATCCCTTTTCCTATACTAGTAATAGTTATTATTATATATTTATTTTAATTCTGAACTTGACTGGATTAATTTTCTACCATTAGAATGCATGTTTTAGAAATAAGGTTCCCACATTGAAAATTCTTGGGAATTGCTCCAATTTGTATTCTGAACTCTTGCTGGCTGCTCCTTGGCTAAAAAGACTACCTCTATTGTATAATGGTTAGTATATATAACTAGAATTCCAGAATTCTGGGTTTAATTCCTGGCTTTACCATAAAAAATTTAAGTATAGTGTCTTTAATGAGTCCCGTGCCATAGATGAGTGGTTTAAGGCATCATGCCTTGATTCAAACTCATGGAACTTATCCTGGTTTGAGTCCCCATGTGCAAGATATTTTCTCGTGGAATTTAGGCCAATATGGGAGACTGATGCCCATCCAGCATCATAAGTATTTGTATAGCTACAATAATTAACGGTTCCATGTTAAGAAAACCAGTTATAATGCCTTGGGTATTCGACATGTTAAGCACATATCATCCCTTTACTGCGTGGATAACGTCCACTTCTGTGATAAATACATGTGGATGTGGGGCCAGCAGGCAGCTGGTAGGCCAAGAGCATTCTAGATCTGTCATGCTATGGATTTTTAAATAAGAATCACCTGTCCTCATGAGGACATTTGAATTGAGAAATAGCAAAATTTGGTTAAGGAAACTGAGTCTAAAGTTGAGGAGTAGCATCACATTAACCATAAGACTCCCTAATGCTATTATGTGCTAGTCAGTATTTACAGCCATCTCAGTCACCCTTGTCTCTATAGAGCTGACATATTTACTTACTTACTCACTGGCACTATCGAACCCGTAGGTTCACGGCTGCATGGACATAAGCTCTCCATTCATCCCTATCCTGAGCTAATGCTTTCCAATCATTTCCTGTATAATCTACTTCCCTCAAATCATAGTTAATGTTAGTCTCCCACCTCATTCTTGGTCTACCAACTAGGCGTTTTCTCTCTGGCATTCCTACAAGAAGCTTCCATTCAAGTCTCCCATTCACCATACGTGCAACATGTCCTGCCCATCGCAGTCTACGAGATTTAACTGATCTTATTATATCTGGCTTCCTATAAAGACCATGTAGTTCATTGTTATGTAATCTTCTCCATTCACCTGTCTGTTCGTCTCTCTTTGGTTCAAACATTTTCCTAAGTACTTTATTCTCAAATACTTGTAATCTACTTTCCTCCCTTAAAGTAAGAGTACATGTTTCGCACCCATATAATATAACTGGTAGAATAATAGTTTTATATATTTTCTGTTTAACGTTTTTTGAAAGGAGTTGGGACATCAAGAGTCTCTTTAATAGCACGCATTTCCAGAATTGAGCCTATGTTTAATTTCTTTGTGCATCTCATTCCTATTTGTGATTATTGTTCCTAGGTATTTGAATTCAGCCACTTCCTCAAAATTTCCCTCATTTTTCATTAGTTGTCCATTTCCATTATATAATGTATTTCTATGTGTGACCATATATTTAGTTTTATTGATATTTACTTCCAGTCCTAATTTCTTAGTGTTACTCAATAGTGTGTGCATGTTGTCCTTTAGTATCTCCTTGCTGTCGGCCAATAATACATCATCAGCATAAACTAACAGCTTATTAATACCATTGAGTTGTAAGCCTTCCTCATTCTCTAAAGATTTAATGGCATGCTCTAGTACAAAATTAAATAGTAGAGGAGATAGTGCATCTCCTTGCTTCAACCCATTCTGGATTTCAAGAGTGTCCGAAAACTGTTTGCCTACACGCACCCTACTCTTTGTGCCATTTAGACACATTCGTATAAATCATATTTCTCTTCGAATATGATTTATCCATCATTGAGATGTATGAAATTAATAATAAAAACATTCGTATAAGTCTAACTAACTTTTTAGGAATTCCGAACTCCAGCAGGATACTATATAACTTCTCCCTCTTAATTTAATCATATGCTTTTTTTGAAGTCTACGTATAATTGATGTACAGTAATATTACATTCCCATTTCTTTTCTAAAATCTGTCTTATACTAAAAATCTGATCCGTTGTAGACCTGTTTCTTCTAAATGCACATTGATGATCTCCTAGAATGTCATCAATATAGGGAGTAAGTCTGCTTACTAATATATTTGTAAGAATTTTGTACGAAGTTGAAAGTAATGAGATGCCCCTGTAGTTGTTGCAATCAGTTTTATCTCCTTTCTTATAAATTGGTACGATAATTGATTCCTTCCATTCATCTGGGAGAGCTTCTTTTTCCCAAATCATACTAAGCAACCAGCGTATCTTGTCCATCAATTTTTCTCCCCCTGATTTTATCAGTTCTGCTGGGATCTCATCTGAACCTGATGCTTTATACATCTTCAATTTTTCAATCACCATTTCAACCTCTAATGCATTTGGTTCTGCGACTAGCATTTCTGCTGTCTGTAAATTATCCTCCTCAATGCCCTGTTCTGTATGTACATTTAATAGCTGACATGCCATGGATTAATTAATTTTTAAATCTTTCTTATAAATTAAGGGAATATCGTGTTTTGTTCCAACTTGAGCCTGTTTGTTTATTGATGGGTGGGTATTATATCATATTCCTCCCTTTTATTAATCTTTCATATCTTTTATTTAAGGTGATGGACGAGAAGCTTTACTTCGAATAAATCTACGAGAAGTAAAACTCGATCCAGATGTCAACCTCAGAAGCATTGCTGCTAAGCTCAAGGGATACTCTGGAGCTGATATTACAAATGTTTGCAGGTACAAATCTGAGTAAATTCTTCATTGTAGCTATGTAGACTTTCATGGCTGGTGTTTTAATTCTTGAAGTCTCTTGGACTGATTGGCTGTTGTCCTATAAATAGTGGGAATGTTTCCACCATCCAACCTGTCTGGATTCATTAGCTGATGAATTCACAGTGGCCAAACACAGATTTTTACCTAACAGAGATGAAAATGTTCAGTTTTATCAAAACTGTACCACAGTTGTTCAGCCTGGAAGACAATTTTAAGAATCTTGAATATAAATATTTGAATATGTTTGGTTGGTTTTCTTCTTCTTCTTCTTCTTCTTCTTCTTCTTCTTCTTCTTCCTTCCTTCCAAGTATTAGGCCAAGGCCTGTTACGATCCTATAGAAAATTTTCCCTTATGGGAAATTCTCGTATAAGACATGAAAGCATAATAATAGTCCCTTCGATTGGTTGCTGGCCAAAGGAAGGCAAGACCAGTGATGGGGCTGCCATCTTATAGCCTCTGGTCAGGCTTTTCTGGAGAAGAAAAGAAAATAAAGGAAAGACGAAATGGAAAAAAGGAAGGACTCCCTAGCCCTCGGATGCCGTAATAGCGTTGGGGTCGAAAAAACAAGAGTTAACCAAGAGAGGTTAGATAGTAAAGTTAAAAGAGTGCAAAACACAAGTAAGTGGAAGAAATGTTTTGCACAGCTTGGGCACCTTGTGGTCGCCATCCACATATCCCCTAGATGAGGACCCCTGAGAGGTTGGTTTTCAATGTTTTTATTTAAATTAACATTTTCCAATCCTGGATAGAATCTAATTTAAGAACGAAAAATTAACACTTGAACCAGGATTTGAACCCTGGACCTCTCATTCTCCGTAAGAGTGTGCAGTCCTGGTTTCAAATCCCAGTTCAAGCGTTAATTTTTATTTCTTAACTTAAATTATGTTTGGATGGTACCTATTATTGAGTTGGTGGTGATATTATTCACTCCTTGCATTGTAATATATAAAAAAAAATTATAAAATTTAATGAAAGATGGGCTGCGAAGATCCAATAATTATATAATAGAAATTTTTCCACCTCATCTCATAAAAATATGTATTTCTCATCTGACTAGTTTCAAAGGCTATCTCCCCATCATCAACTACACTCCGGCAGTTTAAAATTGGTTTGTGAATGTCAGTATTTCTCCACCTACCTAATCAGAGCATAAATTTTGTTGTTATATAATATTGATTTTTTGTGTTTTAATATTAAATTGCGTCAGATAAATGTTTTTTCATCTCACCTCATAAAGCTCTGTGTTTTCATGGTACTGGTTTCAAAGGCCGTTGTCTCCATCATCAGCTAAAACTAACTGTTGAAATTCTGCCGTCACAATCATCTTCCAAACTGCCATCTGGTAGCAATTTAATGAACTTAGAGATTAAAATTTAATTTTAGGAAGTTATATTTTGAGGTTATTTTAATTATATTATTTTTAGTCTGAACATCTTACCTCAATATTAATGTTGATTTGTTCTTGAACATGTTTCAAAACAATTCTGTTTTATCGTCAACTTTTCCAGACTGGTTTTATTTATGTTGCATTATGTTCCACAACCTGGATGTCGATGTCAGCTCCATCCTGTGGTTGGCCAAAGAACCTCCAAACAAGATCACGCTCCATCGGTATATCAAAATTCATTACTCTGTTTCTGTTCTTCTGAATATAAAAATAAAAAGTCAGGAATATATCAAATTGAATGCATGGGTTGTGAAAAGATATATATAGGAAAAACAAAAAGAAACCTAAAAATTAGAACCAAAGAATACATAAGAAATATTAAAAATGGGGAAATTGAAAAATCTGCAGTTGCTGCTCATGTTTGGTCTGAAAAACATGATATAAATTCAGACACTAAATTATTAAAACAGTTAGAAAATACAAAAGAGCTGACTATTTGGGAAAAAATTTATATTCAGAAGAACAAAAACAGAGTTATGAATTTTGATATACCGATGGAGCGTGACCTTGTTTGGAGGTTCTTTGGCCAACCACAGGATGGTGCTGACATCGACATCCAGGTTGTGCAACATAATGCAACATAAATAAAACCAGTCTGGAAAAGCTGACAATAAAACAGAATTGTTTTGAAACATGTTCAAGAACAAATCAACATTAATATTGAGGTAAGATGTTCAGACTAAAAATAATATAATTAGATATTAAATTTAGCTCGCTGGGATCTTCAAAATTCATGGATCTATGTTTGTTCTTACGTATAGTGGTCTGCTGAAATGGAGTGTAAATTGAAAATAGACCACAGTAATACCATCTAACTGTCCAGCATGGAACCCAAAGCAGGGGGTGACATTAGAACACACACACATTGTTCTTCTGAATACATTCCAATGCTTTCTCTAAATGTTTCAAAAGTTTAATTTCTCTTCCAATTATGTGATTCTCTAGCAAACTATGAGCTATAATTGCCAATTTTTCAAATTCACCAATTTTAATATTTTGAAAGTGTTCTTTTGTAAGAGTCTCTAAATTCCTTTTAATTTTCCATACATGCACTTTATTGCAGTCATTCCAACTAATTTGATAAATTCCAGATTTTTTACTATCTGAAACATTAACCTTTTTTATTAGTTATTAGAAAATTACCAAAGCTAAATTTGTTATTTGGTGTCAATGTAATATTGAATTTAATTTTTTTTTAATTTCTCAAAAATATAAGATTTACTAGCAAAAAAAATTATATTACAAAGAAATCTCTAGTTTCACCAATGATTTTGTTTATTTTTTATTTTTTCACTCACCATACTTCATAACTCCTCGCAAACCCAAGGTTTCGTCACATCATTTGTGACATTCTCAATGCTTGTGTCACGTTCACAACTGACGTCCAACGGCCTTCTATCCTGCAGACTGACCTCCGCGCCATCTGATGGCTGACCGACGAATTTCCAAATCAGTCCTCTCTCCTTATAACCGGGTATTTCAAAATTCATAGTTGTATTTTCTTTCTTGCATATGTAATTTTTTTCCCAATTGTGAGTTCCTTCGGTTTTTCCAATGTTTAAGTAATTTTGTTTTGGTTTCTATTCTATGTTTTTCTGACCAGGCATGTGCAGCTATTGCAGATTTTTCGGTTTCTCCATTTTTAACATTTCTGAGGTGTTCTTTTAATCTTGTATTTAGATTCCTTTTTGTTTTTCCTATGTATATCTTTTCACAATCTTTACAATTAATTTGATAAATTCCCGATTTTTTGCAGTCTTCAATCTTTTCATTTTTGTTGGTTTTTATTAAATTAAATTACCTAAGCTGTAATCATTTTTGGTGCTAATTTAATTTTGAATTTCTTCAGACAGATAAAACTATTGGCAAAAAATTCAAGACGTTCACATACCATCCTTTAGTATTTGACAAGTTTAAAAAAATCTTCAACAAATTCAACATTAAATTAGCACCGAAAAATGATTACAGCTTAGGTAATTTAATAAAAACCAACAAAAATGAAAAGATTGAAGACTGCAAAAAATCGGGAATTTATCAAATTAATTGTAAAGATTGTGAAAAGATATACATAGGAAAAACAAAAAGGAATCTAAATACAAGATTAAAAGAACACCTTAGAAATGTTAAAAATGGAGAAACTGAAAAATCTGCAATAGCTGCACATGCCTGGTCAGAAAAACATAGAATAGAAACCAAAACAAAATTACTTAAACAATTGGAAAAACCGAAGGAACTCACAATTGGGAAAAAATTTACATATGCAAGAATGAAAATACAACTATGAATTTTGAAATACCCGGTTATAAGGAGAGAGGACTGATTTGGAAATTCGTCGGTCAGCCCATCAGATGGCGCAGAGGTCAGTCTGCAGGATAGAAGGCCATTGGACGTCAGTTGTGAACGTGACACAGCATTGAGAATGTCACAAATGATGTGACGAAACCTTGGGTTTGCGAGGAGTTATGAAGTATGAGGTGAGTGAAATAATAAAAAATAAACAATATTAAAAAACCTCATAGTGTTATTTCCTATCTACATAACTTAATTCACCAATGATTGTTAAGGTTTAACAAAATGTTATATTGTTTTAACACACAATTTAATCAAAATTTTGTTTCATCAACATGTGTTATATTTTAACAATGTGTTACATACTACATGGTAAATTCTCTTTTCGGGTGCACGCCTTAGTACAGTTGGTTAAGGCAATGTGCTACAAGCCAGAGATTGAGTCCTTGTGGTGAGGTCAGGATTTTTAAACTGACCCAAACCTTATGGCAGCACCATGGTCCTGGGATTGACTCAGCCTCTAATGGAAATGAGTACCAAACACTTATGAGAATAAAGGCATACGTCTTGTGGGATAACACCCTGTTGACATCAAGTGCCGATTGTCTAGAAAAGTGGGAGTTATAAGTTCCTACTATCCTAAGGGCCTGCTAAGACACGTAAACCTTAAGGGGAATTATGCTTTTTTAGAAGAAGACCAAATTGAAACTTATATGTCATTATCCCTTAAATCTACAGAAAACATATACATGTATATACTCGTATCCATTCTATACACAATACAACACAATATGAAATGCATAAATTGATAACCGACCACAATAACACTATTCAAGTATAGTATGAAGAACCCGAGACAAAAGTGTTATACCAAAATTAACTATAACTTTGTAAAAATATTTCATGTTTTGAATATTCATCACAATTTTAAGAAACATGCAAAAGAAAATTGACTGGCATTATTGTCATCCACTCATTACTGTTATTTATTTTGAAAAATGCACATCAGTGTGTGTTGAAATGCCAATGAATAAGCAACTGGCATCAAAAGTTGTTCATGTTTGTGGCATCCGCTGGATTTAGCAAGGTATTGACTAACATTTTGCACATAATTGTTGGTGAAACAAAAATATTATATGTTGTAAAAGTTTCAGCATATTTATAACAAGCAAGACATCAGTGAATTGATGAAACTGCCCCTTAATGTGGACTGCAGTGATTAATGCATAACCATGTTATTATTATATTTGAAGAAAAAAATGTTTGCCTAGACCGAGACTCGAATCCGGGACATTTGGCTTTCTGGGCCAATGCTCTACCAACTGAGCTACCGAAGCGAGTTGCAATCTAGATGAAAATTTTTCTCATATATACGTTGTAATTCCCTCGTGCCAAATGCTATGAAACCTTTGCTTCTATCTTTGCAAATTGTAACTTCTTTATTAAGAAGACTTTTATTGGGAATTTTAACACTACTTTATAAAGCCAGTAGGACTTCTATTGACATTTTTATTATTAATTTAACACTTCTCACTGAAGGTTAAATTATATTTGAAGAGAAAAATTTTTGCCTAGACCGAGACTCGAAACCAGGTCCTTTGGCTTTCCGGACCAATGCTCTATCAACTGAGCTACCAAGGTGAAAATTTTTCTCTTCAAATAGAATTTATCCTTCAGTGAGAAGTGTTAAATTAATAATAAAAACGTCATGCTATTATTATTGCTTTTGATTTTAATTTGATACAATATGTAATTTCTATCAATTCTACTTTTATATCATTTTACTAAAAACGTTAAATAAATTAAACAAATGTATCTTATAGGATACATTACCAGTTCAACATTATTACTATATTTTATATTTGCAGGGACGCTTCTATGATGTCCATGAGGCGTAAAATTGCTGGTCTACGTCCTGACCAAATCAGGCAGTTGCCGAGGGAAGAACTTGATCTCCCAGTAACAGTTCAAGACTTTGAGGAGGCCCTAGCAAAATGTAATAAGAGTGTGTCCAAGGAAGACTTGGACAAGTATGAGAAATGGATGCAAGAATTTGGATCCACGTGATGTTTCATCCTCAAGTGAAACAATGCCTCGCTTGCCAAGTATGTGTCATTTGACAAAAAGTTAATGGACCTCTGTATAAATTTTAATGTGTAAGAGCCCGGTACTTATAACGGAAAGTTTGAATGAAGCATTTAATTTAATTTAATTTTTACTTTTTTTATTATGAAAAGTATTTAAGTATGAATGTATTAAACAATGTGAAAGTTTCTCTAAATTGATAGAAATTAATACCATGAGGTGATTTACAGTGTATTTCCCTCAAATGGACCTACTTTTAGTTGTTTCAAGATTTTGAAAATACATTACGAAACTTTTAAGAAATATAAAACAGTACCTGAGATCTTAGTTTTCCTCAACAATCAGCAGTGTAGTGTTGTAGGAGGGCTTTTGAAAACTTAAGTTTCATCTTCTGCTTTCAGTTTGGTACTGACTTAGTCAGTTGAGGATGACTGAGATCTCAGGTACTGTTTTATGGTTTAATGGTTACTGTTTTATATTTCTTAAAATTTGTAGTTGTTTGTAAAAATTAAATGGTTGAAGATATTCATAGTTAAATATGGGAAATAACATTATGAGGTTCTTAATTCAATGAATGGATGAGTCACCTTTTATCTTACCTCATACTTTATTTTTTTAACACGGTAACTGCAGTTTTCAAGAAGAGTCCCTCTTATCTTCAGCCGACATTATGACTCGATTATGTCATTATGTCAGCTGAAGATAAGAGGGACTCTTCTTGAAAACTGCAGTTCCCGTGTTTAAAAAACATAAAGTATGAGGTAAGATAAGAAATGACTCGTTCATTCATTGGTTGAAGATATAATGAAACAGAAACTGAAAGGCAAATTTACCATGTTGTTGGAACAACCAAATCGCCACTTCTCTGTATGTGCCTCAGCAGTTACAGTGATGTTATGAAGATGTAGATAATTTCTGCCATGTATGTTGCAACATATTTGGAGTCAAGTTGGCGATGGCTGAAATGATGCACTCCCTAAGATCCAGATGTTCTCTGATTGGTATGGTATAAACCAGTGCTGTTAATAAGTATTTACTAGGTGTAAAAAGATGCCTCACCCCTCCTTTTTAACCCTACATCAGACCATGTGATTGGTCCTAGTTTACCAATCCAACTACTAGGAAAAGTTTCATTCAGGTTACTGTGAACATGTCTGTACCAAGGGAGTAGGGTTCCATCTTGCTGAAAATGGACATCATCATGTGGAAACACCATACTGACTGATGTGGAACCTTATGATCCGACCCCTCCTCCATCTTGTATTGGTAATTAAAAACATCTAAAACTTGATGAGGCTTAGTTCCAGATGGCACCTTTTGTTTCATTATATCTAAAACCATAAATGTTTTACAGGAAATTGATTTTAGGTCCATTCGAGGGAAACACCCTGTATTATACAATTGAATCAGTAGTATACACCTTACCTCAAATCTTGCACTCTCGCCTGAAGATGTTTTGGTGAATATCTCCACCATTTTCAGCCAGAAACTGACTGTTGCATTGATTGCCAGAAGTCTTGTATTTTCTCCCCTTCTGGTATTGGCAGATGAATCTCACATTTAAATCCTTATTTTTTTCTGGGAACCTCTTAATTCATTATTTTGCTCTGTTTTTCTGGATGTAATTTTTTTCCCATGCTATGAGTTTGTTGGTTTTTCCAGTTGTTTCAGCAATTTTTACCTCTCTTCAATTCTATAATTTTGTAATTTTCTGTCCACACATGAGCAGCTACTGCCTGTTTTTGTATTTCTCCATATTTTACATTTATAAGGTGCTCTTTCATTCTGATGTTCAGATTTAATTTGGCCTTTCATAAGTAGGTATTTTTTAATTCCCCACATTTTATTTAATAAATTTCTGATCTTTATCTACATATATTTTTTCCCCTCCATTTTGTTTGATTTAATTAATGTGCTGAGACTGAACTCATTTTTTGGTGCAAGTCTAATATTGAATTAGTTAAATAGTTTCTGAAATATCTTGTGAGCCAAAGGATATGTAAATTCCTTAAAGTTTCCACCTTTGTAGTCAGAATAAAAGGACATCTTAGAAATGTAAAATATAGAAAAATAAAAAAATTGGTAGTAGCTGCTCACGTGTGAACAGAAAATCATAGAACTGAAGACAAGTGAAAATTGCTGAGTCAACTGGAAAAATCAACAGACCTAAAAAATCTATATCTAGAAAAATAGAGACAAAACAATAAAATTTTAAGTTTCTGTGGAAAAGGATTTAATTGTGAAGTTCATCTGCCCAACATCAGGGGGGGGGGAGAGTATACAAGACATCTAACAGTTGATTTCAGGTTGAAAATGATGGAGATGCCTACCAAAATATGTTCTAGATGAGAGATCAAAATATGAAGTGAGGTGTATATTACTGATTCAATTCCTTAATAAGAAAGTTCTTAAAATGAGAATATGTTGTTAAATGATTGAGCTAATAGATGTTCCCTCCCTGACAGGGTACATAACTTATGTAAGATATGTATATTTTAATTTGGAAAGATTTTCATTTAACTAAGTGATTTACTAGTTGCCCGTTTGTTCAGACCAGGAGGAATTGATTTAATGAATATATTTTAGAGGAAATATTTTGCAAATAGTGATGAAGCATCAGTGTGAGCAAGCTCCATTTGAGGGACCAGTAAATTTGTGCTTTGAGATTTTAATCTGATTGCAGTAGTTAATATAACTACAGAGAAATTTGTGCTTCAATAGATATCAAGTTTGAAAGCATAAATATCTATTCATAACCTAATATAACAGCAATGCCTATCATAATGGCTACACACAGTTGAGCTCCCCTTGTGAACACAGTTTCACTACTTGTAGGGAGGGAGGGGGGAATTCAATGATTAATGTGAGGGAAATTTTGGCTTGTTCCAGGAGACGTGATAAAATGGCTCAATAGTAGAGTTCCAGTATGTAAAGCTGGAAATTATGGATTCAAATCCCAGCTCAAATGTAAATTTTTTTCTCTCTATGACATTAATATTAATAAATTTAATATTTTTATCTTATAAATATGAATTAATATTAGAAGAAACATTAAAGATACAGAACAATTCTAAATAATTTTTGCAGACAGAGAATTGAACATGGAAAATTTTACCTAGAGTTAGGTTTTCTTGTGAAACAGTTAGTGACCAATCAGGTGTTTGTAACTAGCTAAGAATATTTAAATAAAATAATTTTGAGTACGTGTATGAAGAGAAATATCTTGAAAATTGTGAAAAATAGTTTTCTAGCTAGAAAGACTACTTTTTTCTGTACCACGAAAAAGAAAAATTCATATACAAAACTATTAGTAAGAAAAATTTTGAAGTTGGATACAAGATGATATAGAGGATAGTAGTATAATTTGGTATGCCACATTAAAAGAATGAATACTGTAAGGATACCAAGACAAGCACTTGAATTTAGATTAGAAGGGAAGAGACCAAGAGGTCAGCTGAGATACAGAATGGAAAGAACAAGTTAAGAAGAATCTTGAGAAAAGAGCAATTGAATGGATAGAAATGGTGGGAAGGAGACATTGAATGACTGAGTAGTGGAGGCTTTTGTCCAAAACTCGATCCACAGAAGGAGGAAGATAAGACTTTAAGCAATACAAATTCTGGAGGTTTTAAATTCATGGTTTCTTACTTTATTTGTTGTATCCCAATGGCTAGTTATGTATATCCCTAAGTATTTAAAGGATGTGTCCTGTTCGATAATTCTGCCATTGATTTCTAATTTACATTTTACTGTATCTTTATAAATGCATATGCATCTTGTCTTATTAATTGATCATATTATATTAATCTGCAGTTATTACAAATCGATGGAGTAGCTTCAGAAGAATTCTTCAGTTCTGGCCATCAAAAAGGCATCATGTGCATAGCATAATACATTACATTTTTATTTCCCATTATATATTCAGATAAATATCTTGCACTTTGTATTCATTTATCCATGACCAAATTAAATAATAGGAAACTAAGTGAGTTTCCTTGTCTAATATCTGTGGGGCACTTTATTTCACGTGTTACTGTATTTTTGTGTTAAATTTTAGAATTGTAGGAAAAAGTGCCTAATTAGTTCCCTCAAGATTAAATGTTAGAAGTTAGAACTATGTCATAGAAGTTAGAACTATGTCATGCAGTAATATGCAAAAGGTATTCTGTGATATAATATTCATACCACAGAGTTGACTCAAATGATAACATTTGAAACTCTTATTCAAGAGTTCCTGGCTCAAATCTGGTACTCACCAACCTGAGGTTTTTACATGTTTTTCCTCAATCAAGGAAATTGTTGGGTTGGAATTTCATTATCAAGTTTTATTTCATTGTATTTGCCATTTTTTATCATCAGTAAAACAAAATAAATTTGAAGTGCCCAGAGATGTTAAAACATCTGACTAATCAATTAACTCACTGGTGCTCTTGGTCCCTCAGAAATAAGCTTCGCTTACATTCCTATCATGAGCTAATGTTTTCCATTCCCTGTATAATTCACCTCCTTCAAATCATGGTTAATGTTATTCTCCCATTTCATTCTTGGTCTACCCATTGGGAGATTTCCTTCTGGTTTTCCTACAAGAAGTTTCTCTGCCCCTCTTTCATAGTTTTTGAGCAAACAAGACTCTGGGTACCGAAACACAGGTATATAACTTCTTCATCAAGATTAGAGGAAATGTTAATCTATATACAGTTTGTCCTGGAGCTCAGGCAGCAGCCCTTCCACTATTATTTCTCCTTACCGGCAACTAGTCTGAGGAAAAATACATTGCTTTCAAGTCTACAAAAATACAACAACCAGACACTTCATATGCAGCTTAATTATGAATAAAATTCCAATAATCATCTCTTAAATTTAAATTAGTTTCCATTGTAAAATGCTTTATGCCTAAATTTATATCTTCTTTAATTTATTTTAGGTGCCCAATATTTTGGTTTTTCATTTCACAACTTCCAATGTTGAATTGCGACAAATTACCATTTTTTAAATGTTTACATGCCAGAAGTCTTTTCTTACTAAATACTGAAGACAAAAAATGTGATGCAGTTTATATTTTGTAAAAAAATCACCATACATTTTAAAATTATTTTATTCTTATTAATAAAACCTGTTATAACACATATCAGTGGAATATAATTTTTCAAGTTGCAGGGAACATTTCATGCTTACTGTTCGTAACTCAAATATGATAGGTGGGTAACAGAGAGCAGAATCTGTTCCACAATGTCGAAGGCTTACTTGTACTGGTATAGACTAAACGTAAACGCGCAAGAGGGCAGTGGGATGGGGTGTATCACATAACTGCATATCTATGGGGCTATGATGAGAAAGAACTCTGTCATGTAGAAAGATAGACACAGTAAACAATTTTGATGTTATATTTTAAATTAACATGTTCCAGAATTGGATATAGTATATATATACAGCAAACTCCCGATTATCCGTGCACGTATTATCCAGTTTGTGGATTATCCGGGCATGATTCTTTTTTACTCTACCTTTTAAAAATACTATATTTTGTATTGTTATGAAAAAATTCTTTATTTTTAAATGTGCTACTGTGAACTGCTCTTAGAAACTAGCACAATAGAGTAACCTTCACTCACAACCCCTTCCCCTGATGCGTTTAACTGTACCAACCAACATTCTGAGAATACAATACAATTTCGGAAATTTCCGTTGTGGAGTCAGTGAAAGTTTGTTGTTACAGATTGAAACCACTGATATGCAGTGGTAGTGGGTTTATCGCTGGTTAGTAGTGTGATCATCGGTGGTTACTAGTGTGGGAATCGCTGATTATAAGTGTGGATATCGGTGGTTAGTAGTGTATCTGTCACTGGTTGTGGTGCCCATTTTGAATAACTGTCGTAACCAGAATGGTCATGACCCGGAAATAGTCCCACTTTTTCTTTCATATTTATGAGTAAAATAAAATAATGATAATTACGATTCGCATTTAATATAACATTTTATGAATATTTGTTGCATTTAAGTAGTGTTAAAGTGGGTAAATACATTTATGATCAACTTCCATGGCGCCGAATAACTTAATTGGATTATCCGTGTTTTTCGATTTTCTGCGCATATCTCCCAATTAACACGGATAATCGGGAGTTTGCTGTATATATATATATATATATATATATGACGTACAGAGTCAGAGGTCTGGGGTTCGACTCCCGGTTTGAATGTAATTTTTCTTTCTAAAATAAAAACAGTAAACAATGTTTCATTTAGAAAAGAAGTGGAGTTGTGTAGTATGTTGGTAGCTGATATTGCACTTACTTGATCTTCCAAAATGAAACAAATATGCATGCCATAGGGCAATCTTTGTCTTAAAATGTTTCATTACCTCGTATGTAATGTATAACCTAAGTATATTTTATTGTATTATGCACCTTATATTAATTCTTAATATTTATATTATAGAGGAATTGTCCGTTAGGTATGCAGATGTGATACACCCCATCTCACCCCTTCCTGATCCCTCCAGTATAGTCAATACCAGTACAAGTAAGTCATTGGCATTGTGGAACAAATTTCGCTCTCTAGTAGATAATAATGAGAAAACTGTTACTCACCTCCCACCCAGTTGTTCTATGTGATACAATTAGATCATAGGCCACTACCCCATTTTCGGTCCTTTTGGTCCATTTGGTGCTGTTACCTAGGAAAATGCAAGCTCCAGAATTTACAATTTTGCCATATTTCTCAATATTGCTACAACTATATCACTGTTCTGGTTTATCAGGTAGAATATGGGATAAAAATATTTTGCCATATTATTTTCAAAATTATCAGCTTTGGTCTAGGGATTAAGTTTCTTGCCTCTGGTCGCAGGTTTAAATTCAGCCAGGGTCAATGTATTTTTTAGCATGGAAAAATCCAAAGCATAAGACCTCCAGAAGGGATTTTATATCTTAGGTCTCGAGTCTGAAGATTTTTGGATTCAAAGTACATGAAGCTAAATATGAGTCTCTGACAAAAATTTAATCAAGTTTTCCCATCCAAGTATACCTTTGTTGCCTAGGTGGCTCAGATGGAAGAGCATTGACATAGAAAGTCAAAGGTCCTGGGTTCAAACCCCAGTCTAGGCGTATATTTTTCTTTTCAAATATAATTCAATAGTTGATTTTTAAATAAATTTTTAGTTACTGGAGGTAATATTAAGTTACTGCATTACATTTAAATGCCATGCAATAGGAACTTGGGATTTAAATCAGGTTTCTGGGGTAGTAGAGCTGGATTTAAATGACGGTGGATGGGTTAACAGAGTTATTTTTTCACTTGCTGTCCAATATTTAAATGTATATTAATTTTGATATTTTGAGGGTACTTTCCCATGTAGGATTTTATGGTACTAAGGTGGTGTATCTACTAGAAAAAGGAGGAACTAGCTTATATAAATCAAATCTTATAGTGGATACACTAAAATTTAAAACACTAATAAAAAAATAAATGCCATTGAGGTAAACAATATACATCTGGATTGGCCAATAAACAATAAAATGCCATGGAAGAAAGCAGTGGCAAGATTCAGACTAAAAACAGGAAAACAGAACACGACTTTTGGCTGCCCACCTACATAAAATTAAAATTTATAAATCGGATGATTGCACAATATGCATAAGATCATGAACATAAATGAATACTGACTATCACCTCATATGTAGGAAGTTAGATAATATCAAACAAAAAATATGGTATTATTTCCAAATTGTATTGGGATGCAAGATTCTTAATGAGCTAGAAGCCATTGAAAAAATTGGCATTGGACAAAGAAGAAGTGTTTTTATTTTGATGAAATGCTTCGCAGTGGTTTAGATGGTTCATATCCATTTCCTCTTCTTGAAAACGTAATAAACACTTTGAAGTAGATAAGATGCCAATTCTATATAGATGTGTACCTCGTCAATCATGACCTGTGTACAATTCTAGCATGTAGCTACACAGATGAGGAGCTAATGAGGACTGTCTAGTAGAATTTTTTGAATGGTTTAATGTATAGACATTATAATTTTTAATAATTTGTTTTATTGAAAAATATTAAAAATTATAAGTTGATTTGTGTAGGATTCTAGTGAATTTCTGTGCTGGAATATCAGCTCTCTCATTTTCACTTAAGCCACAATGTGCTGGGGTTCACTGCAAAACTATGATTTAATTTAAATTTTGTATGTGTTTAATTATTGAACAAATTTAATTTATTTCTATATTTTTAGGATATTTCAATGAGAATATACTTTCTAAAAGTAGAATTTGTAATTCCACAAAATGAAAGAAATTTAAAGAATTTTCATATTTTATTGATTGTATTGCGGCTGTGGAATCAGACTATATTCTTACAATAAGGATATAAAGAAATTAATTTTTATAGGGATGTATAATTTTAAAAGTTAGATATGGCCATTATAATTATAAATGGTCTCTGTATCCGTCCAGTTACTCTCAGGAATATCAATACTACTTAATCTGAAAACATATTTAGATACTTGAAATTCCTTAAGGCTACTATAGAAGTTATTGCTCAACTAGGGAATTTGCACATGATAAATTATTATTGATGCTTCATTGCTAGAATTCTTAAATTGAAAAAAAAAATGAAAAAAACAATAATTTGATGTAATATCCACCACGTTCATCATATTCCTTTTATTCCTCTGGAAACATAGGACTGACCCAAAACTTCTCCATCTCACTCTATAACTATAAAATGCTTTCAATTCACTTATTTCCCATGGTTTTTGCCGACTGGTGTCAGATTTAAATGATCCAAAATGTTTATATTTGAAGAGAAAAATTTTCGCCTAGACCGGGACTCGAACCCGGGACCCTTGGCTTTCCGGGCCAAGTGCTCTACCAACTGAGCTACCGAGGCGAGTTACGATCTAGACGCAAATTTTTCTCTAATGTATGTTGTAATTCCCTCGCGCCAAATGCTTGAAACCATAGCTTCTATCTTTGCAAATGGCGGCTTCTTAGTTAAGAAGACATTTATTGGGAATTTAACACTACTTTATAGCCAGTAGGGCTTCTATTGACGATTTTTATTATTAATTTAACACTTCTCATAGAAGGATAAATTATATTTGAAGAGAAAAATTTTCGCCTAGACCGGGACTCGAACCCGGGACCCTTGGCTTTCCGGGCCAAGTGCTCTACCAACTGAGCTACCGAGGCGAGTTACGATCTAGATGCAAATTTTTCTCTAATGTATGTTGTAATTCCCTCGCGCCAAATGCTTGAAACCATAGCTTCTATCTTTGCAAATGGCGGCTTCTTAGTTAAGAAGACATTTATTGGGAATTTAAAACTACTTTATAGCCAGTAGGGCTTCTATTGACGATTTTTATTATTAATTTAACACTTCTCATAGAAGGATAAATTATATTTGAAGAGAAAAATTTTCGCCTAGACCGGGACTCGAACCCGGGACCCTTGGCTTTCCGGGCCAAGTGCTCTACCAACTGAGCTACCGAGGCGAGTTACGATCTAGACGCAAATTTTTCTCTAATGTATGTTGTAATTCCCTCGCGCCAAATGCTTGAAACCATAGCTTCTATCTTTGCAAATGGCGGCTTCTTAGTTAAGAAGACATTTATTGGGAATTTAACACTACTTTATAGCCAGTAGGGCTTCTATTGACGATTTTTATTATTAATTTAACACTTCTCATAGAAGGATAAATTATATTTGAAGAGAAAAATTTTCGCCTAGACCGGGACTCGAACCCGGGACCCTTGGCTTTCCGGGCCAAGTGCTCTACCAACTGAGCTACCGAGGCAAGTTACGATCTAGACGCAAATTTTCTCTAATGTATGTTGTAATTCCCTCGCGCCAAATGCTTGAAACCATAGCTTCTATCTTTGCAAATGGCGGCTTCTTAGTTAAGAAGACATTTATTGGGAATTTAACACTACTTTATAGCCAGTAGGGCTTCTATTGACGATTTTTATTATTAATTTAACACTTCTCATAGAAGGATAAATTATATTTGAAGAGAAACATTTTTTGGCGCGAGGGAATTACAACATACATTAGAGAAAAATTTGTGTCTAGATCGTAACTCGCCTCGGTAGCTCAGTTGGTAGAGCACTTGGCCCGGAAAGCCAAGGGTCCCGGGTTCGAGTCCCGGTCTAGGCGAAAATTTTTCTCTTTATATATAAGTTATCCTTCTATGAGAAGTGTTAAATTAATAATAAAAATCGTCAATAGAAGCCCTACTGGCTATAAAGTAGTGTTAAATTCCCAATAAATGTCTTCTTAACTAAGAAGCCGCCATTTGCAAAGATAGAAGCTATGGTTTCAAGCATTTGGCGCGAGGGAATTACAACATACATAAGAGAAAAATTTGCGTCTAGATCGTAACTCGCCTCGGTAGCTCAGTTGGTAGAGCACTTGGCCCGGAAAGCCAAGGGTCCCGGGTTCGAGTCCCAGTCTAGGCGAAAATTTTTCTCTTCAAATATAATTTATCCTTCTATGAGAAGTGTTAAATTAATAATAAAAATCGTCAATAGAAGCCCTACTGGCTATAAAGTAGTGTTAAATTCCCAATAAATGTCTTCTTAACTAAGAAGCCGCCATTTGCAAAGATAGAAGCTATGGTTTCAAGCATTTGGCGCGAGGGAATTACAACATACATAAGAGAAAATTTGCGTCTAGATCGTAACTCGCCTCGGTAGCTCAGTTGGTAGAGCACTTGGCCCGGAAAGCCAAGGGTCCCGGGTTCGAGTCCCGGTCTAGGCGAAAATTTTTCTCTTCAAATATAATTTATCCTTCTATGAGAAGTGTTAAATTAATAATAAAAATCGTCAATAGAAGCCCTACTGGCTATAAAGTAGTGTTAAATTCCCAATAAATGTCTTCTTAACTAAGAAGCCGCCATTTGCAAAGATAGAAGCTATGGTTTCAAGCATTTGGCGCGAGGGAATTACAACATACATTAGAGAAAAATTTGCGTCTAGATCGTAACTCGCCTCGGTAGCTCAGTTGGTAGAGCACTTGGCCCGGAAAGCCAAGGGTCCCGGGTTCGAGTCCCGGTCTAGGCGAAAATTTTTCTCTTCAAATATAATTTATCCTTCTATGAGAAGTGTTAAATTAATAATAAAAATCGTCGATCCAAAATGTATTAATTATTTTTCCAATCTTATGTGATAATAACTGCATTTTGATGCATGAACCTCTTCTCACCAGCTACTATAATTCTTCTCATCGTACTTTTTCATCATGTTTCACTACCTTGTCAGTGTATTAGCAATGTAAAAACTCACAAGGGCTTGAATAACAAAAGGTCTTGCATAAAAGATAGGACATTTCAAAGGTACATACTAAAAATTTGTATTACTTCAGAAAGTTTGAGAGGATAGACCTTTAAAGAAAGAGAGTGATAGAAAACATTCAAAGTCTGTATACCTGCTTAATCTTTTAAAATACAAAAAAAAAGGCTGTGAAATATGAAGATTTTTAAAAAGGTTGCATGGTGTCATCATCATCATCCAGGGATTAAGCCTATTGGCTTGTTCCAGTTTCATCAAAGCTAGAATTGTTAAAATTGTTCAGACCATCTTCTGTGTGGGCATCCAACATTTCTCCTTCCGTGCGGTTTATAATTTAGCAATCATTTTGGAAATCTTCCTTCTGGCATTCTATCAATATGTTCTTTCCGGTCGTTCCTATATTTAATTATTCGGTCTGTAAGTTTGAAAATATTTAGTTCCTTTCTTATATCTTCATTCCTTTTTTTATCCAGCAGTTGTTGCATGGGGTATTCAAGTAAATTTTGAAGCTTACTTTGTTGTGTCTCAACAAATAAGGTAATTATTTATCTTTAATATGGTGGCTCTGTGGAACAAGTGTTCAGACAAACTTTTTTACTGGAAGCCGAATTACTAAATGTATCAATCTCCTCTATCCTTGTGAGGAGCATAGGTCATTCACAAGTAATTTTCATTAGACTGTATTTCTTGCCAACTTCTTTACTTCAATCCATGTTTTCTCATTATTTCCACTGCTTTATATTTTCTTAGAGTCTGTCCTATCCAATTCCATTTTCATTTTTTATGTATAGGCTATGTTAGATAAATAATAATTTATTTTTACTTATTCCTCACCAAGTTGTGCTTATCATCTCATTGTGAATGAATGGGAAACAGGGCAGATTTTTCATGAAGTTTCCCCTGCCAAAAACTTAATTTCGCTGCTTCTCCACATTCATCCATTTTATTCCATTCCATTTCATCTTCCCCTCTGATGATGTAATCTGGTCAGTCAGCATGCTTGTACATCCTTCAATAAGAGACTTTATCGTATCTCATCCTAACATCTCACTGGACACAAATACTTTTTTTTTACATCTTAATATAAAGCAGTGGTTCTCAACTTTTCTTGATACATGGCACCCTTGTGATGTATTAAAAATCACAAAGTTAATTAATTCAATGTTTTTGTAGTATATTATATAACATTACAGAAGTGGAGCTTTATTATAGAGTGGCTCAAATCATGACTGCAGGGAGTGATTTAAGACCCATGAGGTAATGAAGCATACTTTTGTACGAGTTATACAATACTTTATCTATGTTGTTCTTTATTTGCCAAAAAGTATAAGAAAATAAATGTATCAGATGCACTCAGATATCAACAACATTGTTGATGAACTAGCCATTTTAGAAATTTTAATTTACTGTTAAGTCTAGAAAGTGTAGAAGAAGAGATGGTAGTGGAAGGGTTTCTTATACTCTGCCCGAAATCCTAAAAGGTGTAAAGAATGCTACATTAAATTTGTTGCTTGATGAGTCAAGAAAGTTGTATGAAAGCGTCTACAAGGGATTTATGTGGATATGTTGCTAATATATCTGTGGATTCTGGTGTCATTGATAACTCAACCCATACAGATGTAAGTCAGCCTAAAGTGAATATACAAAATTGTAGTAATTGCAGGATTTTATTAGTATTTCCTTAAAAAGGTGTATCTATTCTGTTGTGGTAAATAAAAAACAAGTGTGTGTTAAAAGTATGGTATATAATACTTTATAACAGCAAAATTACATAGCAACATATTTTTCATTTTATATAATAATGGAAGCAAACTTTTACATTTAAAAAAAATGTCAGCCTATAGCCTACTTCAGCAAAGAAAATAGATAAAGTATTGTTTTAATGTGTTGATGAAATATTTTAATATTTCGCCTCACAATATTTTGCAGCACATCCATTGAGAACCACTAATATAAAGTATTAATTTAACTTTCACAGGGAAAAAAACGCTATGAGGTTTAATTTAAGAATTAAATTAATGATTTTATTACCTCACCTCATATCCTTTTTTCTTCTAGACTGCAGTTTCGGAGCTTATCTCCATCGTCAGTAGCCTCTCATTGACCAGTGTTATGTCGTTTCTTGGCGGTTTTCTTCTTCCTTCTATCGGTGGACCGATGAACCTCTGGATCAAGTCAGAATTTGCAGGAGTTTCGAAATTCATGAGTTTATCTTTCTTGTTTTTTTGGATGTCAATTTTTTTCCCAGACCGTGAGTTCTTTCTGTTTATCTGTGTGTTTGATTAGGCTAGCTTTTGTATTATATTATTTTTGGTCTGGACATCTTACCTCAATATTAATGTTGATTTGTTCTTGGACGTGTTTCAAAACAATTCTGTTTTATCGTCAGCTTTCCCAGACTGGTTTTATTTATGTTGCATTATGTTGCACCACCTGGATGTCGATGTCAGCTCCATCCTGTGGTTGGCCAAAGAACCTCCAAACAAGGTCACCCTCCATCGGAATATCAAAATTCATAACTCTGTTTCTGTTCTTCTGAATATAAATTTTTTCCCAAATAGTCAGCTCTTTTGTATTTTCTAACTGTTTTAATAATTTAGTGTCTGAATTTATATTATGTTTTTCAGACCAAACATGAGCAGCAACTGCAGATTTTTCAATTTCTCCATTTTTAATATTTCTTATGTGTTCTTTGGTTAACAAAAAGAAACCTAAAAATTAGAACCAAAGAACACATAAGAAATATTAAGAAATATTTAAAAAGGAGAAATTGAAAAATCTGCAGTTGCTACTCATGTTTGGTCTGAAAAACATAATATAAATTCAGACACTAAATTATTAAAACAGTTAGAAAATACAAAAGAGCTGACTATTTGGGAAAAAATTTATATTCAGAAGAACAGAAACAGAGTTATGAATTTTGATATTCCGATGGAGGGTGACCTTGTTTGGAGGTTCTTTGGCCAACCACAGGATGGAGCTGACATCGACATCCAGGTGGTGCAACATAATGCAACATAAATAAAACCAGTCTGGGAAAGCTGACGATAAAACAGAATTGTTTTGAAACATGTCCAAGAACAAATCAACATTAATATTGAGGTAAGATGTCCAGACCAAAAATAATATAATTAAAATAACCTCAAAATATAACTTCCTAAAATTAAATATTAGCTCTTGTATTGATTAAATGTTTTTCAGACCAAGCATGGGCTGCTACAGCTGACTTGTCCACTTCACCCTTTTTGACATTTCTAAGATATTCTTTCAATCTAGTTTTTAAATTTCTTTTTGTTTCTCTTATATAGATTTTGTCACAATCCTATATAGGAAAAACAGAAAGAAATTTAAAAACTAGATTGAAAAAGCATCTTAGAAATGTCAAAAAGGGTGGACAAGTCAGCTGTATCAGCCCATGCTTGGTCTGAAAAACATTTAATCAATACAAAAGCTAGCCTAATCAAACACACAGATAAACAAAAAGAACTCACGATCTGGGAAAAAATCCACATCCAAAAAACAAGAAAGATAAACTCATGAATTTCAAAACTCCTGCAAATTTTGACTTGATCCAGAGGTTCGTCAATCCACCGATAGAAGTAAGAAGAAAACCACCATGAAACGACATAACACCGGTTGACGAGAGGCTACTGATGATGGAGATAAGCTCCGAAACTGCAGTCTAGAAGAAAAAGGATATGAGCCTGAGGTAATAAAAACATTCATTTAATTCATAAAGTATTAACTCTGTATTATTTTAATTTGCAATAGTATTAATATGAAAATCTACATATTGTAGATTAACTCCTGGTCTGAATATGATTGATACGTAAGAGACAGAGAATGTCCTATAATTAAAGACTAATCAACATAATTGTTCATGTTTGTTTTTGAGATGGGATTCTCATTTCAATTAACAATAATATTAATATGCTTGAGTAGGAGATATAAAGAGCATTTAACTTTGTGCCTATTTGTAGTGAAAAAAGTGCCTTCCATGAGGGCTTCGTAAACAGATCTCACTTTTATCTTTTTTAAATTTTAATAGATAAAAAATCACTCTAAATTATGCATTCCGAAACAATCTGATACTTAATCTTTTAATTGTAAATTTTATCTCTTGAAATAGTAAAGAGTCCATGGCATTAACATGTCTACTCCTGACTAGAAGGTCTGGGTTCAATACTCAGCAGGGTTAGAAATTTGGGGATGTAGGGAAATTATGCACTACCATAATTTTAAAAAATGTACAAAAATACAGACAAATTACTATTGTAGAATGCAATTAGTGACCTGAGGTATATAAAGTTCTTGTGAGAAAAAAATACAAAAAATAGGGGAAAAAATTAAGTAGAATCTGACATAAAAATAACTAAGATCATTATATAAACAATATGGATCTGCAAAGATAACTGTGAATCATTGGAAAAACAGAATTGCCAATCTTGTGTTAGATTGCCTCACTTGATGTCATTTCCATTTCCACCAGAATGTGGTCTGTTGGTGTAACATCTATCCAAACTATTTAAAGAAGAAGAAATGAAATATAAAACTTAGGATACATTTCATAACATAAACATCTTTCACTACTGTGTTCTACTCAATATTAGTACCACAAACATAGTTAGTAATGTAATTGATAACATTCGAATATAGTTTAGAACATGTGGCTGTATAGATCGTAACATCCATTTTAACATTGCAAAGTGCATCATTTCCCTAACAATAGCCAGAAATTTTAATTGTAATTTTTTTTATTTCAAGTTAAAAGAGGTTCCAATTACTAGGTTTTGGATAAGGTGTTTGAGGTTAATTCCAAACCCCACAGTGCATATGTTGAAAAGGCAAGTAATAATGTTGACAGCAATTTGTCTGTTGGATAGGGATGTTAAGACTTGCAGTTCCCAAGGTCCTTTCTGACAAGAATAGGCAGCTTGCCAGTTTACCTTCTCACTTGTCGTTATCATCTTAATTCCCAACACACACTTTACTTTTGTCTGTATACAGTACAAGTTCACACTGCCTACATAACTGCTCTGCCGAAGCTGTAATAAATTGAAAGTGAGCCGTATAATTATATATATAATAAAATACTGTTTAGATATCAATATAGAATTTATGTCCACCGCTATGGTCTCGAGGTAGCGCAGCGGGCCCGGGTTCGATCCCCGGTCAGGGCAGTTTTTCTGGGTGAGGTTTTTATCGGGGTTTTTCCTCACCTGTAAGACAAATGTCAGGAAAACTTTAAGGCCCAAACGGTCCCCGAAATCATATGGCCATCATCCTTAGCATTATCATCCTTACCATTATCATCATCCTTCACCGGTGTGGAAAGCAACGGGAAGCTACCACACCTACACAGTTCCCTAGTAAAGCTGCAATCATAGCACATAGTTTATTAGAACATCATAAAATTGGAAGAGAAGCTAAACTTTTAAAACAAGTAGAGAAACGTATAACTGTAGGCTTTCACGGCCGGCGTCTTGATCCCTATTAGGTTCGTCTTCCGGGCATATAGGCCGTGGTCCAGTCGTTCTTCTACTCGACGTTTCGTCTACTGCTGCGGTAGACATCTTCAGGAGATACTGCGTGCTCTCTGTGAACTCCTCAACAGTCGGCTGCAGACTGGCTGGTCGTTGGAAACTCCCTCCCTATTTATAGGCACGCCCCTGGTGGAGAGGCGGTTTTCTGCGCGGTCCGTGTTGCGTGCTGTTTTGTCCAGGCTGTCGCTAGCAGAAGTCATAGGCTTCGTTGTCGTATTGTGCAGTGCCGGGATCCAGATTTTGTTTATCTTCATGGTTTCTTCTTTTTTGTTAAAGGAATTTTTGTGTTTATATATTTCAATGGCTTCTCTGTACAGTCTGGTG
Organism: Diploptera punctata; assembly: GCA_030220185.1. NCBI lineage: Eukaryota > Metazoa > Arthropoda > Insecta > Blattodea > Blaberidae > Diploptera > Diploptera punctata. The sequence goes on from JASPKZ010006091.1 coordinate 201,215, forward strand.
TAATAATGTGATGTTTGGGACAATACCTGTGTTTCTTCGAATCTTATTATATGTTCTTGGTTGTTCATCCAGTGTTCCGCTACGGCTGATTTTCCTTTTGTTTTAGTCTGCAATGCCTCTTGTGTTCTTGCAATCTTGTGGTAACCATTCTTTTTGTTGTGCCGATATAAACCTGTCCACAACTGCAAGGGATGCGATATATACCGGCAGTACTTAACGGATCTCTTGTATCTTTGGCTGGGCGCAGTATATTGCTGATTTTTTGTGTTGGCTTGTAGGTTGTAGATATGTTATATTTATTTAATATTCGACCAATTCTCTCCGTTATTGTCTTGATATATGGTAGGTACACCTTACCCTTAGCCTCCTCCTTGTTCCCGTTTTCGGATTTGTATTTATTGGGATTTATGGCTCGGCGAAAATCTGTTTTGCTGTATCCATTGGATTGAAACGCTGCTTGGAGATGATTAATTTCTTCTTGTAGATACTGTGGTTCCGAAATCCTTTTGGCTCGTTCCACCAGGGTTTTAATTATTCTGCGTTTTTGTCTGGGATGATGGTTGGACTGCTTATGTAGGTATCTGTCTGTGTGAGTCTTTTTCCTGTATACCTTGTGTCCAAGTGTCATGTCTTGGTTTCGAATTACTAAAACATCCAAAAACGGTAGACTGTTGTTCTCTTCTCTTTCCAGGGTGAATTGGATGCTGGGACAAATACCATTTAAATGTTGCCTGAAACACAGGTATTGTCCCAAACATCACATTATTACACCAGACTGTACAGAGAAGCCATTGAAATATATAAACACAAAAATTCCTTTAACAAAAAAGAAGAAACCATGAAGATAAACAAAATCTGGATCCCGGCACTGCACAATACGACAACGAAGCCTATGACTTCTGCTAGCGACAGCCTGGACAAAACAGCACGCAACACGGACCGCGCAGAAAACCGCCTCTCCACCAGGGGCATGCCTATAAATAGGGAGGGAGTTTCCAACGACCAGCCAGTCTGCAGCCGACTGTTGAGGAGTTCACAGAGAGCACGCAGTATCTCCTGAAGATGTCTACCGCAGCAGTAGACGAAACGTCGAGTAGAAGAACGACTGGACCACGGCCTATATGCCCGGAAGACGAACCTAATAGGGATCAAGTAGAGAAACCTTTGGAATTGACAGTTTGGGAAAAAATATACATTCAGAAAAACAAAAATAGATCAATGAATTTTGATATCCCTAACGAAATTACATTGATTTCGAAGTTCATAAATTCAACCATAGATGGCAGCACTGAAGATGGCGACAATAGAATAGTTGACGGCCGAAGAATTTCGTCAGTTGGAGTTATGGCTGACGATGAACATGACTATGTTTGAAATCGCGATATCATGGAAGCATGAATCCTATGAGGTGAGTTGTTTAAACAATATGTTCTCCGATGAAATTTACATGTATATGATACTCATTTCCATTCGACGCTGAGTCAACCTTAGGCCTTTGTGATCTGAATCATAGTATATATAAAATATCAACACAATTTTATCATTTGCATGAGATAAAATATATCAGTATGCAGTTAAAAGATGAAGTTTTGAAATTCAGTAATATTTAACACTATATTTCTACTTAGAGTAAAGTATCTAAAGTAATGAATTCAATCTTATTTGTGTACATTATAATAAGACCTGTAGGTTCCATGAAGGAGTTTATAGGCAGGGTGTAGCAAGGGGTTGATATTGTTGTTAAAACCTATAATACATTGAGTGAGAATTTGTTAACATTCTTCATATTATGACAATCGTGTGGATGTTAAGTTGTTTATAGCTTTGTTTGTGGAGCATTGTAAAGGTTTCATCTCACATTGTAATATTTATAAAATAAAATTGCATCTTTGAACAGAGAGCTATTTCCATTTCATAATACATACAGTTTAATTTCTAAATTTGTATATCCTATTTCAATTATTTTTTGAGATGTTGTGTGTATCTAACTAAACTAACTCACTGGCTCTATGGACCCAGGTTCATGGTCGTGCAGACATAACCCTCCTGAGCTAATATTTTTCAATCATTTTTTGCATAATTCATTTCCCCCAAATCATTGTTAATGTCATTTCTGTTACATTAAAAACAATTAAGTCTTGTAGATTTAGGTGTATAGTTGTAGACTGAAATGGGCAGGACATGTGGCTTGAAGGGGATAAAAGAGGGGCATGAAAACTTTTTGTAGGAGAAGGAAAGCTTCCAGCAGTAGATGGGTCAATAATGAGGTGGGAGAATAAGACTAACTGTAATTGGAGGGAGGTGATTTATTCAGGGAATGATTGAAAAATATTAGCTCAAGACAGGGATATACAGTGAGCTTATATTTACATGGTCATGAACCTCTGGGTTCAATAGTGTCAATGACTTAGTTTGTTTAGTTAGATATTATTTTATTTATTTCTTTTATTATATATTTTCACTCATTTTATCAAACTAATTAAAATAAATATTTGATTTCTTTATCATTGTGGAATATAACTGCATATGCATGTAAAATCAAGAAAACAGAAGGAAATAGTAACTTATCTTTTTTACCAATGCCACCAGGTTGTCTCTATAATATTTCTAGTATTCTCTCCTGGCATTGGCAGAATTGTAACTCATTTCTTAAGTTGGGGACCCTGGAAGATGGAGTTATATTACCCCAATGATATAAGTGATGAATGATATGAAGCACCAGGAGAGTCCTTAAACCTAAACTTAACTTAAATCCAGACCATGAGCGACCACAGGAATAATTCCCTTTAAGAAAAAAAATTCTTGTTATCTGACTGAGAACCGAACCCAGGACCCCATGAACTATAGTCAGAAACTCTGACCACTAGTCCATGAGACTGGTCATCTTTAATGTACCAGTATGTAAAATTTGTAAGAAAAAAGGAATAACCCATCTTTCAAATTTTAATTACTTACTAGTGGATGCCCAGCGGTCAAAATTCAACCACAATTCATTGAATTTTTAAGTTTGTCTCAAATACGTCATTATGCATTAATTTTCTATTTATTAAAAAAAATATGAACGATAGAAAATAGCTTGGCTAGGCTAAGCCATATTTAAAAAACAATGTGTCATTTGACATTTTTATACTATTTAAATTTGCATTTGGCCTATTATTATGTATACGGGAATATATATCCCTTCTTCTTTGTCTCTCACTCCAACCCGTCAATGTTCTATGTTGAGGCATAATGGAAGTAGTTGCGAATATCTAAATACAAAAAAAAAAAGTATGTAATGAAATTACTAAAACCAAGATTAGACAGGGTTTAATTTAAATTTAAATAATAAAATGTATTTGAGTTTGTATTCTTTAACATTCTTTTAAAATAAAATGTACTCACTTTTTTAAATCACTAATAATAAATATGCCAGAATAAGTCAATTCACATTGCTGCTGCACAATTTTCTTTTTACAACAATGCACTTTCAGTATGAACGTAAACAAATGAATGAGTACACAAATGAACGAGTAATACACATAAATTCCTTAGCGACAATTTATTTTATTTTGTGTAATTTAATTTAATTTATTTGTAACACATATACATAAATTTTATTTTTCTGCACTCCTTCTCTATATGAACTTTAATTGAGCCAAATATCACACTCCTCCGTGTGTGCAATCTGCTTAAAATGGTGTACAAAGTTTTTTCTTCACATATTAATATATAGATAAGTAAAATGTATTTTGCTTGTTACATATGGCTTTAATTTGAATTCAATCTATTAAGTAGGTACATAAATCTCATTATTTAAAAAGTAAAAAAAGTCTTTCACATAGGAACTGCATAAACTAAGCAAATTCTGCATCAAGTCAAATTTATAATCCAATTTTTCTTGTTTACAGAATATATATTTATTTTGTTAAATTGGAGAAACTCAATGTCTGATGCCAGCTTATTTAAAAGCATCAGACTACAGTGAAAACAAATCATGCATAACTGTAAGAGTACTTATTTCATATTGTGTAATTTGGCACATATTTCAATAAAGTCTACTGACTCATTTTTCCATTACTTTATTAAAAATATTAAATAAATTAAATCAACATATCTTGTAGAATACATTGTCAATTTAAAAGTCAATTTAATTGTATGGTATACATTGTAACGAAGTAAACATGGCAGTTGCTAGAGCAATTTTTTTATTATGAATTTCAAGTAAACCTCCACTTCTAATGGATGAATTTCACTGATTTTTAGGGAATAACTTCTTTGTTTTATTTCAATAGCATATACTGAGTTCTCTTGCAAAACACCAAAGATTTTTAAATTTTTGTTTCAGGTGAACTCGTACACCTAATGGTCCTACATTGCTGGTTAATAAACTTGACCTTACTTTTTTTGTTGCTATATGCCAAGTTTGATTCTGATAAAACAAAAATGGTGGCTGCTGGAGCATTAGCAGACATATGCATTCACACACATATATATATATATATCCATCCATAGTAATTCTGTCCGAGGGCAGGTCTTTCACTGCAATCATAACATTTTCATGCTATGCTTGCAGCTTTACTAGGGAATTGTAGGTATGGTAGCTTCCCATTGCTTTCCACACCGGTGAAGGATGATGATAATGATATGGATGATGATGATGGCCATATGATTTCGGAGACCGTTTGGGTCTTAAAGTTTTCCTGACATTTGTCTTACAGATGAGGAAAACCCCAATAAAAATCTCACCCAGAAAAACTGCCCCAACTGGGGATCGAACCCGGGCCCGCAGCGTGACAAGGCAGCACACTACCTCAAGACCACAGCGGTGGTGTGTGTGAATATAAATTTTGGTCATGGTAATTTTCAATGTCTATTAGATAGGATCTATGTTTCACAAAAAAAATCTCATTATATAATATTAAAATAAATCGAGAAAGGTATTCTACAAAAATGAGGAAAATTCGACCATTAGAAGTGAGAGTTTACCTGAAACTCAGGATCAAAAATTGACTAGCAACCACCATGTTTGGTTCGTTGCAATGCATTCCATACAATTTAATTAATCCTTAAATAGGTATTATATCCTATAAGATACATTAGTTTGATTAATTTAATTTTTTTAAAAAATGCCTCTAAACAAAATTTATGGACCTCATCATCCTAGTAATACCTTAGTTTTTCATTAATATTTAAAGAAAGTGATACTATGAGGTTTATTTTAATTAAAAATTGAGTTAGATTATACAACTCACCTCATATTTGTAGTTTTCTTGTAGACCAGTTTCGATACACTATGTATCATTATCAATTCTAACTCAGTTTATTAATTAATACCTTAGTTGCCTGCTAAATATCTCATTGGGTCAGTATGTTGACTGCATACCACTCGTAATATCTATGGGCAAATAAGCATTACTAATTTTGAAAAGAAAAATTTATATTTTCAAAATAATAATGTCCTATAATGGAAAATGTTAAATTTAAAATATCACAACAAAAGTTTACCATAACTAAATTAACTTGGTCTAGTAACTCCTAACAAAGGAGAGGCTAAGGCTCAATATTGAACTCCTATGCCATTGTAGATAGATTTATTATTTTTAATAAGGTAACATGTCCACCACTGTGGTTTTGAAGTAACATTGCTGCCTCTTATGTAGCAGGCCCAGATTTGATCCCCGGTTGGGATAAGTTTCCTGGCTAGGATTTTTTCAGGGTTTTTCCTCAAATGTCAGGAAACTTTACGGCCCAAACTTCATCTGGCCATCATAATGATCATCATTATTAAGGTAGAATTTTTTATCACTCACCTCATATTGTTCTTCTTATTTGACTATAAACTAGTTTCAGAACATACTTTCTGTTCCGTCCTCAGTATTGTCACGACTGTTGTTCTGTCATCTTGAAGAGCTGTCCTTCGCTCCTTCCATTGGCTGACTGAAAAACCTCGAAACCAGGTCATTCTCACCGGGAATTTCAAAGTTCATCAATTTCTTCTTTTCGCAAAAAGACGACAAACAACGGTCATGATGATACTGAGGATGGAACAGAAACTATGTACCGAAACTACTTTATAGTCAAATAAGAAGAACAATATGAGGTGAGTGATAAAAAATTCTACCTTAATGAACATACCTCATAGTGAGAATTCCTAAAATAAGTAATCATCATTATATTTGCCATGTTTAGTATGAATGGTGTGTTTCGTCTTAATGTTGTATTGTCTTGGAGGAGGCTCTGACATTGAGCAATCACTCATTCAGGGAGTCCTCCATGTCCTTGTGCAATCAAGAAAAATTATATATGTGATCCATAGTTAAAAATCCCTCTCCCAACAGGTCGTGTCACTAGGGCCTGGATGGCATGTGGTACGTATAAGTGCCTGTATGGTGAGATGTTAAACTGTGCTAATGGGATGGATTGAAGTAATGGAAAAATTAATTGGTAGATATTATTTTAATTGGTATCAAATTATACAACAATATGCAAATAGGTAATAACTTATGATTATGGATAGTTCATTTTCACCTCCAGTCTGACACTTTTAATTAAGCTGGCATCAGAAATTGAGTTTCTCCAATTTAACAAATGAAGTATATTACTTTTTTAAACCAGCAAGATTGGACCATAAATCCGACTTGCTTATGAATTTGCCCAGTTTATGTAGTTCCTGCATGATATTTATTTTCTACACATAAACTTGTTTCTAATAATTGAAAAGTCCAAAAAAAATCGCAATCAATTATAAATATCTGTAAAATATTGCTAAATGATTAAATAAGCAGAAATATTAAAATGTCCTTGAAATATAAAGATATTGTCAAAATATTACGAAATATTAAAACTTTTCTCATTTACTTTGAATATGCTATTGTCTATAACATAAATATTTCTACTCACTCCACTCATTACAAAGGAGCACTCACCTGTTGGAAATATTCCTTTCTTGGTTTGTCTTACAAATATTTCCAGCTATTACATATATTATCCCATAATTTTTTCTTTAATTTTTTTACTAAATCTATTTTTTGCACGATAGTGCATTTTGTCGTACTTACAGCAATGGCAGCCATGATTGAAAGTTCAACTTTCTACATTTTGGGATTGCCAACCTAAATAACTAGACTGTAATATTACATTTACACCCATGTGCGGGAAGTAAAACCACTTCCCTCTATGTATACCTTTCAAATCTTTTAAATGAACTGAACTTTATTTGAAAAAATATAAAACAATAAATACGTACTTGTGGCCATTTTATCAATGATAATGGTCTCAAGGCCTCCTGTACTTTCAATTAATAAACATTGCCCACACTGTTAACATTACTCAATTGTTTATAATGAACGCACATATTTTCAACAAAGATGTTATTATTTTACTACTATTTATTATTTTGAAAACACCATTGCACAAAAAATAATGTACAACACATATTTGTGAAGTGTTTTACAGAATCTCGGTTTTTAAACATTTTCCTCGATTGTGTAAATACCACTTCCCAACCTTGCATCGTAATATACTATTGTGAGTTTCCATGTGGTCACATTTTCAATTTTCCTTTAAAAGATTTGAAAGGTATGTAGATTAAATTTAACTTACTGCATGATGAAAAGGTATAATAGTTAATTTATGTTTGTTTTACAGATTTACAAATCAAGTAATAGCATCTTCGAAGAAGCTTGAAGTATCCAGTCTAATGCTTTACCTGTTCCTAAATTCCCGTTATCTCAGTATTCACTTTTTGGTGAGTTTAGTCCTAATTTTCCTTTATTTGTATATATTTAATCAATTCCTAATCCTCACACTGTACTTTATGCAGTCTTATATAGTAAATTTGCTGCTGAACTTAATTTACATTATTGAATTGCACTTTTTACACTCACCTCTTATAAATAGATATATTTCTCTCTTATTGAACTCTTATTTAAGTACACATTTCTACATATTTTGCATCTTTAAAATATATAATATGGAAATTAAATGAAATTCCACAATATTCAAATTTTCAAAGTTCATCATTAAAATTTTCAATGATAATGTTGTAATTTGAAATTAAGAATTCTTGTTCAAAACAACTAGACTGTGTGTGAGAGAGATAGAGAGTATAGGTTATGTATTCTCAGCTGAGGAAAAATTGCTGTGACCCATGTTGAACGGGCTATCTTCTTTCACTAGTTTTTGTTGGGAAGCATGGCTAGCCCAGATTCCAGAACATGAAGTCAATTTGCATTGGCATTCCGAAATTTTTTCATCATTATTATTTTATTATTATTATTGTTGTAGAATACTGATGTTAGTATTTATGAGCAAGTGCAGCTATGGCAGACTCTTTTTGGACTGTTCTAGAATGTGCTCTTGAAACCTGAGAAGCCAATAGAAAACGGTCAAAAACTGGTATAGGATCTTGGTGAAATTTAGAATGTCTATTGCAAACTGCCATGAATATTATATACCTTGTATATATATAGTAATTCTGCCCGAAGGCAGGTCCTTCACTGCAATCATAGCATTTTTATGCTATGCTTGCAGCTTTACTAGGGAATTATAGGTGTGGTAGCTTCCCATTGCTTTCCACACCGGTGAAGGATGATGATGGCCATATGATTTCGGGGACTGTTTGGGCCTTAAAGTTTTCCTGACATTTGTCTTACAGGTGATGAAAAACCCCGATAAAAACCTCACCCAGAAAAACTGCCCTGACCGGGGATGGAACCTGGGCCCACTGCGTGACAAGGCAGCACGCTACCTTGAGACCACAGCGGTGACATATATATATTCCATTCCATAGTGTTCTGCCTGAGGGCAGGTTTTTCACTGCAATCATAGCATTTTCATGCTATGCTTTGCAGCTTTACTAGGGAATTATAGGTGTGGTAGTTTCGCGTTACTTTCCACACAGATTAAGGATGTTGATGATAATGATCTTGTAAGCCCATGTTTCCCTTAACAGAGATTTTATGCGGTCTCCCCCTACAGGGAAGAATTTGAACCATACTAATTTAGTTACACTTGTTTTCGTATAAATGTCATTTGAGTGGTCCGTGGTCAGCGTTCCGCCTCAGACTGACATCTAGTAAACCAAGGTAGTACTAGGACGGGAAAATTTGGTAAATTTTGCTTAGAGGCCTCTTCATTCAGGCTTAAGGATCTTTTACGAGCCTGAAAATCTTCAGACTCGGGACCCACGGCTTAAAGTCCCTCCCGGAGGACTTGCTCCTTGGATTTTTCCATCCTAAAAAAATCCATCGACCCCGGCCGGGTTTGAACCCGCGACCTTCGGGACCAGATGCAAGGAGCATAACCACTAGTCCACCGCGGCCGATGATAATGATGGCCGGATGATTTTCGGGGACCATTGAGCCCTAAGCTTCCTGACATTTGTATTACAGGTGAGGAAAAACCCCGAAAAAAAACCTCACCCAGGAGACTGTCCCGACCGGGAATCGAACCCGGGCCCGCGCGTGACAAGGCAGCACGCTACCTCGAGACCACAGCGGTGGACATATGTATGTATGTACATATATATATATATAATTAAATTTTTGACATTGAACAATGCAAGCTTAATATGACATGATAAGGAAATAAATGCCTGTACGGGATTTGAATCCGGACCTCTGGGTTGATACCCCATGTTGCTATCCATTACACCACCAGGCAAGTCCAATTCAAACATTTATCCTTCTTTATATAAATATTATATTCTCCATTATTACTAGATGTTGCGAGAACTCGGTCTTCACTGCCATCTAGTAGCTGACTATAACAAGTAAGCAAATTAAAGAGAATATTTTCACTTTATAGCAGTGACGCTTTATCGATGTTATATTTTTTTTATATTGAGCAATTCAAGCTTAATATTTTATTATAGGAAAAATAAATGCCTGAACGGGATTTGAACCTAAACCTCTGGTTTGGTATCCCAGCGTGTCATCCATTACACCACCAGGCAAATCCAATTCAAACATTTATCCTTCTTTTATAATTATATATATTATGTGTGTGTGTGTGTGTGTGCGTGCCTCTGGGTTGGTACCCCGGCGTGCTATCCATTACACCGCCAGGAAAATCAAATTCAAACATTTATCCTTCTTATATACATATCGGGTACCAACCCAAAGGTCCGGGTTCAAATCCCGTTCAGGCATTTATTTTTCTTATGTAATATTAAGCTTGCATTGCTCAATGTCAAAAAAAATTATAACATCGATAAAGCGTCACTGCTATAAAGTAAAAATATTCTCTTTAATCTGCTTACTTGTTATAGTCAGCTACTAGATGGCAGTGAAGACCTAGTTCTCGCGACATCTAGTAATAATGGAGAATATAATATATATATAAGAAGGATAAATGTTTGAATTGGATTTGCCTGGTGATGTAATGGATAGCACGCTGGAGTACCAACCCAGAGGTCCGGGTTCAAATTCCGTTCAGGTGTTTATTTTTCTTATGTCATATATATATATATATATATATATATATATGAAATCCTTACCAGGAGAGGATGAGGGTGATATGTAAAGGCTGACAATCCGGCTGACTTCTCCTGCCCATGCATTGCGATGTTTAGAATGTTGGGAGCTTAACATTTTCAAGGCCAATAGAGTGGTCAAGTGTTTATATATATACATTCTTCTTACATTTATGTTTGTTAGATAATACCGTAGGCTTCAATTTTACTAGTCTACAAAGGGTGGAATAGTATCGGCGTGTTTTGGAACTATGGCCTGTGACATCAAGTCTAGGTCACAGATGCTTAAGTTCATTTCTAAATATATCTAGTTCAGTTTTATGCTTGGTGACTTCGGTTTAACTATCATGCTACGAGTAAAAAGGGAAGTACTACTTAGTCAAGCTAGGCAGATTATATACAAAGTGATTAAGCTTAATACGTAAAAGTATTAAATTAATTTTGCGTATTGTGCTCCATTTTTCATGTCAACGCTCTAAGTCTAGTCTTATGTTTTCCGCTCGCTACAGGGTATTAACGATGCCCTTCTATCCTATTCCGGCGTCTGTAAGACTAATACATAAACGTACTACAAACATCAACAAATCAACTCTGAGAAAATAGTAAATTCTGTTTAGTTTCGCTGGGTGACAGATTTGATCTAGATGTGACGTAATTCAACTCAAGAGATTCCTAACTCGCTCATTCCAGCTTAAGTATATTTCAGTGTATAAGCCTATTTAAAATATTTTAGACACTTAATTCCGTGTTTTTGTATGGCGGGTGCCGAGCATAAAATATAGTTAACATTGTGGAATGTCTGAATGATTGACGCTTTATACATTGAACGAATTACTTCCTGGTTGCGAGCTTTCGATGTACTGAACTTTATTTGTATTCTGGACGGACCATTAATTCATATAGCCTTCCATTTTATTAGACCTATATTCTGCTCCCATAATTTGTTACGAAAATTACTTAAATTATATTGCACTACGAACCACATTTCAATGAGAATAAAGCGAAAAACGTTTTCGTATATCAAATAACCAGAAAAAAAACCCTTTCAGAAATATAAACCCAATAAGATGCAAATTTGTAGTCAATAAACATTATTTTAGAAAAAGTAAACATTTTTCATGTTTAGGATGTAACATTTATTACGAAGGAAAGGCAGATGTAAGTGAAAATATTAGGATTTTAAATTCAACATTACAACCAAATGTATAAATTAACAAAAAAAGAACGTAACTCTGGCTTACGGAACCGTAGTTCTCTCCACTGGGCCCTATCTTCAGCCAGCTCAATATAATTTCCAAGATCCATCCGAATATTATCTTATCACTTATGCCCATTTAAAATAAATAAAGAATTTGCACCATCACTCATTCGAGCTCCATTTCCATCTCAATTGCCTAGACAATATAAATTATGGAGTTAACACGTTGTGACGCGCCTCTTCCGTTCTCATCTCTTATATTTGTCTTAATATCCTGTTGTCCAATAGCTTTTAGCTTGTTTTCTTTCTCCCATTGACAATACGGTAAGTGCCAGAACATTAAAATATGCCAATATAACAGATAACAAATCCTCTACTCGTGTCCGGCTTAGTGCAATGTTGAAGCCCCTATTACAATGAGAAGCCAATAACGATCGAGCCGTTTTAAGTCCAGTCCTTGCACTCGAGACAATCATAGCTGAATCCTGGCACATAACGCTAAATGCATAATATACAAATATAGTTGACGTACTAAAAGCCGCAAAGTCAAATCTATGGTTTTTCTTACACACAATGCCTGTCTAGGGCATTATCTACGGCATTCAGGAGCAACCGGACCCGGCGTCAGCGCTTGTCTCACTCGGTGAACACGGTCAGCTAGAGTTGGCTGTTAAAATTGCAGTACAGTAAAAAAAAGCTCCTAATTCGCGGGGGATATGTTCCGCAAATATGCGGTGAATACAGAAACCGCGAATATGGAATGGTAATCTGTATGGGTATATAGGGGATACGTTCCAAGGTTCGAAAATAAGATAAAAATTATTATAAGTAATGCCACGAGTAATTTCCAATTTATCTAGAGAATTTGGAAATCAAGAGTGGCATTTGTTAAGATATTTAACGAATAAAATTGAACTGTTTACTCACAAATCATTATTTAAATATAGTTATTTTAAAATATTTATATATTTAATGTAAACGGCGATGTTTGAAAACAAATGAGAAACGTTATGTTTCACTTGTTTATCACTGCAACAAGATTATATTATTTATTGGCAAAGGATCGCAATATTGTAAGAATGCACCCTGGTGGAGAAGGAATGAAACACATCAAATTGTATAGTAATAAATTTATGATGTAAATATGTCAATTATATTTTCTGGAACGTTATTACCTGGGAAAAAATAAGTTTAAGAAAGTGCAAACTGTTTTTTTTTGTGGTATAATCAATTGCTACAAATGTTTTTATATTATCTCCCGCAACCACGATAAGGTTACATTCATGCACTATATATAAAATCTGGTAGCCACATGGGGTCACTGCAAAATAATGTTATGACCTATTCAGAATGTTAAAAAGGAGGAGCTTGATTTTACAGTGATAAAATTAAAACTGATGAAATCGAGGTGTAAAACGACTGTGATTGGTTGTAAATAAAAAATCATTGAAATGTGATTGGTCATTGACTCCCATTTGGGACATGAGTTAAATGGTCAAAATAATATCAATTTATTAGAGAATTTGAACAATTTCTATTAATTATTACTGTCAGGCTTAGGAGGGCTTACATAGCTTAGTAATTTTTTCCTGTTTTGCCGCTTTTTAAAGGTCTTTCAATTCAGATTGATATTCAGCTGTACATTCAGCGATAGAATTCCTTATTTTGTCTTCGGATTTCTTGATGAATCGTACAGTAGATTCATTAACATTGAAACAGCGAGATATAGACGCAAAACAATTGGTCAACCCGTAAACGGTCAAGCATTTCTGTTTTTACTTTAAGCGGCAAAGCTACTTTTTTTCCCGCTTCGGAACTATTTTTCTTTTCTTTTACTCGACATTATAAACTGGCAACAAAGCAGAAGAGACACGTGTTATTCAATCAAAATTATTGAAACGAATGACAAGTTTGAACAATAAAACACTGATCGTGGCAAGGGCGACATTTATCAACGGACATAGCGGCAAGTGGAATACGACGGCGTTGGCTTTTAACAACGAACTTTAGGCTTAGTGACAATAGGGTTTGTTTTATTTTGATATTAATTTGTCCATTTGGTTTGAATCACTCTTTGTAAAAGCCACCTTCGCATGTGCCTGCAGAGAATAAAAAGTTGCCGATGCGTTAATAAAGGATAGGCCCTACTAATCATTCTAATATACCGACTGGATCCGCGAATAAAGACATTTTTAGCCGCGAATACAAAAACTGTGTCGCAATTTTTTAATCCGCGAATAAGGAGCTTTTACTGTATTAACATTGTTTACTAACCTTTTAAGCAGGGATATATATAGACCGACTGAAGCGTTTCGACTATAGAGGACCCAGTTATATGGGCGGTTAAATTTACAGTGGTGTAAGACCATTTTCTTCTCTAGTAAAATGAAACCATAGTATACCTACAAATTCAATACAATTAAAACGTCTGTGTTAAATTTGGATTCAGGTGACACTTCTAAAATTACAAGATTACTGTACAACAATTTTATTTTCGAATTTATTACAGTAAATTTGAGTTATGTTAATTTATGAAAAACAAAGAAATTTGACTTACGTCACTGGAACTCTATTCCGACTTAAGTGTTCTTATTATATCTGGTTTCCCATAAAGATCTTGTAGCTCACTGTTATGTTGTTTGTAGTATTCTCATTTCGCCTTTCGATTTCTATTTGGTCCAAAAATGTTCCTAAGATCTTTATTCTCAAATACCCGTAATATTTTCCCCTCCCTTAAAGTAAATGTCCAAGTTTCTCATCCATATAATATGACCGAGAGAATAACAGTTTCATAACATTTTCAGTTTAATTATTTTTTAGAGAAGTTGGGATGACAAGGGTTCCTGTAATGCATAATAGCATGCATTTCCAAAATTGAGCTTATGTTTAAATTCTTTCTGCGCCTCATTCCTATTTGTAATTATTGTTCCTGAATATTTTATTCAGCCACTTCTTCAAAATTTCCCTAATTTGTCATTAACTTTCGATTTCCATGTATAATGTAGGCCTATTTGTATGTGTGATTATATATTCAGTTTTATTCATTATTATTTCCAGCCCCAATTTCGTAGTGTTACCCAATTGAATGTATGTAAATCAGATTACTTTAGTTACGCTTATTCCTTTGTAGTTGTCAAGGAGAATATGTGGTTAATACATCGTCTCGAGGGGACATTTAGTAGGAAACTAAGGTATTACTCGTGTTTGCATGATGACCTTTGCGACCGATTACATTTTGCTCGGAGGCACAATGTAGGATTCAAATTCTCTTATGACCCTAAAAAATCTTCAGACTCGATACCCACGGCTTAAAACCTCTCCCGGAGTCCCATGGATTTTGCCATCCAAAAAATTCCATCGACCCCGATCGGGTTTGAACCCGCGACCCTTAGGACCAGAGGCAAGGAACGTAATCACTAGATCACTGTAACCGATTAAAATCATCACGATTATAATAAAAGAATGATATATACGCCATAGTCGAGCATCTTGTCTTGGTACAGAGTTATGTATCTTGCGCTGATTCGAGTCCCCATGGGGAAAGAAATATTCTCATGGAATTTCGACAGTAGATACCGGTGCCGACCCAGCATCTTGAGGTATTTGGGTAACTGCAATAAGCATGAACCCAGGTTTAAAAAAAATCTATATCGACAGGGGGACCCAACATCCTGAACATATGTCACCCCGATACTGGCTGGAGATCGTGTGCTTCTATAAATGGCATCTATGCATGTAAGGTCACTAGACGTCTGCTAGGCTAAGAGTCATACAAGCCTGTCACGCCATGAACGAAAAAAAAAAAAGAGTAATTTCCTGTATCAACATTCGATGGGCTATTGCCAGTCTTTTATATCTACGGTGAATACTGTTAATATAAGTCCGCTTTGGGTCGCGGGTTCAATCCTGGCCGGGGTCGATGGAATTTTTTAGGATGGAAAAAATCCAAGGAGCAAATCCTCTGGGAGAGATTTTAAGCCGTGGATCCCGAGTTTGAAGATTTCCAGGCTCATAAAATATCCTTAAGCCTGAATAAAGAGGCCTCTAAGCAAAATTTACCGACCTCCTTCATCCTTGTAATACCTACTAGATGTCTCATTGGGTCGATATGTTAACCGCATACCATTCATGACATCTTTTGGGAAATAATCGTAACTAAATTAACTTGGTCTCAAAGGAGGCGCTATGGCCGTTACGCCATTATAGATAGATTGTTCGCTTTGGAGTGGGATATGGCTAATAAAAGAGTGGCGATAGAGTGATCCTTAGAACGAAACTCGCAGGTTCCAATGTACTACTTTATAGGAATGGAACTTGTGTCGCCTATGTAACACATCCACTAACGTCACGGTTATAATAAGGGAATGAGATTCGTTCCTTGCATGCATGTGTTTATTGGAATTAACGCAGTGTTTGTGTACGTTTTGTGCCCCGAGGGTCATCGGCCTCTAGCTGTCAAAACTGAAGTTGCGATAAAATCATAGACACGGTATGACGAGTTAGTTTCGATCATACAAACAGGAAGAGAACTGCTTCTTATTCTCAGTCATTATTTTTATTATAAGCTTTAGTAACCCAGTAAACTTAAGTCCTTCGCGTCATCAGCCGCCTGTGACAATACGCACGCTCCATGCAATATTCTACACTCTCTGTTCATTGTTAGAGCCGTCATGACGTTCGACTTGTGTTAAGGTAATGGTCAATCGCGAATCTGTTCAAGGATCACGCTTTTTGGTCATTGTTGCAGCCATGCCTACGGTTTTGACATCTGATTTGTAAGTTAAATGTTGTTTTAATAAAACTATTATTATTTATTAATATATTAGTATTATTAAGTTCATTATTATTATTGTTATTAGTATTAGTATTAGTATTATTTGGTGGTGGACTAAATTATATGAAGGTTAGCATGTCTGGGTGGAATCCCAAGGCTCAGGGTTCGATTCCCGACTATACCATAGAATTTGTATGTGTCTATAGTATCTGGAACGGAATTCACTCAGTCTTGTGATGATAATTAAGTAGCTATTTGGCATGAGAAGTATCTAAATCCGGTTAATAAAGCTTAAATTAAGAAATAAGGAAAGCGTCAAGCTAATCACGTGTCTCTCTTCACTGTCATTGACACCTACCAGTTCTGTCGGCTTTGGTTTTCCGCAACAGTTATTATTATTATTATTATTATTATTATTATTATTATTATTATTATTATTAATAATAATAATAATAATGCATCTATGGTGTAATGGCTAGCATGTATGATTATTTCACAGTGGAACCAGGTTCAATTGCACCAGCTCTGGTGTAACATTTTTTAATAATGTTAACTATTCCATTCCACAGTAATTCTGCCCGAGGGCAGGTCTTTTACTGCAATCATAGCATTTTCATGCTATGCTTTGCAGCTTTACTAGGGAATTATATGTGTGGTAGCTTCCCGTTGCTTTCCACACCGGTGAAGGATGATGATGATAATGATGATGATGATGATGATGATGATGGCCAGATGATTTTCGGGGACCGTTGGGCCCTAAGCTTCCTGACATTTGTCTTACAGGTGAGAAAAAAACCTCACCCAGGAGCCTGTCCCGACCAGGAATCGAACCCGGGTCCGCTGCGTCCTCGAGACCATAGCCAACTAAAATACAATACACACATTATATTAAGTAACACTAAAAAACTGGGTCTGTACATGATTATCAATAAAATAACACTAAATATAGAAATACATTGTTAAAAAGAATGGGTACTTAACAAGAAATAAGAGAATTTTTAAGAAGTAGCAGAATCCAAATGCCCAGTAACTCGTCCTATTTTTTTTTATTTTATTTTTTGTCTAATGCTACCAGGTTGACTTTTATGACATTTCTGGATTTCTGCCCTGGCATTGGCGGAATTGTAATCCATTTCTTAGGAAGGTGGAGTTACGTTACCCCGATAATATGATGTGTGATAAATGATAATGAAGCGCCAGGAAAGTTCTTAACCTAAACTTAACCTAAATTCCAGATCATGAGCAACCACAGGAATAATTCTCTTTAAGAAAAAATTCCTATGGCCTGACTGGAAATCGAACCCGGGACCTCATGAACAGTAGTCAGTAACGCTGACCTCTAGCACATGAGGCTGGTCTTGTTTTAAAAATACAATAGGAAGTAACATGAAGAGGTTATAGACTTAATAATGGGCCAACAGGCTTTGAAACATATGTTCAATAGAAACAACTATAAGAGGTAAGAATGTACAGACCAAGCTTAATTATCATCCTATTGTATTACAGGGACTCCTGTCATCCCAACTTCTTTAAAAAATGTTTTAAGCTAAATACATTTGATCTATAAAACGGTTATTCTTCTAGTTAGGGCCTATATTAAATGGATGTGAAACATTATCTCTTTAAGAGATGAGACAAGATTACCACTATTTCAGAATAAAGTGTTTAGGAATTTTTTTAGACCAATGAGAGATGAACAGACAGGTGAATGGTGAATGGAGAAAACTACATAACAACTAATGATTTTTATGGGGAACCAGTTATAAGTATAACAATTAAGTCTCCGATCGTAGGACATGAGACACTAATGGCGATTGAAAGAGGGGCATGGAAGCTTCTTGTAGCAAAGCCAGAGGAAAAATTCCCAGTAACTAGACAAAGTATGAGGCGATCTCCCATGATTTGAAGGAGATGAATATTATACAGCGAATGATTGGAAAAATTTAACTCACAATAATAATAATAATAATAATAATAATAATAATAATAATAATAGGCCCTAATGGTTTATTTTACCTGATGGAGTTAAGACCCATAAGGTTTCGTCTTCTACTTCGCTAGGGTTAAATTATACAGATATTAATAATTATCAATTGCAGTTAAATTAATAGCACAATTAGGCTAATAGCTGTTAAGGAAAGTACAAAATATATTAAAATTACTGACTCGATAAAGAGAGTGCAAGGTATAAAAGAATAATAAATGTATAACTATAACTTGGTTATATATTATGTTTTCTAAGGAATTATCCAGTAGACATAAGCTTATTTTTGGATCGTATTTGTGTCGGGCAGCCCTTCATATAAGAGGAGAGGGAATTCAAGAGACGGAATGTATAGGAATGTGTGAAGATCTTACGTTCTTCTCCATTTTTCTATGTTTATGTCAGCGCGGACCTCAACCACCGGGTTCTTTATTAGCAGTGTGTTAATTATTATAACATATTTTATAACCAACACACAGCTAATTTGGAGGCGTTTGATATCACAAACAGACATCATTTTGCTATATTGGTGAAGCCAAAGAAGACATTTTATAAGTAAGACATAGACCTACATAAGGATCTGGAATGCTGTTGTGCATTATTATAGTTATGTTATTGACGGACATACTATTGAATATCAATTTGTTTTCAGGAAGACACAAGTGACCCATTAGGCCTATACTGAGCACGTGCGCACGCATGTAACGTGCTAATTATATATTTCCCACGTGTTGTCATTCCACAATTGACGGTTCGATATCGTAACAGGGTGTTTGGAAAATCTGTCGACACATTTTCTTTCTTTCTTTCTTTCTTTTCTTTCTTTCTTTCTTTCTTTCTTTTCCTTAGTTTAACCCACTGATGCGCAACTCAACTGAATGAGAGGAAAAGCTTAAATCCCCATCTAATAATGATAATAATAATAATAATAATAATAATAATAATAATAATAATAATAATGTGCATAAGTGGCAAGTTCATCAAGAGGAAAAACCGAAGAAAAAAGCTGGAACAACATGGACAGACGAGAGAAATCAAATCTTTAGCCAAAAATGTGAAGGAAATATGGATTCAATGGAAACGCCTCTAAGTACTTTGCTTAGTCCTACATGGGCTCATTCGCAATCAATAATGATAATAATAGTAATAACAATAATAAGAATAATTTTATTTATTCCAGCAGAGTTAAGGCCATGAGACCTTCACTTCCACTTAACCATCACAAATATTCATCTACATATTTACTAAATAAATTATATATATATATATATAGGCCTATATATATATCCACCGCTGTGGTCTCGAGGTAGCGTGCTGCCTAGTCACGCAGCGAGCCCGGGTTCGATTCCCGGTCAGGACAGGGTGAGGTTTTTTCGGGGTTTTTCCTCACCTGTAAGACAAATGTCAAGAAGCTTAGGGTCCAACGGTCCCCGAAAATCATCCGGCCATCCTTATCATTATCATAATCATCCTTCACCGGTGTGGAAGCTACCACACCTATAATTCCCTAGTAAAGCTGCAAAGCATAACATGAAAATGCTATGATTGCAGTGAAAGACGTGCCCTTGGACAGAATAACTATTATGGATATATCCATCCATAGTAATTCTGCCCGAAGGCAGGTCCTTCACTGCAATTATAGCATTTTCATGCTATGCTTGCAGCTTTATAGAGAATTGTAGGTGTGGTAGCTTCTCGTTGCTTTCCATACCGGTGAAGGATGATGATGATGATGGTAAGGATGGTGATGATGATGATGATGGCCATATAATTTCGGGGACCATTTGGACAAGATTTCCTGACATTTGTCTTACAGGTGAGGAAAAACCCCGATAAAAACCTTACCCAGAAAAACTGCCCCGACCGGGGATCGAACCCCGGGCCCGCTGCGTGACAAGGCAGCACGCTACCTCGAGACCACAGCGGTGGACCTATGGATATATATATATATATATATTTATTTATTTATTGGGGGGCACGCCGTAGCGTAGTGGTTAAGGCACTGCGCTACAAGCCGGTAGGTCGAGGGTTCAAGCCCTGGTGGGGTCAGGATTTTTAAACTGACCCAAACCTTCTGGCGGCACTATGGCCCTGGGGTCGACTCAGCCTCTAACTGAAATGAGTACCAGACGCTTGTTCTGGGGTAAAGGCGGCCGTCACGCAGGGCTGACAACCCGGCTGACATCAAGTGCCGATTGTCTAGAAATAGTGGGAGCCTTAACGTCCCACTACCCCAAGAGCCTCCTGAGGCCTGTAGTGGGAATAATTTACTTTACTTTATTTATTTATTTATTTATTTGCTTATATAATAGCTGTACTAATTATAATACATTTAAAAATACATTAAAGATTCCATAATTTAAAGAAGAGAATTGCTTGCAATCCATGTTGAACGACAGTGGCGGCTATTCTCCTTTTGCTGATATATGCTGGGAAGCATTGTCAGTCCAAGTTCCTAGATATGAAGTTCTAATGAAAACAACCTGTGTGTATTTCATAAAGATTAGATATAGATAAGGACATAGAGCAGACCCGGGGATAGGGGCATTATGTCTGAGCTAACCCAGGGGGTAGTGGTGGGGCTCTAAATAAAAATAGCTATATTCCTGCGCAATTTGTTAAAATGATGGGGACAGGGGGGAAAAAACGAGGCAAATCACTTTTACCATGAAACCTAGAAAATACGTTTCATTATACAACACAGTACCTACTTCTTTACTTGTATTCCAAATTTTAAAGGTAAATAAATCAATGGCTAAACTGTTTCTTTTACTGCTCTAAACTTCTAAAAAATAATCATTTCCATGGAGAATGTAATGGCACTTCAAACTCCACATCGATAAAAAAAAGTCACTTATCTGGTTCTTTCCATGTACCCTTCAAATAACATAAAATTTCTAGAAAATTTGACCTTTCATATAAGCCTATACACAATTTTAATTCAGAAAATTCAACGAAAATTTAAATTTATTCTCCTTTTTCTTCTACTCCTTCATGATTCAAATATATTTTTAAAAGCTGTTGAATATTTCACATATTTCTCTTGGTTGAAATGTTGTAAGTAAAAATATTCTTAAGCTTCTCAAGGGGTTACACCCAAAGTTCAATACTACTACTTTTATTTTCCTTCAGAAAAAAATCGTCCCAATTACATTAAACTTTGTAGGTATCTTCGCCTTTGGCGATGTAATATTAATTGTCATTTTCATCAAACTGCAACAAAATTGTTTGTTTTTTTAATTAATTCTTCCCTTGAGACTACCCATATGGAATATCATACCGGGAATCAAATCCGGGTTATCGACGTGAAAGGTAGGAACTCAACCGATCACACTAACGGAACGGTTCTTTGATTTACTTAAGAAGTAAATATTTATATTCAGGAAAATTGATACAACAACATAAATTATGTCTTTGATAAATACAGTATTCTAATCAGGGATTTACGAAACTGCCAGGCAGAATTATGGGGATCGTAAAATATCTACGTAGTTGTAAGCCTAATCAAACTGTAAGCCATGTGAATTGTCGGCGCAAGTACACAATTAATCGCTCGTTTTCTATCCTGAATTATTTACAAATCCTTTGAAATTTCAAATTCGATTGTCGCTCTCTGTGTATTTGTTTTATATTGATTTTTCAAAAGTATTCATTCTGGTCAGATTAAAATAAGAATTGAAATTTTAAGAGAAAACAAAGTTCCAAGAGAACTGCTAAAATTATTCCAAGATTAAAAACGAATGCAATGACGAAAATGTTCATAAATAAAAAAATGGAAGAAATAAAGTGCATCATATGTATTATACAAATATAGTCCTCTATTTTTTAATTTAGTTATAGGCCTAGGTGAATTAATACAAAATGTGAGATATTTATCCGAAAATATGAGGGAAATAAAATTTTGAATGTATTACGCTATATAAATCTATAAATGATACAATTTTGATGGCTAGAACGAAGCTTTAAAAGCTAACTTAATAACTGCAGAAAAATACAGGGTGTCCCATTCAAACCTCCCACATTTTAATTAATCATAACTAACAAAGTATGCGGAATTATGAAATGAGGCCGGTATTAAACGAAGCAGAAACTCAAAGAATGTTCATTGCCACACATTAAAACACCTCTATATGTGCACCATTAGTAGTACGAACAATATAAAGTCTGTATTCGATTTCCTGCCACGTTCTGTCCAATATGTTTATTGGTGCTGTTGCAATTGTGTCAAGGATACAGGTTCGTAAATCATGAAGATCTTGTACAGGAGTCGCAAACACACGGTCTTTTACATACACCCAGAGGAAGAACTCCTGCCACGTTCTGTCCAATATGTTTATTGGTGCTGTTGCAATTGTGTCAAGGATACAGGTTCGTAAATCATGAAGATCTTGTACAGGAGTCGCAAACACACGGTCTTTTACATATACCCAGAGGAAGAACTCCAGTGGAGTGATGTCTGGCGAACGTGGTGGCCAGCCAATTGGTCCGCCGCGTCCAATCCACCTGTCTGGGAAGGATTCTTTGAGCGAATTCCGAACATCCAGGCTCCAGTATGGTAGGGCTCCATCTTGCTGAAAGATTACGGTTGCAGATCAGCTACTTGGGGGTACAAGAACTGTTCCAACATGTCTTGGAATACCGGGCCAGTTATTGACTTCTCATGGAAGAAAAAAGGACCTATAATCCTGTTTTTTCATCAGGCCGCACCAAACGTTTACTTTTGAGCTATCCCGGACGTATTCACGGTAGACGTGTGGATTTTGCGTACCCCAGATCCTTACATTGTGCCGATTAACAGATCCTGATACATGGAATGTTGCCTGTCAGAAAACGAGACGTTTCCAATAAATTGAGCGTCCTTGTTAATACGATCCAGTATTTGAATAGCGAATGCCTGTCGTTGTGGCCTGTCATCTGGCTTTATTTGTTGAACAATTTGCACCTTGTAAGGGTACGAACGAAGCCGCTTATGAAGCACTCGATGCACAGTTGATCTCGACACATTGAACTGCTGGGAAGCTTGGCGAATTGATTTTTGTGGACTTCTCTGAAATCCTGCTCTAATTTCTTCAATATTTTCTTCTGAAACACGTGTACGAACACCTCCTGATTCTTTTTTAACGCTTCCAGTCGCCAAAAACTTCTCAAGGCATACCTTAATGGTCTTCCCATCAGGTGCATTTCCTCCATATTCTCTCCGGTAATTTCTTTGCACTGTAATTATTGACTTCGCTGAGGAGTCGCCATTTTGTTTTATGTCATTATTGTCCAACATGCGACAGTTGAATTAACTGCAACAATAAAAACAAAAAATTCTTTGAGTTCTCTTTCTTTTAATATCAACTTCATTTCATAATTCCGCATACTTTGAGAGTTATGATTAATTAAAATGTGGGAGGTTTGAATGGGGCACGGTGTATAATATTGTAACATCAGTTAATAAGACAAAATGCACGCGTATATCTAACGATCCAGTAAATGTAAATTGGAAATCAACGACAGAATGAATTAACGGGTCATTCGTTTTAAATACATATTTCTGAATATAGCTCATGAGGTCCGGGTTCAATTCCCGGCCAGATCATAGGAATTTTTCCTTAAATGGAATTATTCCTGTGGTTGCCCATGGCCTGGAATTTAGCTGAAGTTTATGTTAAGGACTCTCCTGGCGCATCATTATCATTTATCACCCATCATATCATCGCTGTAACATAACTCCGCCTTCCAGTTGCCCCAAACTATGAAATATATTATAATTCTGCCAATGCCAGGGATAAAGCCAGAAATGTCATAAAAGACAACCTGGTGGCATTGAAAAAAAAAATCACCGGGATATAATCAATTATATGAGAGACCAGGTCTCTAGAATATAGAATTGCTTAAAGTAGGGCCTATGAACGAATATATATAATTGTTTAAATAAAACAAAAATGTATAAAACTGCAGTAATATGAGTGATCTGATAATATACAGTATATGGTGTTGAATCTGGGGCAGAAAAAAAAAAAAAAAAAAAAAGACGCAACAGATTATGAATATCTACCAGATGAGACATAATTCCAAGAAGAGACTAAACAAAATGAGAAACATGTATGTATCGTTATAGATCTATACATAAAATGACCATACATCCACCTGTCGCCAGGATGTCCTCCCGTCTTCCGAGATTTTTGCAGGACATCTAAATATCCTCCTTTGAGGAATGTGTAGTTAAAATGTCTCGCTTTTCATTTAATAAAGTAAGACCAGTTTATATTATTCAATGGTCCTCTGTGAGAGTGTAAATCGCTAGTTGTAATTGAGCCTGTAATGACACAAACCTAACTCAACCAAGTGTGTTGGATCAAGCGGTAGGGTTTGAGACTCGTATTCGCGAGGTCCCGAATTCAAATCGCGGTGCCAGTCAACTTTACTGAGATTTGTTTTCCTCAGTTGTATCAAATGCTGAGTTGGAATTTCATTACAAGATTAGATAAAACTTAGTTGCAAGTAAAATGACTAAAAGCTACTTCAGTTCAATATGAAATATATATATATATATATAATATATACCTATATAATTCCTGGTCAATTATCAGTTCAACGTGGAAACAGGTCTCTATCTACAATATTATTATAGCATTGTGTGTGATTTTTATAATACGCGAAAGTAGTTTCTTCTCAAAATGACGAATTTACACTTATTTCCATATTGAACTGAGATATCGAATTTTTCAACAGACTTGTAGAGAGTTTTAAATTTTCTGAAGTGTTTCCCACAATAATATTGTTGACCGGTCCGGTGAATTAACGGTTGCTATGCTCGCTTCTGATTCCAAGATTCGTGAGTTCAAACCCGTCCGGAGTCAATAGTTTTTTTTTAATGTAAACATCCTCAGTACTGATTTCTTCAGAAGTAAACTAAAGAGTGGTCCCGTGTAGCAGATTTACGACAAGTAAAAGAACCTCAAGCATGAAAAGAGGCCTCTGCGTAAAATTGTCGGCCTTTTGACGCCCAGATTTGAATTGCGACGCTAATGATCTTATTCGTTAAAGAGCGTCGTTAAATAAAATGATAACACACAATTGTTGAAAACTGTGTCAACATATAAAGGTCCTCGTAAAGCTAACCATGTTATCAGACGATTAAAAAAAATTATAATCTTTAGGTTTAAATTATAAAGCATTTCTTAATTCTTGTGATAAAAAAATCACAATATATCAGATAAAGCACTGTGCATTTATAATACTTTGCGCATTCTTTAAGAAGTCGTTGTATAGGTTCTACAAACAAACGTGCTTAAAAATGTCGAACATAAATGCAGGCAGATGGGTTTCTTTAATTAATATCAGGTATGTTACAATTTTTATAGCTTTGACTATATTGGTTTTTAGGTTACCAAAATCGGGAGAGACGTATGGCATTCTCTAACTAGGGAGAAAATTTAGTACTTTTCTCCCTAAAAGAGAGAAATATTACTTAAAGAAGAACGTAATGTTTTAATTACATATGAAGGGTACAGAGAAAGAATCAGGTGAGTAACTTGTTTGCCGAAATGGAGACAGGTATCATTACAATCTCCATAAAAGCACTATCATTATAAGTGTAAAACAATAAAAGATAGGTCTATAGTTTAGTCATGGGTTTATTTATCTCCTATGTTTAGCTTAGAGTCCCGCGCCGTAGCCGAGTGGTTAAGGCAGGAAGCCTTGGCGCAAAGCTACGGGACTTGCGCTGGTTCGAGTCTTCATGGGGGAAGACATTTTCTCATGGTATTTCGGCCAGCATCATGATGCATTTAGGTAGCTACAATAAGTAGCGGCTCCAGGTTGAGAAAACCAGCTATAACGGCTGGGGGACTCGACATGCTGAGCACATGTCACCCCTACACTGGCTGATTATCATCTACCTCTGTGATTGACACATGTGGATGTGAGGCCAGCAGCCGGAAGATAGGCTAATGGCCTTGTAGGCCTGTCGCGCCAGGAGTTTTTAGTTTAGCTTAGAGGTAAGTTGAGACTAGAAGCACTCAGCACTTGTATATGTCTAGTATTGCTATACGGGTGACAAACTTGGGCCCTTACGAAAGGCCAACGTAAAACCATTGCAATATACCAAAAAATGGAGAGGAAAATACTTGGCATATCACTGAGAGACAAAATCTCAAATCAGAGACTACAAAACCTCACTTCATCAGAAAATGTCGCACAACGCGCTACAGTGACCAAATGGAAATGGGCTGGTCACGTAGCGAGAGAACAACACGGCAGATGGGCACAAGAAACCACCATGTGGGACCCCTACACAGGCAGAAGATCACAAGGGAGGCCGAGACGCAGAAGGGCAGACGATTTCAATCAAGAACTAGGAGTCCAATGATCCACTACCGCCAGCAATACTAGTGTGTGGAAGAAGGCAAGTGCGCAACATCAAAAAAGTGTGAACAATCAGTGCCTAAACATAAGTACAACCAATGTACTAACCAACTAGCAGATCCAATTCATAAATTGCGAGAAAGAAGACAAAAGTGTATTATTCAAAAATGAAAAAGAAGAGTTCAATCACAAACTGTACAATATTGCCAACCCAAAATGTACTTTAAATCATAAGAGTAGTCTTAGAATTGTGTTATCCGTTCATGTAGAGTTGCTTCCCATATGAACCACATTATTTGAACTCATCCCTCTTGCAGAAGGCACTAGCCCTTCATGGGACACAGTGGCGTATTTATTCATTCGTTCATTCATTCAAGTCTGTTGTACAACTGAAAGTATCTTTCAATTTTTTTAAGGAAAAAGTGACTTGCCGTGTTTTCCCCCTGTACCTATCACATATTATACCAGATATAGATTTTTTGTCCAATGCCATCAAATGGTCTTACGATATTACTCGGATTCTCTCCGTACATTGTCGGAATTGTAACCAACTTCTGAAGTTGGGGCGCCTGAAATTACATTATCCTGATGATATATGGGTGATAAATGGAACGAAGTACCAGGAGATTCCTTAAACCCAAACTTAACCTAAATTCCAGCCGTAGGCGATTCTTCTTTCATCGGGAGTTTATTTATTAATTCAATTTAGACCTTTTAGATTTCGATTGAATGCCTTTCTTTAAATTACTTCTTGGTTGACAATGTTTATAGCTGGTCTTGGTGCTAATTTTGAATATGACTTGAAGAAAAAATCCTCACTCCACTCAACAAAAATTATTTTCTAATCCTAATTACTGCAATTCCTATTACAGTATCCTCAAATTCTTGATTAAGAGCATGAATACGATTGAAAATTATTGTATCAAATTATAATAATCTTTATAATATAGAAGCATCTTTAAAATACTTTCCATTTAAGAAAAAATCTGCGTTTTAAAACGGGAGAATTCATGGACTGCTGTCAGAAGTTCTGACCACAAGACCCCGACGTTGGTCTAGTATAATATACTAAATTCATCATTAAATAATATATTTTCTACCAACGTTTTCACTAATTAACATTAACTCTGAAGGTAGACGGCGTTCAGTTATTAAGGTTATTCTGGATTTATTTGGAAATAAACCAGAAATTGATTGTCTGGTGGCATTTGTTATTTTTTATTATTTTTTTATATTATTATTTATTTATTTATTTACATTCAAAACTATCAATGTTGCAATCCACTTACAAATTGTAACAATGAAATCAATATAAACAGAAAAAGGTTGCTGTGACAATTTTTTGCACTAGTTCATATACTCTCAATAAAAAATGGTCCCAACAAATTTCAATAAAGTAAAATAAAATAACATCCCACTATTTAGTCATGGCCTTTGAAAAAATAAAATTGAGGCACATTTGTACCCTACGGTTCCAAATAGGCTATGTGCCTCGCGGAAAATCATATGTTTCTCTCCCTTAATGTAGTCTATATAACAGACATAGCAGCTAATATTCTTATTTTTCTTCTTCTTACAAATATTAATCCTTATTGGTTCGTTCCGGCTCCAAGTATCATAGCTGCTGTGTCCATCTCTTTCGTGGGCATCCCCAATCTCTTTTTCCTCTTCTCGGTTTATAGTTGAGACTTTTCCTAGGTAGTCTGTTGGTATCCATTCTGCAGACATGTATGATGATAATGAGAAAAATAATAATACTTACTTACTCACTGGCACTATCAAACCCGTAGGTTCATGACCGCGCGGACATAAGCTCTCCATACATCCCTATCCTGAGGTAATGCTTTCCAATCATTCCCTGTATAATCTACTTCCCTCAAATCATAGTTAATGTTATTCTCCCACCTCATTCTTGGTCTACCAACTGGGCGCCTTCCCTCTGGTTTTCCTACAAGAAGCTTCCTTGCAAGTCTTTCATTCCCCATACGTGCAACATGTCCTGCCCATCGCAGTCTATGATACTTAACTGTTCTTATTATATCTGGCTTCCTATAAAGACCATTTAGTTCATTGTTATGTAGTCTTCTCCATACACCTGTCTGTTCATCTCTCTTTGGTCCAAAAATGTTCCTGAGTACTTTATTCTCAAATACTTGTAATCTCCTTTCCTCCATTAAAGTAAGAGTCCATGTTTCGCACCCATATAATATAACTGGTAGAATAATAGTTTTATATATTTTCAGTTTAACGTTTTTGAAAGG
Source organism: Diploptera punctata (assembly GCA_030220185.1). Taxonomy (NCBI): domain Eukaryota; kingdom Metazoa; phylum Arthropoda; class Insecta; order Blattodea; family Blaberidae; genus Diploptera; species Diploptera punctata. Next base: position 230,243 of record JASPKZ010006091.1, read on the forward strand.
AGTTGGGACATCAAGAGTCTCTGCAATGCATAATAGCACGCATTTCCAGAATAGAGCTTATGTTTAATTTCTTTGCGCATCTCATTCCTATTTGTGATTATTGTTCCTAGGTATTTGAATTCAGCCACTTCCTCAAAACTTCCCTCATTTGTCATTAGCTGTCCATTTCCATTATATAATGTATATCTACGTGTGACCATATATTTAGTTTTATTGATATTTACTTCCAGTCCTAATTTCTTCGTGTTACTCAATAGTGTGTGCGTGTTGTCCTTTAGTATCTCCTCGCTATCGGCCAATAGTACTACATCATCAGCATAAACTAACAGCTTTATTAATACCATTGAGTTGTAAGCCTTCCTCATTCTCTAAAGATTTAATGGCATGCTCTAGTACAAAATTAAATAGTAGAGGAGATAGTGCATCTCCTTGCTTCAACCCATTCTGGATTTCAAGAGTGTCCGAAAACTGTTTGCCTACACGCACCCTACTCTTTGTGCCATTTAGACACATTCGTATAAGTCTAACCAACTTTTTAGGAATTCCGAACTCCAGCAGGATACTATATAACTTCTCCCTCTTAACTGAATCATATGCTTTTTTGAGTCTACGTATAGTTGATGTACAGTACCATTATATTCCCATTTATTTTCTAAAATCTGTCTTATACTAATAATCTGATCTGTTGTAGACCTGTTTCTTCTAAATCCACGTTGATGATCTCCTAGAATGTCATCAATATAGGGAGTAAGTCTGCTTACTAATATATTTGTTAGAATTTTGTACGAAGTTGAAAGTAATGAGATGCCCCTGCAGTTGTTGCAATCAGTTTTACCCCCTTTCTTATAAATTGGTACGATAATTTGGAATCTGCAATCATATCCCCATTTTCATTCCGAAATTATGTTTTTTCTAGCCTGAAACCCTTTCTTCTCTATACTAATTCCCTGATATAATTCTCTAATGTTCCAATTTTTTGCGTTCATTTCAAGATCATTAATCTTCTCTCTCAAATATTCCCCCTTTTTACTCTTTAGTAACTTGGTGGTTTCACGTCTAATACTACCCAATTGTTCTAAATTTACCTCATTTGGCTCGTGTAACCATTTCATTTTTGCTAGCTTTCTTTTCTTTACAAAGTCGGCACATTCCTCATCAAACCATTTCTTGTTTTGCATCTTTTTTAAACAACCAATGCTTTCTGATGCTGACAATTTAATAGTATCTCTTATAGCCTCCCATTCTTTATTTATATCAGTTTCTTCTTCGTTTGCCATATTGTCATCTGAAGATTCCAGTACTTCAAATCTATTAGCAATTTTGATTTGGTATTCTTGCCGCATTTCATCATTTTTCAATTTTTTTAATTCATATTTTACAGAATCATCTTTAGCGTTTGTTCCTCTCATAAGCGATAGCCGTTGTCTGATTTTCACTCTGACCAGATGATGATCCGAATTGCAGTCTGTCCCTCTAACTGATCTAACATCAATGATGCTACTGTGCCAGCGTTTATCCACTAATACATGATCTATCTGGTTCCGAGTTTCTCCATCTGGGGACGTCCAGGTATATTTATGAATATCCTTATGCTGAAATGTTGTGCTCTTAACAATGATATTCTTTGATGTGGCAAACGTGACTAATCTAACCCCGTTGTCGTTACTCTCTTCATGAAGAACTGAATTTGCCTATTGTTGGTTTGAATATATCTTCCCGCCCCACTTTTGCATTTAAATCTCCTAAGACAATTTTCATATGATATCGTGAAAGGCTATCAAATAAGCATTCTAATTCTTCATAGAACTCATCCTTGATCTTGTCATCTTTATCTTCTGTGGGGGCATGTACATTTACAATTATAAAATCATGTCTTTTACCCTTTAGAATTATGTATGATATCCTATCACTAACAAACTTAATATCTCGGATAGCGGATAGGATCCTCCTTCTGACTAAAAAACCCGTTCCAAATGCAGGTCTTTCTGCATCCCCGTAGTATAATGCAAAGCTTCCTGATTCCTGACTACCTTCTCCTGGCCACCTAACTTCCTGTAAAGCGACTATATCCAAGGGCGATTTATCTAATTCCCGCGTTAATATCTCTAATGCCCCGCAATTGTATAAAGTCCTAACATTCCATGTTCCTAGGAACATGTCCCTGTGTTTGAGCCTTGGGCATGGGTTCCCTGAAGTAGTCCCCGCCCGGAGAACCGAATGGGGGACTATTTGACCTCCGGAAAATTTTACCCCAGTTGAACCCATGTCCACATTTCTTGATGATTGTATTTTTACGGTGAAAGATCGTCACTCTTTCGACCAAGGTACTTTTTTCGTCTGGCTTATCACCTTCGACCAGTCCGGCATGGGTAACCCTATCGGCAGCAATGCTACCGCCGGCATGGCTCTCAGGATCATTTAAGCACGCAAGCCACTCCACCACGACAAGGTAAAGATACCATGGAGGGAATAATAATAACAATAATAATAATAATAATAATAATAATAATAATAATAATAATAGTAATAATAATAATAAATAATTAGTGCCGGAGGTTGGGATATCGAATGTATTTTGTTATACCTGTCTCGTGGAGCACCTAAACCGAAACCGAATGTGTTATATGAAGAGTATGCTATAGCCTACCGAAATCAAAACAATGGACTGTAACCAAAATGTACCTATAGTTCGTGCTTTCTGTAAAATATTCTTCTTCAAATTCCGCTAAGAGCCTTTCCAACATTGAACTCTATAGGTGTAATTTTATAGATATAACGACTGCGGGACCGACATTCTGAACACATGTCACTTCTACATTAGCATATTATCCTTCTACACGTGGATGTGAGACCAACAGCCTGATGATATGTCAAGGCTCTTCTAGTCATCTTATGTCATGTAGTTGGATAAAAAAATTGAATGTTCCCTGTAGGATAACAATAGAGTCTTTATAACTCATCACACTAAATTATGTATACCCGATTATAATAGTAGACACACACTCCTTCTTTCTTGTGTTTACTAGTAATCTACGGTGATGCCAGATCCAATAACTTTTAATGCCTCTGAGAGTCAGTTTCACCATAAGGGTTCAATTTTAATAGATCCAGTTTAAATTAATCCAACATTTAATTAACATCTTATCTTAATGCATAAATATAACGTGTTCGAGTGTTGGTAAATTAATTTAGATTATGACTCCATCACGCAGGAACTGGGTAAACTAAGCGAATTCCTCAGCAAGTCGAATTTATGAACCAATTTTACTGGTTTACGAAATATAGGCCTACCTTTCTTTGTTAATCCTTAAATTGGCGAAAACTAATTTTTCGTGGAGGTTTTTAAAATGTGTCGGATCACAATGTAAACAAGACGCGTTTTTTTTTAATTTCGGGTTTCAGGTAAAATCCTACTTCTAAAGGTCTGATTTCGTTGATGTTCGGAGAATATAAACATATGTAAAACATATTTCAGTAATTTCGTTGCGAAAACTCGGAAATTGCGGACGCTAGTGTGATTTTTTAATTTTCGTTTCAGGTGAACTCCTATTCCTAATTATTTTATTATGTAAATTATGTTTGAATTTACCTCTTTACACTTGACAGAGTTTTACTCCCCGAAAAATAATCAATCGACAGCGGCCGGATTTGAAAGTGGATACTTAGAAACCCGAACATGGTAGCCACTAGTCCACCGGGACTAACTATACCGAATATTTACAAATCTTCTTAACTTATATTTCTATTTTAGCAGGTTTTGCAACTGATATTAATTTGTATATCATTACCTTCCCCTCTGTCTTTGTGTCACAGACATGTGACAGGCAACTTTTTCTTGCAATATATTTAATTAATCGAATCGAATTGTTATTTACTTTTTTATTTTGATAATTGAATGAATTACATATTGAGCTTATCGTTCATATAAAACAATAAGGCTACGAAATTGCACAGTAATATCGCAACAACAGAAGAGAGTTGAGGGATTATACTTTGTTGTATTGTATTTGATTATGTAAATATTAATATTTATGGTTGCATCGGAGAAACTAAATATAATTTATTGTGCATAGGTAAATGTAAGGAAAATAGATATGTAGAGAGATAAATGCCTTATCAAGGAGATAAGTTTATGATGAAAGTATATATACCTCATTCAGTTCATTGTTAATTATTTATATTTTTATTCAATAAAGCATTACCTTTTTCTTCAGGCACAACTTTATTTGAATGTTTTGGCCTTCTCAACTTTAATTTCCATTTATTTCTGTCCTGAGTAGGCTATAGGTTATCAAATTTGAATTTTCATAGATTATTAAATCTGTTTGTATTTTCTCCCAACTGTATTTTGGCCTACCTTTGTTTCGTATTCCTATTGGTGGCTTCCATTTGAATATATTTTTAACTAGCCATATAGACCTACATGTCCAATCCAGTAATTTCCGGATTTTATGAAGTAGATAATATTTCTGTGTTTTATTGATCGGTCAAACTCTTAATTGAATTTTATTCTCTATAAGCTAAATTGTATAAACTTACGTGAGTTACCAAATCGTCCTCAGGTACGGTTTTAAATTATTGCATATGCCTAAGCAATTTAAAACTATAGTTTGGGACGACTGGGTAACTCAGGTACGTTTATGCAGTTTAACTTAAATAGTTACCTCAGTGATGAACAAAAATGATTCTTTAAAACTTGGATTTGCTTTCTATGTACTACATGATTCTCTATATTTCACTCAATATCCGCCACCTTCAATTAAAAATTTTTGTTTATCAACTATATATATATATATATATATATATATATATATATATCCATCCATAGTAATTCTGCCCGAGAACAGGTCCTTCACTGCAATCATAGCATTTTCATGCTATGCTTGCAGCTTTACTAGGGAATTGTACGTGTGGGTAGCTTCCCGTTGCTTTCCACACCGGTGAAGGATGATAATGGTGATAATGGCCATATGATTTCGGAAACCGTTTGGGCCTTAAAGTTTTCCTGACATTTGTCTTACAAGTGAGGAAAAACCCCGATAAAAACCTCACCCAGAAAAACTGCCCCGACCGGGGATCGAATCCGGGCCCGCTGCGTGACAAGGCAGCACGCTACCTTGAGACAACAGCGGTGGACTATATATATATATAAAGTTCTGTACAATTAAAAATGTAAGGTCGAATTCGTTAACCAGTAAAATCGGTCCATTAGAGTGGGAGTTAACCTGAAGCGAACATTTAAAAATCGATCTAATTTTATATTTTTCGAAAGAAGCTCTGTATATGCTATTGAAATAAATTGAGAAGGAAGTTCACTAAAAATCAGTGAAATCTAACCATTAGAAGTGAGGGAAGTCAACCAAGAAACTTGTACAGCAGTCTTTACAATATGAAGTAGGCCTACATCATATTTTATTAGTGACTAGCTAATACCAGGCGTGCGCTGCTACTCCTAAATAAATGTTAATGTGTTTTTACCACCAGCCGTGCGCTGTTATGCTTGCCCGGGTATCTACTTATCCCAATCTTCTTATCGTTATTGTGAGTTATCCGTAAAAGATAAACATATGCTGTCGCGGACTTTATTTGTAGTGTTTTTTTTTTGAGATATTCAATTCTGTGTAGGCCTACATTAATTTGGTGTATTTATTATGGTTTATGCAGCGTAAACAATTTAAGTGTCAAAATAGGGACTTTATTTCACGTTTTTCACTGCAAAGAGTGATTGTTAGGAGTGAAGGGATTGAGTATTTCAACTCTCTTATAGCCTATGTTCATCCCCGGAATCTCCTGAACATTTTTCAAAAAACCCATCTCAATTGGATGAACGGTATGGCAAAGCACGATTGTCCGGGAATCTACTTATCCCGATCTTCTTGGCATCAATGAAAGACAAAACTGGTTATTGTGAGTTATTCGTAAAAGATAAACATATGCTGTCGCGAACTTTTTTGTTGTGTTTTTTCAGATATTCAATTCTGTGTACATTAATTTGATGTATTTGTTATGGTTTAGGCAGCGTAAACCATTTAAGCGTCAAATAGGGACTTTATTTCACGTTTTTCACTACAATGGGTGATTTTTAGGGATGAAGGGGTTGAATATCACAACTCTCTTATAGCCTATGTTTATCCCGGAAATCTCCTGAACATTTTGCAAAAAAAACCATTAAAATCGGATCAACGATATGGCCACGCAAAGAATACCAACAAACAAACATTGATTTTTATATATTAGATATGTTGTAAGATGTCACGTTTGCTAAATATAAACATACCAATTAAGCGAATTTTGTAACAATTGTTGGTAGAACTGCATTAGCTGCATAAAAAAACAAACAAAACACGCTGCTATCAGATAGTATGCTGGAATTCTGTGCGTGCAGTAGTGCTCAGTGTTTTGGTATTTTGTTCCGTCTGCTAGCTGATCGTTGGTGATTCGTATTTATTGTGCAGCCTAACTGTATTAACCAGAAAAATGGGAATTACGGATTTTGATGTAATTAAATCCAAAGCCAGAACAATTTGTAAGTAGGTTGTGTCAAAATTTCTTAACTCAAAAATTAACGAGTATATTTTCTCTATTTTTTTTTCTTCCATTTTAGTGAATTCCAATTGAATTGAGGTTATTAAGCAAAGTCGGATCGTAAGGAATGGGGTGAATATAGTGAAAATTTAAAAATCGCAATAGAGGCCACAATTTTCGATTTTTCGCAATTAAACACGGCATGTGCCATTGAAATAAAACGAGAACAATTTTATAAAAATCAGAGAAATCTGATCACATGAAGTGGGCAGTTTACCTGAAAGTCGTAATTTAAAAATCACTCTAGCGATGACCATGTATTTGTTCTCTCGCGACGTAACTAGATGCATATAATCTAATTAATGAAAGAATGATACATTTCTTAAACCATCAACAGGGGATTATAAATTCGACGTGAAATTCACTTAGTTTTTCTTTTTCTTCGCTAGGCTACTAATAAATAAGCGATGATGACTAGCATCGTCCAGTGCTTTGCATCTAAAACCAGATACGGCACCTTGACAGCTCAATAGTACATTACCTTCTTCACTTCACGGGCTAGGCAAATTGCCTGTTTCGCCTCACAGTTGTTCTGTTCATCTTTTCACTGACCTTCCTACATTTCTTGAACCTCTTGGCTTGTAGTTAAATGCTACTTTTGGTAATCTTGTTACATTCATTCTTTCTACATGTCTAAACCATTTATCTCTATATTCTTTGATTTTATTATACAATGGATATAGGCCCTATACTTGTATTTAACTCTGTTTTTTATCTTCATTCTTTATCCGATCCCATCTTGTGCAGCCTTTTGTTCTTCTTAGGAAGTTAATTTCTACGTTTTGTATTCTACTTTGTAATTGTTTGGTCATTATCCAAGTTTCACTCCCATAAAGTAATGCAGTACATTACCTTTACCTCAATTTTTCATCGTATATTCTTGTAATACTATTACTCTATGTACTTCTACTGTCTTTACTAATATTTTGTAATATTTGAAACGTTTTCAACGATGCTTATAATATTATTTTAAAATGTTTAGGTATTTATTTACAAGAAACACGGTAACATTATGGCAATTTTAGACAATATTGAGAAACAATGTCGATGTAGATTTTATAGAAATGCAGTATGACAACCCCAGACTAGTGCATTGTAAACTGCACTGCCAACGAGTGCGATTCAAAATGACAGCATATATGAGCCAGATTGATCCAGGGGAGGGCATATCGTTTATTTAAATATATTGGTTCATAAGAGGTGTGGGGGTACACCTGATAAGTATTTTTCCATTAACAGAACGTTGCTATAGTATGTCCTCTATTGCATGCTTATGGGTGGTAACAACAAACGTTCATAGATTGTGTTCAAGGATGTTGTGTGAGTGTTTTCATAGAAGGAATCCATGTTAGGCCTATCTGGTGAAAAATTGCGAATTAATATGTTTATTGATGTGTTAGTCCGTGATAAAATGGTTTGTAATATATATATATATATATAGCTTTTGGCTCAAATAAAATATGCAAATAACGACAAAATTGATTATAAGATATAGACCTAAATAAACTAAATCACCCGATACAAACGTTATGGAATTTAAGATATCTCGAATGATGGATTTCAAAAACTTACAAATTTAAAATGCTAACAAAAATAATTCAACTCTAAGTTTTTAATTTCCAACTAACTCGTATAATACGTTGGCACCATTAGATATAATCGAAGATAATCGGTTAGATAATCTAAAAAATTGTCATTTGTAATATATGGCCCCGTCTAACGTCCACATGTAGATAGACCTGCGTGTGCTATAATAACCGTTCTTTAATAAAAATGTGATTTTTTATTCATGAATCAGAGAAATAACATGATTTCGTGAGGAGTTTGTAGCGTAGATGTCTTGATACCTTAACTTAAAGAAAAATAACAGCAAAAAACTACTGTTGCAATTAACCACCTAAGGAAAGTAGGCCTATATGTAGTTTTTGGTCAGAAGAAAGCAAGAAAAATATTAATAAAATAAAATAAAGTGTGTCTAGAAAAACTCTAAAAAAGACGTAATATGAACATAATGGATCGTGGAAACAGCTATGAATATTATGGTTAGTACAGGATTGAAAAAATCTGCCGGCTAGTGAGACCCAGTCCATATCGGTGTTGACTTGAATTCAATTGGGATAGAGGATCCGAAACTTAAGGTACCGGAGTCATCCGTAATGTAACGTAACTAACTCACTGGCACTATCGAACCCGTAGGCTCATGTCCGTGCGACCATACGCTCTCCATACATCCCTATCCTAAGCTAATGTTTTCCAATCATCTCGTGTATATTCTATTTCCATCCAATCATGGTTTGTTATTCTCCCAGATCATTCTGGCCCTACCAATTGGGCGTTATCCATCTGGTTTTCCGACAAAAAGTTTTCGTGCCCCTCTTTCATTCCCCATTCGTGCCACATGTCCTGCCCATCGCAGTCTGCGAGACTTAACTGTTCTTATTATATCTGGCTTCCTATAAAGATCGTGTAGCTCACTGTTAAGTAGCCTTCTCCATTCACTTATCTGTTCATCTCTCTTGCAATGTAAGTAACGCAAGCTAATCTAACAATCTAATCTAACTAGAGGTAACACGACCATGTTAACGGAGTAGTAGTCTGAGTGTTAACTGATGAAATAATATGCTCCAAAAATCACATGACTTAACGATCTAGATTGTGGTACCGCAACATGTCGTAGGTGAAACAATTTAAGGAAATAAAAAAAAACATGTTGGAAACTTGAGAAGTAATTTTGAAGATAATCGATAAGAATGGAAGTCTTTTGTAATATGTAGTCCATTCTAACATCCAAATTAAGACATTTTCGTCACAATAGCCGTTCCCTGTTCAGAATATGTCACCAGTAGTTCAACCTCAAAATTTTACTTTCTTAGATCACGAAAGTGCATGTGTGGGGGGGGGTAGTCTATATTGTGTACACGGACTTTTGTTCTCTAAGGCTTCAATTATGTTATGTCACAATATTTTCTTACTAGGAACTGCAAAAAAAAAAAAAGCCAAGAACGATAAGGATCAAGGATTGGGCCTGCCGCACGCTATTCCAAACGACGTGGGAATTGTGATTCACAGATTCGTATCTCCGATATCCAATTCCCTAAGATTCATCCGAACATTAACCTCTCACCTTTACCTAGGCCTACTTAATGGTCTTTTCCCTAAAGATTTCCTAATAAATCATTTTGAAAGCATTTCCTACTAGTATTACCTATTCGAATAAATGACCTACCCATCTCAATCTTTACACTGACTAACTCATGCTCCAAATGGGAGTCAATGACCAATCACATTTCAATGATTTTTAATTTACAACCAATCACAGTCGTGTTTCGCCTAGAATTTACCAACTAAAGTTTATCATAATAAAGAAAGCACCTCCTTTTTAACATTCTGAATAGGCCATAGCATTATTTTGCAGTGATTGACTCTCCAAGAAATCCGGCTACCAGATTGTATATATAGTGCATGAATGTCAACACAAAGCGCATGCGAGAGATAATATAAAAACATTTGTAACAATTGATTATACCACAAAAAAAAAAAGAAACCACAGTTTGCACTTTCTTAAATGAATTATTTTCCAGGAAATGACGTTCCAGAAAAATGTGATTGACATATTTACAGAAATTAATTAATACCTATAACGTTGGTTATAAATTTCTCCACTAGGGTGCATTGTTACAACATTGCGATCCTTTGGCAATAAATAATATGATCTGGTTGTAGTGATGAACAAAAGAAGCAAGTGAAGCGTACCAATCGTTTCTCATCTGTTTTCAAACATCGCCGTTTACATTTAATGTATAAATATTTAAAAATAACTATAGTTAAATAATGATTTGTGAGTAAACATCTTAATTTTTTTCGTTAAATAATCCTAACAAATGTCACTCTTGATTTCCAAATTCTCTAGATAAATTGGAAATCACTCGTGGCATTTCTTATGATAATGTTAGAACAATGTTGTAATTCGTGGGTTTTATCGCTGTGAAGCTTCTTCTATTCTCCAACCGCAACTCTTCTTAATGAGATTGAATATTCGTAAGAAACCATGTTTCATAACCATAGGGTATCTTAGGCAAGAGTATCTATTCATCAGATTTAATCTTTAGATTCTTAGACGAAAGCCGAAGAAGACAGAAAACACTGAACTGAATAGTAACGAGAATTTTCTGTTTCTAAGTCGCATTTAATTTTCTTCATATGTATGATTGTAGATTGAATTATTCTTCACTTTTTTTGTCATAATCATGTTTCAATCACTCAGATTTCCATGTATTTCGTTTCTTTATTTAACTTGCATACACACATTTTTATTTTAAGGGTCAAATGGAAGAAACAAGGAGGAGGTGGGGCCATGGGTCCTACTTTAGATTTTATGAATATTATTATAGTTATTATTGTTGTTGTTATTATTGTTATTATTATTATTATTATTATTATTATTATTATTATTATTATTATTATTATTATTGTTGTTGTTGTCGTTATTATCGTCATTATGATCGTTATTATCCTTATGTTCGTCGTCGTTGTCGTGATCATGATGATGATCAATGTTCATCATCATCATGATTGTTCATCATCATCATCATTATCAACATGATCATTATCATCATCAAAGCTAGTACTGATTTTCTAATAACGAGAAAAAATGTTTCATACATCGTTACATGTCAATAACTCAACATACTTCACAGGTTCATAGCCTGTGTATCCTGTACCATGTTCACAGATCGAAATGATATTGACTTACCGTATATACTTAACCATATTTTATTAGAATGATGCACAGGGGTTGGATAGAATGCAACTTATCCGGCCCGATGGCGTAGTTATGGCATCCCGATCTTTAAAAAATTCTTTCAGACGTTTAAAAAATAAGCTACTTCTGGATGTTTTTCTGAATAATGTGACTTATCCGAATCGAGAGCGTAGTTTGGGTTCCCGATCTGAACCAATTTCCTTACAGACGTTCAAAATACACTTCTCTATTTCTTACTGTCTTATAAAATTATTTCCTATTAGATTCGCTCGTTGGCATAGGCCAGAAACCTGTTAAAACAATTTATATCCTTCAAATGTAACATTAAAAATATATAATGTATTTGTACTCATATTTATGACATTCGTCTAGTGAAGATACACTGTATTGAAACAGCTATTTCGAATGTTAAATAAAATGGATATTTATGAAAATCATATATATTACTTTGATAGTTTCATTTAATAAGACGGTTCCGTGGAGCAAGCCTCTCACCGCTGGGGTCCCGAGATAGAGTCTCGGTCACTCCATGTGGGTTTCATGGTGGACGAAACGGAGCATAGGCAGGTTTTTCTCGGGGTTTTCTCCTATTTTCCCCTGCCACAATTTAATTTCACAATTTCACCATTTCTCCATAATCATCTCCTCCATTTCATTTCGTTCATCTGCCCCCGTGATGGTGCGTCAGGCGTGGCCGGCCGGCACTCGTATCATTCACAGACCTCTATATAGGGGCTCATCTCATCCCTCGACCCGACCCTGAGTTGGACACGAGTTAAGGATATTTATTTTTATTAGTATTATTTAATAAATAATTCATAATCTTTAACAGTTTCATGTTTATTTAATTAGATCATTTTTTATTGTTTTGTTTTAATTATCTTTTCGTTAAATCAATGGTTATGATTCATACTGACGCGAAGTGAACATTTTGTACAGAAACCTTCATCTCACGCGGCGCGTTATTGGGTCAAACGTTCCTTGAGTAATTCCGGTCACGCTTATGTTTTACATTCTAATATACAACCTACTAAACCCCTCATAGTTTAGCACAGTTTTCATGTTACAACAATTGCATCACTCTATTCTAAAAATTCTAAACTTATTTTGTGGAAATTTTATTTGGCTCCTGTAGAATTTTCTTATGGGTAAATTCCATGGTAACTTATGTAAATTTAAAGGGACATAATCAGTGCGGGAGAATAAAAGAAATTTTGTAATGTTTTCAACTATATTTGGAAATATCAATTACAGGCAATTGTTAGATTCTTTGTCCAATGGAACCAGTTGTCTTTCGACAATTCAGATATTCTTTCCTACATTGGCGGAATTGTAACTCATTCTGAGACTGGGACTCCCAAGGCGGAATTAAGTTACCCCGATGATATGATGGGTTACAGATGATAACGAACGCCAGAATAGTCTTTAAACATAAACTTTACTTAAATACCAGAATATGGGCGACTATAGGAACAATTCCCTTTAAGCAAAAAATCCTGTGGGAATCGAATCCAGAGAATTCACCTAGAAAATATGATAAACATTAAATTGGCTCATGACAATGCACCTGAAGATCCAGATTGTAATTTTTGACATAAGACTGGCCATGGCTTTATCCTAATATTAGCAGTATTGTGCATTTTTTAATTAACGGCACATACTTCAGGGAGAATTGTTTCTACGAGTATTTACACTCTACCGATTATCACTAGATCTGAACTTTAAAATCCATATATCATAATCAGTCCTGGTGGACGTTGATTGCCTCTGGTTCCGAGGTTGTGGGTTCAAATACGGCCAATGTTGATTTTTTTTCAGAAGATAAAAATCATGAGTATGGCTTCTTTTGGAAGGGAAATAGAGCTGTGTTGTAGATTTACAACTCGTAAAAGAACCTGAAGCCTGGAATAATTTGTCGATTTTTATAGGTCCAGATTTAAATTGCAACGCTTATGACCTGAACTGTTGGAAAGATAATAGTAATAGCAGAAATAGTGGTTACAGAAGTGGTGGTGGTGGTGGTGGTGGTGGTAGTAGGGCCAATTAAAAAGTTTCATTAAATAAAATAATACTTGTATTTTATTTACCATTGCTGCTACGGTTACTACTGTCATTACAGTAGATCTAATAGTAGGAGAAGGTAGTTTTTAAATAAAATTTCACAAATTTAACTACTAGGCTCCTTACTACTAAACATGTAAGCCTTAACTTCATACTAACCCTAAAGCCTTCAAAGGTCTATAGTTCGGATGACTTTTTACTACTAATAGTACTGTTACATATTACTACAGTGGTTCTTCCACTACTATGTCTATCACTATCATCCTCACCACTGCAATTATTATTATTATTATTATTATTATTATTATTATTATTATTATTATTATTATTATTATTATTATTATTATTATTATTATTATTATTATTATTATTATTATTATTATTTATTATTATTATTATTATTATTATGACTGCTACTGGTACGCCTACTACCATTCATTACTTCTACCATGACCATACGGTGAGCTAAACTCGTAGGTTCGTTGTAATGTCATTTTACAAACTTCAGGCTAGCCTCAACAACTTCCTTGATATTGAAGCAGCTCTACATTAATCATCAAACATTTCCGACAGCATCACAAATATCGAAAACATCAAGAAACATGATTCATACTTCATGATTACAAAGGTAGATTATTAGGATAGAATGTCACAACCTCTTTTTAAATAATTTGTATCGACTGCATCAGTATACTCGGTTCATTGTTTGTCATGAATCATTGCATGTTTAATATAGGTACAAATTTTACCTGACATGCAAAACGACAACCTTTCTGATTATCAACAACAAGGCCCTTAACCTTATTCCTTTTTCAGTATATTCGATAGTATATTGAGACTCTCATTCTCCATTTCTCTTTTGCTTTAGTTTAGCTTCTCTTTTGGTACGTAGTTTTGCGTGTTCAATGCTTCTTGGACATTACCGGGACATGCCCCATCGGGAGAGGTTTTTTCTTTTTTTTAACTCTGGGTCAAGCAAATTAACACTTTTTGACCATACAAGGACATATATAGCCAGGTGGAGTTAAGACCATTTGATCCCACTACAGGCCTCAGGAGGCCCTTGGAATGGTAGGAAATTAATCTTTTTAATTGGCATTATTTTCCAAGAGGAAGAAGAGATATCGGACGTCCTCGGAAGAGATGGTCTTAGATCTATTAGTGAAGACGGAACAGGCAACTCTTGCCTAAACCAGGAAGTGAAGAAGAAGAAGAATTGGCATTGTATCCTACAAAATACTGTTTGATTTATTTTTATATCTTTAATAAAACTGTTGAAAAACGAATGAGCAGAAATTACTTAATTTTTTGTTGAATTACACAATATACGGTAATATAGTTTGACGGGGCTTTTTTGGAAAATTTTAACCTGTTTTTCTTACCTCAATTGCAGGCAAATTTTAATGGTCAGATAGGATATTAGAAGCCGAGAAAACTGCAGGGAATTTAATTATTTTACGTAGTAAAAATAGTCTACATATTAACAGTTACTTATATAATTAAAATGTCTTGCTCTAGGTTTTAAGTAATTGCTCCTAAGAATATAACGCTAAATGGATTTTACTGTGACTCAACCATGTCGTAGTTGGTATTCACCTTTGTCGGGTAATTTTGTATAATCTTCTATTCAGGCGTTGGGCCATGAAGCATATAGCAGTCTCAAACCATCTCTTAAGAGAAATTGATTGTGAAGAGTGGGTAAAAAGTAGTTCGTAATCAAATAATTGTATCCCTGATTTTATCTGACTAACTTACTGGTAATATCGAACCTGGATGTTCATGATCCCTTGGACATATGCTCTCCATTCATCCCTTTCCTTAGTTATTTTTTCAGTAATTTCTTGTATAATCTACCTCCTTCAAATAATGATTAATAATAGTTTTTCCATTATTAATTTGTTTGTATTGAATAATAATACACGTAGGTTTTAAATAGCTTATATATAGGTTTACATGCATTTTTGGATTTCTCAAACTATTCAGACAATTGTATAATTTCTCAGGAACTACTTGCGGTACAACTATGAACATTTTTAGAACACTTTTATCGGTAGGGCCTATATGATGAAAATCCTGTATAAGATTCAGTAAAAAAAAAAACTCCATAGCGCGACAGGGCTAGAAGGCCTTTGGTCTACCAGGTGTCTGTTGACCTCATATCCACATGTGTTAATCATAGACGGGTATCATCTAGTCAGTATTGGGGTGACATGTGATCAGCATGTTGGATTCCCCAGCTTTTATAACTAGTTTTCTCAACTTGACGCCGCTATTCATTATAGTTATCCCTCACGATGATGGGTGGGCACCGGTCCCATACTGGCCGAAACTCCATGAGAAAATGTCTTTCCATTTTAGGACTCTAACTTGCGCAAGTCCTGTAGCTCTGCACCAAAACACCATGCCTTAAACCGCTCGGCTTCGGCGCGAAACGATTGACTGAAATAGTCCTTCAAAAACCATGTATGTTATATAATATGCCTCAATAGTCTATTTTTTTCAAGTATGTTTTTTTTTCTCCCCAAGTTAAAAGTCAATCATATCCTCTACTGATAATATTACAGGTACATAAATAAAACTGCTGGAACAGTACTTCCTACTAGGCCTACTTATAGTTCACTTTCTCATCTGTTACAGAAGACGAGAAAATTGTATCTAAATATAAGTAAGCGATGGTCAATCTTCAACTGTTTTAAAATCAATCCAGTCTGAATTAATTTGTAATACGAATAATTTAAGTTTGACCATTGCTTGCTTATGTTTAGATACAGTTTTCTGAAAGCCGAAATTTAAAAATCAGTCTAGCAGCCGCCATGTTGTTCTCTCGTAACCAAACCGTACATACGATTTAATTAATAGAAATATCAGGAATTACTTGCATTCATAAATTAACTCATATTGAATGATTTAAGATATCTAAAAATATGTTTAAAGGCAAATTTGCCCTTAATTAACAAAAAAGTAATAATGTCAGGGAATTAAATCAGATCTTATATAATTTTTTTTATTACGACTTACATTTTACCCCTTTTCACAGCCCATGTCACAAGCTTCTCTCCTAAACTGAACATCTTTTGATATATGGCCGTATTTAAATATTTGTCTAAAAAGTCTTCCTCTTTGGATCCTGTTGGCATAGGTGATGCCACTTTATTCTTTAAGTTTGGATGTGGTTTATATTGGTTTGATTTCCAAATCTTCCAATGCTTCGTAATTATTTTGTGAACTCATTTTGTATTTTATGCAGCAATAGTTTTATATGAAGCGTAACAAATATTTATTGATAACCTTTCGTAAATTTGGTTTGCGGAAGATTTTATTTATATTTTAAGATGCGTGAAATGATGTAGGCCCTATAATAGGCTGGTTTGTATAGGCCTATTTTATTAAAGTTTTTATTGAAGAGGAAATTGCTAATGATAAATTTTAAAATATTACTGGTGATATTGTAGTAGGAAATTAGACAAAACCCGTTGAATCCATAAAGGTTTTGTCTAAGTTGACAAAAATCACTAATTAATCATCATCGACAAACTTTCACAGGTTGTTAAGGAATATTGTCTGTTTTTTTTATATAAAGAACATATGGTTTCCGTTGACTTGTTATAGCCTAAGGAATAATGTGTTAAAGTATTGATGTAGCATCCTATCATTTATTATTTCTGTCCAAGACCGTGATAAGATGGATTCTTATAGTTTGATATTTACATTGCTTACTTCAGGTGATTATTAAGCGTGCTACATATCCAACAATAAACACATTACTCTGTAATAAGTGGTCGTAAACTATGGATTTGCCTACTCAACATTCCGATAGAGTTCTGTTTTATCCTGTATAGTCTATCTAATAATAAATTCAGATTTTTTTATCCTCACTCCTCTGACAGAAGTTACAAACCTCTTACCAGATAGGCTTAAAATTAACATTGTTCGCTCTATTTTTACCTAGTTGATTATTGATATTCTAAAGCTTGCCGTAAATTTGTGCATTGAAATCTCGGAATTGTGTTTAAAATAGATGTGGATTCAATAAGAACATAATCCTTCGTCAATATAAATTAAGAAAAATAGATCTGTCTTTGAAAAATAGCAAAACAGTATATAAAGTAGGCCTATGCAATAAAATCATATTCCTCTGTTTAAATTAAGTAGTAATTTTCAGGATCAAATGATGATTTGGATGTCTTATTTTAAAGAATACAAATTCAATCCAGATTCGCTCGTGAGTGGTTAATGCTTCCTTTCGATATATATAGGCATATGTCGGAAAATCGCTCTCTAGTGGGATATGTTTAAATGAAGGATAAGGATGGAGTAAGCAATTATAAATGTTCTCCCTTACTAACATAAAAATTGATTTGTTCAGTCAACAATTTTGTCATTATTTTTATTTTTATTTTTATGTTAATATACCATGTTCCAGAGTATTTCTTTTATACTAATTATAAACCTGATTGCAAAAACAATTCATTGATCTGTGGACTCGATAACTTACTAATAAAATTAACAATAACATTTTATACGGAATTATACAAAACAACATCGTAGCTCATACCCATCTGCTAATGATTGAAGCCGGTTTCTGAAAGGCCTATAGTTTCTTTTATAAAATAAATTTTAACTTAATTGAGAACCACGACCTTACTATTTTATTTTATGATCTGGAGGCCCTTCATATCCTTGTGCTGTCAAAAACGATAGGTCTATATGTGACCCAGATTTAATAATACTCCCCTGACTAGTATTTTCCCTGCAAGGCAGTGAAGCGTTGGTCACATAGGCCTAATAGTACCTACAAAGGAATCAATTGAATGAAGACTACAGGAAAAAATTGTAATGTTTAAATAATCCTTTATTTTTTCAGAATAGCAAAACTTGAACATTTAATGGGTCATCACTTATTTGAACCGTTGATTTCACTGTGACATTTAATGTTTTTCCAATATTTATCATTGAAAATTAGAAAAAATCAAAAGGTTTGCAACGGATATCAGGGTTATCTCTACTTTCGTTATTTTGTATCATTCCTTGTTTTTCCCTTGTCATCAAATAAGGAAAATCAAATGAGAGAACAAAATGTTGTACCAGTACGAGTTACTGACAGATCGCGACCCACAGTTTTATTTCCTAGGTGTTATAGATATTTTGTCATACACACATCTGTTGCGCGCAATCAGCTTTACACAATCTCCCGTATAACCTTGGCGAGAAGTAGAGTTTATTACAAATTGGGTCACAAAGTAAAAACAAATCCCCACCCTTAAGAGGGGTTGGATTTTCCAGTTAGTAGGCCACTCGACTTGCTATCGGAGAGTTCAGCTTCTTAACCATTAGCAAAATACTGCATGTAAGTAAAAGCTCTTCCTTTAGTTTCTACACTCTAAAGAATAGTTTAGCAATACGAATAATATTAATGCTAAAACCTTATACCCTTAATAATAATAATAATAATAATAATAATAATAATAATAATAATAATAATAATAATAATTAATATTTTTAATAACAATATAATTCAATGATAAACATTTCAATATCTGCTATATCATCGTTTCCCAACCTGTGGTTCGCTTAACCCCAGGGGGTTGTGTAACTTTTAAGCAGTAACTAGAGTAAATTTAGGTTTTAACCGTTAAGGGTTAAGTTAATTTAAGGTTATTAAACGTTTTGCTTGGAATTGAATTGTATGCAGGTCTATTATATGTAGCTGTATTTAAAAGTCAGTGGTTCACCCAACTCAGATCGTAGTGGAAGGGGTTCACGAGTCGAAAAAGGTTGGGAACCGCCGTGCTATATCATAATCGTTATCGTCACTCCAAGAATTAGGCAATTGCTCGTTCCGACTTCATAATGCATCAGCCCAACGTTTTCTAGGTCTTCCGACATCACGTCTTCCACTTGCTTGATGATTTCTTGCTTAAAGTGGATATATCTTTCCTTACTCATTCCATTCATTTGATCAATCCACTTTTGTCTATAGTTCGTGACTTTATCCAATAAAGGTTGCACTTTTAATTTCTTCTCTTATATGCTCATTTCTAACTCTATCGAGTTTTGTACATCTTTTAACTTGTCTGAGGAACCTCATCTTGCTGTCTGTATTTTTTCTTTCTGTTTTTCGTTGGAGCCCAAGTTCCACATCCATACAATATTGTGGGAATTGCTATAAATTTATACATTTTTATTATTGTTTCATTTTCATTTTTTTAATGTTCTCTGTCTTGTTCCACATACCGTCTGAAATTGATTTATTTTGGAATCACTATCTCTTTCCATATTGAAGCTAATATCACAGGCCAAATATTTGAAACTAGACACCTGTTCTATACTTTTGTTTCCTAAAATAATTTTGGATCTCACTGGATTATTCCTCCAAAAGCCATGATATTTGTTTTTCTTACTGATATCTTTAGATCGTATAATGTACAAAGACCTATTTTATTAAATTCATACAAATATCTCTGCAAGTCATCATGTTTCTGTATTATAATTAAATCGTTTGCAAACAAAAGATTATTTATATGTACTTTATTATCTACTCTTATACCTGGTTTCACTAAAACTTTCCATTTAATTAAAATGTCTTCTATATATATATATTAAACAAAGTGGGCGATGAACTATCCTTGTCGTAATCTAGTATTTGTTTTGATTGTATCTGTTATTCTGAATCCGATAATTATATTTGTATCTTCATATATTTTCTTTATTGTTTCAACAAGCACAGCGGGTATCCTTTCAATCGTAATATTTCCCATAATTTTTGTCTGTTAACTCGATCGAAGGCCTTATCCAAATCTACACTGCTCAAAAAAATTAGGGGATATTGTAGAATAACCTATTAAGACTATGTTTTTTGGAATAGTATTAGATGCAATCACTTTCTATTACTCCAAGATAATGTAAACAAGAGTTTGAAGTTGTTACGTAACCTCGGTACCACACCAGAGGCAGTGTCTGTACTGTTGATGTGGCAGAGTGGTGTGGGGTGAATGTTTTGTTGCTGTTTTTAAATCCAGTCCAGTTTTCAGTTAGTGAATGGCTTGCTTTAGGGACAGTGATGCCTCGACAACGTGATTTACCTGAACCAATGGCTTGGAGGGCCATAGAAAGGATGGAAGCTGGACAGACACAACAAGAGGTGGCACAAGCCATTGGGGTGTCTCAAAGCGTGATTTCCAGACTTTGGAATCATTTTCAAAGAACATACTGTTCACAGAAGAACCGGACAAGGTCGACCAAGGGCAACAACAGCAAGGGATGACCGTTACCTCTTGTTAACAGCCTGTCGGAATAGACAGCAGAATGCAACTCAACTGGAAAATACACTTCAAACAGCAACAGGACGCAGGGTGTCAACTCAAACTGTCCCTAATCGACTGCATGGAAGTGGTCTCTATGCCCGTAGGCCCATGGTGTGTCCCAGGTTAACTCCACAACACCGTAGAGATCGCAGAAACTGGGCGGAGGAACATCGTGGGTGGAGGCATGCTGAATGGAGATCAGTTCTTTTTTCTGATGAGTTGCGATTCAACGTGGAATGTGATAGTCGGCGTGTATTCATCTGGAGAGAAAAAGGGACACGAAACAATCCAGATTTGTACGTGAAAGATCCCCATATGGTGGCGGTGGATTGATGGTGTGGGCAGGAGTCAATAGTGGTGGACATACGGACCTCTACGTCATCCAAGGTAGTACTTTGACAGCGGTAAGGTATAGAGATGAGATTCTCCGACCTTTTGTCGTGCCATATGCTGGTGCCATAGGTGATTCTTTTCTTTTTATGGAAGATAATGAACGATACCACAGAGCTGGCTTGGTGGACGACATGCTGGAAGTGGAGGGTATCGAGCGTATGCAATGGCCAGCTTCCTCCCCGGACTTAAATCCGATTGAGCATGTGTGGGATGCATTAGGCAGGCGCATTGCAGGCAGACCAGCACCTCCCAAAACTGTTCCAGAACTGCACATTGCTCTTATGGAAGAGTGGCCACATATCCCCCAAGAACTCATTGCTAACATCATTGCATCAATGCCACACAGGTGTGAGGCAGTGCTGGCCGTTCGAGGAGACCATACACCATACTAAAGAAACATTCTCACCCATGTTAATGTTGCTTTGTTTGTTTGCCATATTCCTAATCAGGATCTCTTTGACATCTGGTGTGGTACAGAGGTTATGTAATGACTTCAAACTCTTGTTTACATTCTTTTGAAATAATAGAAAGTGATTGCATCTAATACTGTTACTAAAAACATAGTCTTAATAGGTTATTTTACAATATCCCCTAATTTTTTTGAGCAGTGTATAAACCTTATGCGAGTTTTTAAAGTTGTTGTTTCTTCTCTTCTCTATAAGTTGTTTCGGTGTAAAGATATTGCCTCAAAATTAAATTGTGTTTTATGAAATCAGAATATAAGTTTTAAATTTAAAAAAAAAGATCCGCAAATTATTCTAAAGAAATTTGTGATGTTGGAAAAGGATACGTTGATTTGTTTCAACTGAAATATTATATTGAGCAGACAAGTTAAAATTATTCCACAATTTTCGTGACGTACAATTAATTATTGACGGCGCCTTACATTCAATTGTCTTTCTCCGGGAAGCAATGCTGTCAATATATATATATATATATATATATATATATATGTGTGTGTGTGTGTGTGTGTGTGTGTGTGTGTGTGTTTCTGTACATTGAAAAGTTTATATTGATATTAATCGTGCCGTGATCGGATTTCAATGGTAAACAACGCCTATTTAAAGGTGACGGGTCTGAAATTGCTTCTTGGGATCGTATAATCCCTATGTACAGAACAGCGATGTAAAACACGATTTCCATGAGACGGTTCGCACCGATATGCTCCAGGAGCTCTCCACTGGACATGTAACTACCTGGTGACTCGGTTCAGTTTCAATCGTCAAACGCAGTGATTAGTATGGCTACGTCCAGCATGGAGGCCTTGCGAGAATCAACCTTCGTATTTGTTTGGCACAGAACATCTCTCCCAATTTTGAAACGGTTAAATTAACTAATTCGACGAAGAAACAAGACAAAAACCTAAAAATCACATTTAAAACTAATAACAAACTCAACAACATCGTATCAAACAAAATTGAAGTAACAAAATACATACTAAAATAAAGACGTTTATAAATTAAAGTACAATAATTATAAGTTTTACATCGGTAGAACAACAAGAAATTTTCACACAAGGTACTCTGAACGTTTTTAAAAAAATAATAACGAAAGAAAATCAGGTTTTGCCAAACATATACTAGAAACGGGTAATCAGTTCGTCAAAATCGATAATACTATGTCAATATTACACAGATAGAATAACAACAATACGATTAGCATCCTAGAAGACATAGGAATTTTAAAAGAAGCTGAGAATACAGACTTGCTCAACAAGAACACTCCCGCAGACCCGAACCCGTTGTACAACTTAAACAACATTAGTATCAGTTGAAATGAAGATGATGAAACATAGTTTTGAAAGGCCTTCATTATTTCAACTACTTGACGAAGTTTCCAAACAGAACTTTATTTTAGTTCAAGACGGCTGGTTTATCAGGTAGCCTACTAATTTTATATTTTTAATATTAAAATGGTAAAATAAAATAAAATAAATGCCAAGTGTCAAATAAGAATGCCCGGGTAGCACCCTGGAAATAGGTGATTTATTTTCCTACAGTAGGAGCAATAAATTACCCACTTTTTTTTACACGCTTTATATTAGCTTGACCTGTATCTATCTATCTATGTAACGGAATCTTTCAACGCGATTTTCACCCACTTAAAATCATTGGTTCGACTTGAAACTTTGTATACTTGTAGAGGACCCGTGACAATACAATAATTTCATATTTATTTTCTAAAATCCTGGCCATAATCATCAGAAAATCAAAAAAAGTGTTTTTGTATCAATGTAACGGAATCTTTCAACGCGATTTTCACCCACTTAGCAACATTGGATCGACTTGAAACGTTGTATACTTGTAGAGGACCTGTGACAATACAATAATTTCATATTTATTTTCTAAAATCCTGGCCATAATCATCAGAAAATCAAAAAACGTGTTTTTGTATCAATGTAACGGAATCTTTCAACGCGATTTTCGCCCATTTAGAAACATTGGATCGACTTGAAACTTTGTATACGTGTAGAGGACCCGTGGCAATACAATAATTTCATATTTTGTTTCTAAAATCGTGGCCAGAATCATCCGAAAATCAAAAAAATGAAAACTGGTATAATAGGTTGCGGACTTGTCGAGTTTTTAGTCAATCGTTGTAAGAGCTCAGTTGGTAGAGCAGTGAACTCTTAGTGGTATATAATTTCAGTAATCCATACGTCGCTGGTTCAAATCCGGCTGGGAGGTTTTTTTTTATAGAAGAGTATTACTTTTAGCTCATACTACAATAGTATCGAATTTAAAGATATTTACATTTTTATCTTATTCTGTAAAATATTACAACTAAAAAATAAATAATAGTTTTAAAAAACTAAAAGAACACGCTTTATTAGAAAACTAAAAAATGAAAAATAATTTTAATTTCCAATACGCTTGGGATAAAATAAAGTGGTCAACAAAAAAATCATCTCCAACACATATAGAATAAAATTAGAGTTATCAACAAAAAGAAAATAATTTTACCATCAAAAGCGTGGGGTGTTTTTTTTTTATGATTTTTACATTTTCTTCTTAGAGAGCTTACTTTTACCAATATCTATTTATTATCAAGTATATTAATTGATATAGAGCACCCCACGCTTTTGATGGTAAAATTATTTTCTTTTTGTTGATAACTCTAATTTTATTCTATATGTGTTGGAGATGAATTTTTTGTTGACCACTTTATTTTATCCCAAGCGTATTGGAAATTAAAATTATTTTTCATTTTTTAGTTTTCTAATAAAGCGTGTTCTTTTAGTTTTTTTAAACTATTATTTATTTCTGTACCAAGAAATATTAAATAATGTTTGTTAAAATGGTATAGAAATGCATGAACATGTTAATCGTTTTCTCATATTTTGTTTTGTTGTACGTATAGGCCTGCTGGTTATGAATGTTTTGTTCAGGCAAATATTAAATATTGCAGATTAAAATCTTTTGATGTATTATTTAACACTGTAAACCAGTTAGGCCCTAATAATATTCATTAATAAATGCTTCACTCCTGTTTGTGCGTTGTATTATATTTCGATTCCTCCTATTATAAGCGTTCGTGACAACGGTAGGCTTTCGTAAAGGTCCCGCCGGAGAAATAGGAAGGGGATACAAATACATGCTCCGTAGTTGGTATCGCGTTCAGCATAGAACTTGGAGCTCTGAACTATGACATGGCTGGTATAGAATATATTATTAATATTTCTTAGACCTACGTTAAAACAAGTCCCCACTACCTACATATTAATCTTTATGTGCATGTACTAAAGGGTTTAAGAACTGTAACATTTTATTTTCCACACTCCTTTTAATCATGTAAATATGCCAAATTCGTGATTGTATGAAATAAATAATTTTTTGCACGATAGTGCATTCTGTCATAGCTACAGGTGTAGCGACCATGATTGGAAATTCAATTTCATAAATTTCGGGGTTGCCAACCTGTAAATGACTAAACAATTATACTGTAATATTACAAATTACCTGCCTAAGGCGAGAAGTAAAACCACTGCCCTTTATGTACACTACGTACAATGTATATACAAAAATATATGCATAAGATAATGTTAATATAATATACATTATACGATACAAATCACTGTATTTTTAATTAACTTAACTTTCTTTGAAACAATATAAAACAACAAATTCGTACTTGCCGCCATTTTATTCATGATTGGTGTCACGGCCTGCTGTAATCTCAACTAAATTATTTTCGGCATTTACCGTAGGCCCTATATACATTGGCCAGACTGCTAACGTCAGTCATTTGTTCATAATGAACGCAAATATTTTCAACAAAGATATTATTTTACTACTATTTATTATTTTGAAAACAATGTAAATAATGTACAACTCACGTTTATGAAGTATATTACAGAATGTCGGAAGTTAAAAACCTCGCAATCGCTCAGTTTTTAATCACTTCCTCGCTTCTGTAAAAACCACTTCCTAACCTCGCATTGTAATATAGGCCTACTATTGCAATATACACAATGCCTAGATACGAAAACAAAACACAAAAATAATAGATAGAAACAGGCAGCTAATTTCTAACTTAAAACTCATTAAAACGATTTAATTGATTCAATTACTAATTAGCAACAATAGTACATGAACCACATCCGAAATTTCATGTCAGTTGCAGTCTAGGGCTAGGAATGCCTCCGATACCAAAGTCGCGACGCGTCGTAGCCCTCGGTAAAATCATAATTTCATTCTTGATAAATTACTCTTCTAAAGACTTGCATTAACATTAGATCCACAGCTTAAATGTATGTTGACAAGGAATATTATCTTATTGCATTTATGTGTAGACCTTTTTCGTACATAGCAATGACTTAGACTTCAATAGATAATTGTACGACGTGCTACCACTATTAATTCTTTACTTTCTTTACCTTAGTTTAACCTCTCCCTTTGTAGGTACATTTTCATGACCCACTCCACCCGGATCTTGCAGGGATACGATCTGTCAGAAGAGCATTTTATCTTTATTATATATATATATATTTTTTTTACTGCATAAGAATAGGACCTCCTGAATGAGTGATCGCTCATTGTGAGGTCAATCTCCGAGAAAAATATTTAAGACAAGACACGCCAATCATTCAAGAACACAAGACCAATATGACATGGATGATTGGTAATTGCCAGATGATGTTCGGGATTATATGAACCTTAAACTTTCCTGACATTAGTCTTAGGCCTATATGTGAGAAAAACTCCCGAAAAATCCTCAGAGGTACTTGTCTCATCCGGATCCTCTGCATCTGAAACAACGATGTTACCACTAGTTCACAGCTATGGACTATGGCTATTCAACAAGGATAGAATAGTAAACGCTGCTTAGTTTCTCCCTGTGAGAAGCTCGATTTAGGCTACCTGTATTTCGAGCGTTTGAAATCACACTGTGGCTATTCAATTTATGTACGTAAGGAGAGTTCAGCTAGTATAGCTGCTTAAAAATGGTTAAAACATTATAACAGTCTGTCTTCTGTTAAATCTTATCGTGCAAAATGTCAAAAGAGCGGAGTGCGACGATATTGCAACAAATGAGATCATAGGTCACACTCGGCATCTCGTGAAGAATGGTCGGGCGGGTCAATACGGAATGTTTTTCATGACGACTGTGATTAATTCTCCGATTGAGTGCAGAGTGTGTGGGTTCCTTTAAGTAAATTGTTCTCAAGTTACAAGTAAATTTCTCAGTAGCGTTCAAGTCATGGTGTGAGATTCTTGTGATATCAGTTATTTGGAACAAATATGCCTGTAATTTGTTTAACGTGAGTGTGGCTTTATAGTTATTTTACTATTAATATAAAATTTAGAAAGAATGCAATTATATATAGGCCTATATATATATAATCCTGTGTGTGTGGTGAGAGTCAATGCTCTAGCTCCCGCAATTTTTGTTTATTCGGAACCAAACTCAGCATATAACAATCAATTAAGAAATGTAAGGCCATGTTCGTTAACCAGAAAAATCGATTCATTAGGATAGGAATAAGCCTGAAGTGAACATTTAAATATAGTTCCAATTGGCACAATTTTATATTTTTCGGACTGAAACTCTGTATATGATATTTAAATACAACGAAAATAGTATTCTTCAAAAATCAGAGAAATCCAACCATTAGAAATGGTGCTTAACTGAAATTTAAAAATCACTCTAGCGATCGCCATGTTTGCGAAGTTTGTTTTCTCATAACACAATTATTTATTGTTATTTTATTAAGAAAAGGAATACATATTCCATAAACCAACAAAATCAGACCATAAATTGAACTTGCTAAGAAATTTGCTAGTTTAAACAGTTCTTGCGTGACTGACATTTTTAAAATTTGTGTATATCATTGTCAAAAACCTCTTTTTTTTCTTGATTTTTCAGACTGCTGTGTAAAGTGTTCAAAATTTCTCTAAAGCAGACATGGTTATTTCTACATTATGGATGTGCCGCTGTATTTTGCACGCGAACACAAAAAAAAAGGACTGCTATTATTAGAGATTAATATATGCTTACGCAATTTATAGCAGATAAAAACAAACCTTATGATCAGTAACAACCTGTAAAAGTTAAATCTGTAAAGATATTTCGAAAATGCGGTTGAATAGGCCTGTAGGCCTAATTCTTAATAGTTTAATCTTCATCTAATAGACCTACCTAATTTAGCCATCCCATGGATTGTGAATATCAAGTGTAAAAATGGAATTTTATTTCTGATATGGTCTATGCAGTATGCTTATTTATCATTTCCTATAAGACGTCCGATAAAGATAGCATCGCATTACCATATAGGCCAACTGCAGTCTGTCTGTCCATAGGCCTACCCGTAATCCCACAAATGGAGCAAGGTTATTCCATTCCTGGCATGGCGTACTTGTAACCCACTTCTGAGGTTGGGGCGCCTGGAAGGCGGGGTTACGTTGTCCCGATGATATGACGGGTGATGATGCAGTGGTGCGCCAGGAGAGTCCCTTATCCTAAGCTTAATCTAAGATGAATTTGAATGATGATGATTGCGATGGCCATATGATTTCGGGGACCGTTTGGGCCTTAAAGTTTTCCTGACATTTTTCTTACAGGTAAGGAAAAACTCCGATAAAAATCTTAAACACAAAAAACTGTCCCGACCGGGGATCGAACCCGGGCCCGCTGCGTGACAAGGCAGCACGCTACCTCGAGACCACAGCGGTGGACAATTTAGGTAATCTAACTACTCTTATTTAACTACAATTGTCAGCGAGTGACAAATTGTTGGTTCATCTCCTCAAGACACCTAGTAGGTAACTATGGTATTAATTGGATGGGAAAGGCCGCTTAAATTTTGCTCAGAATCTCTAATTTAGGCTTGATATTCTTCTACGAGCACAATGAAAATTATTACAGACTCCCCGAGATTTGTCCCTTCGATTTTTTCCATCTTAAAAAATGCATCGATCCAGGCTGGGTTTTGAACTAGCTACACTCGGAACCAGAAGAAAAGAATTTAACCTCTAGATCACCGTGGCCCTAATATTAAGAAAAATGCTGCTACTTTCTCCTAATATATGATTAAACCATGACAAATTTCGCAAGTAAACTAATAAAAAATTAGCTTTCTACGAATGTAGCCTAACTCGTAGGCTCCATCTTAATACATTGTTATATATTTTAATAAAGAGTTCCCTTGGCATATGTACATCACGAAAGTTTGGAATGTGAGGTAATGCAATTGTTTAATAACAATGCCGTATTAATTAGGTCATTCATGCATGATACATGAGACACGAACGTTATCAGGCCATTTTGTTTTATCTCTCATCCCTGATCACGTATTACGAAGTCCGCCCTTGTCCAAGCAATGCCAAATCAATTAACGAAACAAATTAACTAACTCAATGACACTATCGAATCAGTAGGTTTATGGCCACGCGGATATAAGCTCTCCATCATCCCTATCCTGATCTATTGTTTTCCAATCATTCTCTGTGTAATCTACTTCCCTCAAACCACAGTTAGTTATTCTCCCACCTCATTCTTAGTCTATCAACTGGGCGTTTCCTTCTGATTTGCCCACAAGAAGCTTCCATGTCCCTCTTTTATTCCCCCATTCGTGCCACATGTCCTGAGACTTACCGTTCTTATTACAGCCTATCTGGTTTCCTATAAAGATCATGTAGGTTACTGTTATATAGTCTTCTCCATTTGCCTGTATGTTAATCTATCTTTGATCCAAACATTTTCAAGAACTCTATTCTCAAATATTTGTAATCTTTTCTCCTCCCTTAAAGTATGAGTCCATGTTTCACATCCGTAGGCTATAATATAACTGGGAGAATAACAGCTTTATAAATTTTCAGTTTGTCTTTTAAGAGGAGTTGGGACGACGAAAGTTCTTGCAGTGCATAATAGCATGCATTTTCAGAATTGAGCCTAACTTTAATTTCTTTGCGACTCTCATCCTGTTGGTAATTATTTTTCCTAGGTATTTGAATTCAGTACTTCTTCAAAATTTCCCTTATTTGTCATTAACTCCCCATTTCCATTATATATAGTGCATTTCTAAGCATTAACATAGGCTATATTTAGTTTTATTGATGTTTACTTCCAGTCCCAATTTTTAGTGTCCCTCAATAGTGTGTGCGTATTGGCCCTTAGTATCCCCTCGCTATCGCCTAATAAAACTACATCATTAGTAGGGCTAGGATTTGTATGTAATGAAAGATAAGATTGCAATGCAGTTAGTAGGTATTATTCAACTGTTTGTGTGTAAAGCCAAGATAAAAGAAAGTCAAACTTCTATTATACTATTCCACCGTTTGTGTGAAACCAAAACTAAATACAGTCATAAGTCTAACTTCTCATTATACTATGTTTCAATCTTAAATTTTTAGTACATAAAAATCCTAGCCCTAATCATCAGCATAAACTGACAGTTTATTAATACCATTGAATTGTATGCTTTCTTCACTCTCTGAAGGTTTGATGCATGCTCTAGCATAAAATTGAATAGTAGAGGAGATAGTGCATCTCCTTGCTTTAACCCATTGTGAATTTCAAAAGTATTAGAAAACTGTTTGCTTACACGCACCCTACTCTCTGTACCACTTAGACACATTTGAATAAGTCTGACTTTTTTAGGAATTCAGAACTCCATTTTGTCTACCGAATGGAAACATCTAACATCTAAGAACCTAAACTATCAACAAAACCCTGCACGTTTCCTTCATCATTTAAATATTTATAGATACAATTCAGGTAAAATTCCCGCTTATTTTATTTTGGAAAGGAGTTACCGTTATATTTTAGTTGTAATTTTATTCAATCTACCAACCATAATGTTGATATTCAGTGTTTTTTAAGGCTGCGTGAATTGTTGAAATTTGGAGTTTTCTTGAAGACTGAGATTCAAATTACTGTTTAATTTATGTTAGCAAAGGAATTTATTATTGCATTCTTGTGCATTAGGCTATATGTCGTGGTTTAGTTAGACAGTACACTACAAACCGGAAGATCTGGGGTTCAATCCGATGGAGCCAAGATTTTTAAACCGGCCTAAACCTCCTGGTGACGCTAATATCTTGGCTCGACTCAACCTCTAATTAAAATGAATACCAAACATATGTTTTGGGAGTAAAGGAGGCAGCTACTTAAGGCTAGCAACCCCCGATTCCTTGTGCCGATTGTCTGTAATGTTGGGACCCTTTATATCCTGCTCCTCAATGCCCTCCTGTGGCCTGTAGTGGGAATATTATATACATAGGTGATATATATATATATATATATATATATATGTGTGTGTGTGTTTTTCCCTTTCTAACCACCCACAATTTTAATTAATAATTGCTAACAAAGTATTCGGAATTATGATATGAGACTGTTATTAAAAGAAAGAAATACTCGAAGAATTTTTGTCATACACTAATACACCTCTACGTGCCACCATTGGTAGCATGAACAATATCAAGTCTGTGTTTGATTTCTTGCCACTAGACTTATTGTCCAACATGTTTATTGATACTGCTGCAATTGTATCCTTGATACGGATTCGTAAATCTTGAAGATCTTGTACTAGTGTCGCTCTTTTACATAGCCCCAGAGAACGAAGTCCGATGGAGTGATTCCTGGAGAATGTGATCACCAAATTGGTCCGCCGCGCCGGATCCAATCTAGCGACCTGGGAAGGTTTCAGAGAGGAATCTCGAACAACCAGGCTCCAGTGTGGAGGACTTCATCTTGTTAAAATATTAGGCCTACGTGAAGTTGCAGATCACCTACCTGGTAGTACAAGAACTGTTCCACATGTCTTGGTATGCAGGGCCAATTATTGATTTCTCATGAAAAGAAAAAAGGACCGATAATCTTGTTCTTCATCAGGCCGCACCAAACGTTTACTTTTTGGCTATCCCGGACATGTTATGGTTAACGTGTGAATTTTGTGCATCCCAGATCTTTATACTCGTATAATCCCAATTGACAAATGATGCCTCGTATCAAAACATCAAGTTTCTAAGAAATTGAAGATGGCTATCAATACGATCCAGCATTTCAATAGTGAATGCCTATCATCTAGCTTTTATTGTTGAACAATTTTCACCATAAAAGGATACAAACGAATTCGCTTATGAAGCACTCGATGATTATTTGATCTCGGACATTGAACTGCCGGGATCCATGGAGAATTGATTTTTTAGAACTTCTCTGAACACTTGCTCTTTTTTTTTCTTCAATCTTCCCTTCTAACACAAGTCGACAAGAACCTCCAAATTGTTTTTCACACTTCCAGTTGTCACCATGCCTTATTAGTTTTTCTGTCAGGTGCATTCCCTCCATATTCTCTCCGGTAATTTATTTGAGTTAATACGTTTCCTTTCATTTGTTTGAAGTTAATTCATCTGTCACATGGTATTAACAATAACCTAAAATAAAATGGCCACTCTGCAGTAATGCGCACAAACTGTTTTCTGGTAGGCCTATGCAAAGACGAAATCAATAATTACAGTGCAAAGAAATATGCTTCGTGACTCACTCTATATATATATGCCTATTAGGTGTTTAAGCATTTTTGGGCCCTAAATTTGAATTGTAGCTGTAGGTATAAAACAAGAATCACTAAGAAATCGATGATGTAATTAATGACATTGTTATCTGTGAGTCTAGGACGGAAGGATATAGATTGTAGAAATAGACGGTATTGAAATCATTAAGTTATTTAACTTACTAAAAAAGAGTTAAACTATTTTCGACAATCCAATCCCTCTATCTCCCTATTAATAATTATATCCACAGTAAATATACATTCGCAGATTTAATTATTACTTCAAATAATTAAACTAGCTGGTGACACTTTTTGCAATGTTTTGCCTTGAATGCGTAGAAATCGTTGATAAGCGAGGAAAAATTTGTCCACATACAGGCCAACATCGCAACTATGTAAGATTACTCCTCAATTAATCTTCCAGTTCTTAAACAACGGTGTTCGATAGTCATATTCGACTTACTAAATTAAGAAATTTCGAATCTCAGTTAAATTCGCTTCCTTTTGCAAATGGATATAAAATGACGAAAAAAATTAACACGAATTTCAACTAACTCACAGGCACTATCGAACGTAGGTTCATGGCCGCGTGGACATATGCTCTCCACTCATTCCTGTCCTGAGCTAATGTTTTCCAATCATCCCCTGTATAATCTACTTACCTCAAATCATGGTTAATATTATTCTCCCACTTCATTCTTGGCCTGCCTATTGGGCGCTTTCACTCTGGTGTTTCTACAAGGAGTTTCCATGCCCCTCTTTTATTCCCCATTCGTGCCACGTCTTGCCCATCTACGAGTCTTGTTTCATTATGTGTGGTTTCCCATAATATCTCGTACTTCACTGTTATGTAGTCTTCTCCATTCACTTGTCTGTACATCTCTCTTTGGTCCAAAATTTTTCCAAAGAACTTTTATTCAAATTCAGCAGTACTGTTATTAGGATTTGTAATCTTTATCTGATCAAAGAAACATTAGCTGACTAAAAGCTGCAAAAAAAGTTTGAAAGCGGTGTAGAAATGCTTTATATTTTATTATACATTTTTACGGTAAGTTACCTCTATTAAGTTAGGAAAACCTACTAAATGAGGTTTAGTGTCTCCCAATGAAATGCTTAGCTTCCGTGACACATGCATTTGACTCACATTTAGTATTTAACTCTGAGGGATATAAGTTGTGATATGTTCTGTTGTTGATTTTATGATTGTATCGAATAGATAATAGATTTCATACGTTATTAATACATTTATTGTATTCCAGTGCAGAAGAAGACACGATGAAAAGAGACGATATGATCAGAACGCAGGAGAAGGTGGTTCTGGAACGCCATGGTGCTCTCTTCGGTTCCGGATCTTTCCTTCCTGTTGTTGGGTAAGTAGTCGGTCGTGAAACAGTAATCTTCGATCTGGGATATGCGTACCTCAGGGGACGTAAAGGCCACCTAGGAGGATTTAATATTAAAAATTGCGATACAATATTCAGTTCCTTCAGTTTGTTTGATCTGCACTGACCGACAGCAATCAAAACAACGTACAGAAATCGCATATATAGGGCCTAATATTAATTCATCATCGTCAATAACATTTTAGGTTTAAGCTCAGTTGAACCTGTTCCTTTATCTCAATTTTTCCCAGCGTTGTTTACGTCTTCCTCTGTTTCTGGGTCCTTTAAGTTGATGCTGAAATAGGCCTACTTTCTTTTGTAAAGATATGGATCCATTCTGCGGAAGTTATTTAGGAAAAAAATATAAATTGCGTATACTACAAATATGTGAAATTAAAAATATTCTATATGAGGGTATCTTAAAAATGTTTTCAGTTTATTTTAATTTTTTTCAGAGTTCCTGGACTATCTAATTTAATAAAAAAAAGTGTGGAATAATTTATACCGAACTCCTATGGGTAGGCTGAACCTGGCCTTTAAAAAAAACAAATTATATATGGAAGTTAAAGTTCTATTTCCTCACATAAAAAAATTAAAAAAACAAACAAAAAAGAGACCAGTGAACTTAATATATTGTCCACAAGTCATCAGCTTCTACTACAGCTCGAAGTCGATTCGGCATGGATCTGACGAGGTCGCGGAATAAATTCTCGATGAGGATTGTCCTGTTCCCGGGCGAGATCTTTCCAGGTATCGAGAACTTGATCCCACAACTCGTCTTTATTTCGAACGGGTTTGCGGGCATGCTTCTTAATCCTATCCTGTTTCAATTTCGTCCATGCATGTTCGATGACATTCAAATCAGGTGACTTCGGAGGCCAATGAATTATTTCTATCTCGGACCCTGTCCGAAACCATATTTGAATTCTTCCGGCATAGTGCACTGGATGGTTGTCCTGCTGGAACAGTAATATTCCATTGGAAAAACGTTCTTGGGCGGAAGGAAGGAATACATTATCCAGAATAAATGTTCATACATCTCCGCATCGAACCGGCCATCAATGCG
This sequence comes from Diploptera punctata, assembly GCA_030220185.1. Classification (NCBI taxonomy): domain Eukaryota; kingdom Metazoa; phylum Arthropoda; class Insecta; order Blattodea; family Blaberidae; genus Diploptera; species Diploptera punctata. Next base: position 264,792 of record JASPKZ010006091.1, read on the forward strand.
TTCTATCACGCCAGCCCCATCGTAAGACACCCACCCCCACAACGATACGCTAAAGCGCCCCGACCTTGCACGTTGATGCATAAAGTGTTCATCATGTCGGTGGCCATCCTCACGATAGACGTGGCGAGGACCATCGTAATCACTCGAGATGGTTGTTTCGTGGGAGAAAATTACATTTCTCCAATCGAAATCGATTCGACTGGTTGCGAAGGCAAGACGGTTGATGGCATGTTCTTCCCTCAAACATTCCTTTTGCGCAGCCCTCCGATTCCTAATACCACGGCTCCTCAATCGGTTGATTACAGTTTGATCACAACCGGTGAAGTCAGATGTTGATCGTAATTCGTTAGCAGTCCGAAAGGGGTCCTGTCGAACTGCCTCGAATAAGGCAACATCCTCTTCCACTGAATAAATCCGTGGACGCCCAGGAATAGGGCGACTTGCTATCTCCCCTAAAGTTTGAAATCGATGAGCCCACCCAATGGCCGTGCTCCAAAGCACGCCGACCAAACGGGCAGCGACCCTAGCCCCATATACAGCGTCAACTAGAGCTATAACTTGCTGTCTCAAATCATGCCTGTTCGCCATGCTTATGTAGAATGAGGGACAGCATGAGTTGTTATGCGTAGACAATGACTATTTAATATGAAATAAAAAGGCACCTCTAACCCATGACAGCATGAGTTGTTATGCGTAGACAATGACTATTTAATATGAAATAAAAAGGCACCTCTAACCCATGACAGTGAATATCACAGTCCTAAATTGAATTAATAAATAACAGGCTAATACAAGATCGTCATTGTGTCCAAATATTCTAAAGTAATCAAATTAAGTTCAATTACATAATATAAACAAACCACGAAGTATGACACCATTTCATATCGAAACATTTTAAGTTAGCAAGGAGAACATCAGATTTTCTCTGAGGTTCCGCATCGGACTATAGAATTGAATCATTGATGGTTCGAATCAAGCCGAGGAGTTTTTTTTATTTATATCAGGTTGTATTTTATTATTTTATTTATGGTTGTTGATATTCCCTAAACTATATATATAACAACAAAATATTATTTCATCATAGTTTTGAATGATTTTCGGAGCCAGTTTTCATATCAACCAACAAGAGAACAGAATTAAGTGCGATAGGGTGTACGCGCATGCGCAGTGTCGTCTATCTGGGACTTCAAATATTACACCAACCCATTATTTTTTTGGGGAAGCGTTCGTATGGCCAGTCACAGTGTTCTCCATGAAGAAGAATGGTCAGTAAAGTTTCCGCAATGACACTGCGCACAAAACGTTTATTTTGGGTGAATCACACTCATATTCGACGAATTCGCGAGGATTCTGGGTACCCCATATTCGACAGTTATGTCTGTTGACTCTGCCATTTGTGTGGAAAGTCGTTTCATCACCAAAGATTATGCGGTTCACGAAGTTCTCATTCTCGGCCATGAAGTATTGTATTCAGCTACAAATCTCATAACGCTCTTGTTTGCCGTTTGGTTTCAATTGATGCAAGAGTTGCAATTTATACGGCTTCATACACAGTCTGTTAGCAGCGTTTTCCAAACTGTTATACGTTGTATTTGTAGCTCGCGGGATGTTCTACGCACAGACTTTTTTGGACTCCTTGTGAATGACTCTCTCACACGATTAACGGTCTCTTCACGCGCTGGGGGACGGCCACTCCTTTTGTTAGGACATAGGCAATCAGTAGTAACAAATTTATCGTGCCAGGCATAAATTGACTTTCTGCTTGGTGCCTCTTTATTGAATTGTGTCCTAAACTTCCATTGCACATCTGTAGCACTCTTGTTTTTATCAAACTCCAACACACAAAAGGCATGCTCTGCACCAGAAGTCGCCATATTGATAACACGCCAACTGCGATAAATGTGAGAACTATGATAATTGCCTGTAAAAACACACCAAAACCATTTGAGATACTCCTTCAATGAAATATAAAAATATATAAAAAATGAAAATAAAACTACGTTTTATTTTTATTTAATTAATAGATATGGGTTTTCATCAAGTAAACACCAACTCAATTGATTATATAAAAAATGAATGTTTGTTTATTTGTACTTTATTAGCTGCCATACCGTTGATCCGATTGAGATGAGGCTTTTTGCAAAATGTTCAGGAGATTCCCGGGATGAACATAGGCTGTAAGAGAGTTATGATACTCAACTCCTACACCCTTAAAAATCGTCCTTTATAGTGGAAAAGAAAAAGTAGCTCTTTGGACGCTTAAATGGCTTACACTGCCTAAACCATAACAAATACACAAAATTAATGTACACAGAATTTAATATCTCAAAAAGCTCTACAAAAAAGTCTCTGATAGCATATGTTTATCTCTTACGGATAACTCACAATAACCATTTTTGTCTTTCATTGATGCCAAGAAGATCGAGACAAGTATGTAGATCCCTGTGCATACATAGCAGCACATGGCGGGTATTCTTTTACGGATAACTCACAATAACGAATTTTGACTTTTAGCTCATTTATGCCAAGAAAGTCGAGATAAGTAGATTCCCGGGCAACACCGGGTAATCGCACGGTGAATCTTAAAATAATTACGATATACATTTATAATTATTTTTTATTTTACTTATTCAATTAATCATGAGAAGTAGGCCTACATTAATTTTTGTCTTTCAGCTCATTTAGGCCTATGCCAAGAAGATCGGGATGAGTAGATTCCCGGACAATGTCGGGTAAACAGCACGGAGTAGGCCTATCTAAAAATAATTACGATACAATTTTTTCATTTTACTTATTTAACTAAGCTAAACATAAAAAACATCAATTTTCGTATTTAAACTCATTTATGTCAAGAAGATCGGGATAAGTGGATTCCCGGGCAACGCCGGGCAATCAGCACGGGGTATCTAAAAATATAAATTTAGGCCTATAATTATTTTTCCTCTTACTTATTCAACTAAACATAAAAACACATTAATTTTCACTTATTTAGGCGTAACAGCGCACCCCGGATATTAGTTAGTGACATATAAACGAAACCTGTATATTTCGTTATTGAGAAAAGTGTTACCGGACTTTAAGGACACTGTGTATTTCTATGTATGACCATATATTTAGTTTTATTGATATTTACTTCCAGTCCCAATTTCTTAGTATTAGCCTACTCAATAGTGTGTGCATGTTGGCTTTAAGTATCTCCTTGCTATCGCCCAATAGTACTATAAGCTATATATCATCAGCATAAACCAACATCCTATTAGGCCTAATATCATTGAGTTGTAGGCCTTCTTCATCCTCTAAAGATTTGCTTCAACCCATTGTGGATTTCAAAAGTATCCGAAAACTGTTTGCATACACGCATCCTACTCTTTGTGTCATTTAGACACATTCGTATAAGTCTAACTTTTTAGGAATTCCGAACTCCTGCAGGAGACTAGTTCAAGGTTTTAAGGACAAGTAGAACAACTATAAAATGGTAAAGATAAATTGATCCTACTACAGGCCTTAGATGGCCCTTGGGATAGTAGGATGTTAAAGATCCCTTTTTTAGAGACAATCAACACGAGTTGGGTTGTCAGCCCTGCGTGACGGCCGCCTTTTTCCTTAGAACAAATATCTAATACCCGTGCCCATTCGAGGCTGGGTCAACTTCATTGCCATGGTGCCGCCAGAAGGTTTGTGTGAGTTTAAATCCTGACCCCATCGGAACTTGACCTTTTGGCTTGCATTATTCGGCTGCCTTCAGAAGAACTGTTTTTTTTTAATTCAGTGTCATCAGTTTATCATTTTTCGACATTTTGGGTATTCTCTCCCGGCATTGATATAGGTTAAAATACGTTGGGGCGCACATTGGGGTATTTGACCGATTTAGGCGGCCAAAAGTCAATTTTCTGAAATTTATTCTAGACAGGAAAAAAATAGCACATGGCAGAGCTGAATAATCAGGCGATAATACGGTACCCAATTTTCATCAGTCATTGTTACCTTGAGTCTGTATGACCAATCGAAAATTGACTCTCTCTCTTACTACAAGTAGCCCATATTCTCTCGGCGCTCTGTGTGCAACCTTATCCTCCACAAAGATTATTGCTTATTGCGCACTTTCCTTTATTTTGGTAGAAAGGTTAAAATAATGGCTTCATGATGTCTTGAAAATCGATCGCGCAAACTTACGGTTTTCCGTGATGTTCAGGTTAGTTTTAGTTATTAGTAAAAAAGTGATTTTTCCCCTACGTGATTATTTATAGGCCTATTTTAAATTTCTCGAATTTAGTTTTAGAGCAGGGGCACGCCGTGGCGTAGTGGTTAAGGCACTGAGCTACAAGCCGGAGGATCGAGGGTTCAAGTCCCGTTGGGGGTCAGGATTTTTAAACTGACCCAAACCCTCTGGCGGCACTATGGCCCTGGGGTCGACTCAGCCTCTAACGGAAATGAGTACCAGACGCTTGTTCTGGGGGTAAAGGCGGCCGTCACGCAGGGCTGACAACCCGGCTGACGTAAAAGTGCCGATTGTCTAGAAAAAGTGGGAGCCTTAACTTCCTACTACCCCAAGGGCCTACGGGCCTGTTGTGGGATCACTTACTTTACTTAGTTTTAGTCAGTATATTGACTCGAAAAGGCTTACTTTACTTAGTTTTAGTCAGTATATTGACTCGAAAAGGCTGTTTAACGTTATAGGCCTACAACAGCAAAATTTGGTGAATATTGAAAAGTTTTTTTTAATTACCTTTTGCACTAAAAAATTTGCTCAGACGCACAAAGAAAGGAAATAAAGCACAAAAATTCACATTTTAAATCCGAATTTAAAAAATGGATAGCAGCAAACAAGAAAGAGGAAACATTTCTGAAGAAAAGTAACAACGGGCTTGAAGGGATATTCACAATTCCTAAGGTAGTGAGTCTAACAGGATGGCCAACGAAAACATTTCAAGATTTGAACGAGAGAAGCAAAAGGAGGAAAGTAGAGGTTTTACATACCAGTACAAATACGGATGTCCTGACTTATGTTGTACAAGCAAAGTTAGGGGTAGGTACACTGCAGGAAGAAGATATGGTTGTAAAGTATAGGCTACAGAAATGATCAATTCTACAAAGTGGGCAGGAAAATTATAAGACAACATACTCTCATATTCTTCAGAAACCACAATTATCGACATTAAGAACATTGGCCATGTTATGATGATCTTGATGAAGATTTTCGGGCTGTAGGCCGTGGTCGTGAGGCTTGTAGTTCCCCGACGTTTCGCCAGAGACTGCGTCTGGCATCCTCAAGGGTGCCTTGTATCCTTGCTACAGTGTGCTAAAAAGGGAAAAAAAATGGATTGCTATCTGGATAAAGAATTGTATGATGTTACTGACACTTTTACTGCAATTAATTTACAAATTGTTGGATTTTTACTATTGCACGACTGCTGACACATTTAGAAGTAGCTACAGACTTTAAATGAAGAGGAAAATAACTCATTGATGTTGATTTGCAACTTGGGTTGTGACGGATCGCAACGAACTCAATATAGGCCTAAGTTAACCAGAAATTTCAGAATTATGCTGACTCAGATACAAACATTTTTAGAGTTATTTTGTGCCACTTCAATTAATTGTAGCACAAATAAAAATATTGTTAGTCGCGAAACCTAGACGTGTTTCACAGATTGTTGCTAATTTCAAATCCTGTTCTTGCGGGTAGAAAACTACAACCTATATAAAACGCACAATTTTTTAAGGAAACTTTGGAAGTAGGCCCTACTACTTCCAGCCAAATCTGTAACAGATACAGCTGAATCTGAAAATTAATAATTGTTAGGAGATGTGAAAGTATCTTCTGATAAAGAACTGTGACTCTGGTCATTAAACTCATCATCATAAAAGTGATCTTATGTAGGCCTATGTACATTATGTAAAGTTAGTATTTAGCCTTAACCGCCTCCATATGAGCACGTGGAAATTTCAAGAATATTTTACAGAATGACAAAGTTGTACTTCATACTGCATGTTCTGAACATACGTATAATTAATGTTTATTGCTTTTAGCAGTGTTCTTATTCGGGTAGTTTTCCAAGTCTAATCATAGAGATTAATAATTGTCTACATAATTTAAAAACTAAATTACATATTTTTCACTAAAATGTACTATCTTTGTCTTAAAATACAATGAATTTAGTAATAGGCACATTTAGACTCAATTGAATTGCAAAAATAATGTTGGCTGCCTAAATCGGTAAAATACCCTACTGTGGGGCGCCTGGAAGGCGGGGTTACGCTGCTCCAATGGTATGACGGGTAATAACGATGGTAACGATGTGCCAGAAGAGGTCTCAATCCTAAACTTAATCTAATGAGGAGAATGTGATAATGATGGCCAGTTGATGTTCGTGGACCTTTTGACAGTTTCCTGACATTTGTCTTTCAGGCGAGGAAAAATAAAAACCTCACCCAGGAAACTTGACACGATTGGGGATCAAACCCGGGCCCGTTGCATAACAACGCAGCACGCTACTCAGACCACAGGGGTGATCCTGGGGGGGGGGTAAATAAAAAATAAAATATTTAAAATACTATTCTGGTTGCTCCTTGTTCCGGCTCTCAGAATTACTGTTAAATAAATAAGCCAGTTTCCCTTAAGTGACCTGGTATGTCCGTCATGGCAGATTAAATTGAATTTAGCTCAAATTTCATACAGGTATAGAATGCGGTTCTGTGACAAAAGTATAGCCCGCTTGTAGAAGTTAAATTCCATGCTTGAGTTAAATTGATAACCAGCATGTGGGTGACAATGCAGTCCTCTTGCGCATGTTAGCACGTGCCACACCGCGCAGGTGTGTGTATTCTTGTTGTGGTCAGTGCGGGCTGGACGTTGGTCAGTCGAGGTATGGATAAGCAGATGGACGCCGGTGGGGGTCATCAAGACATGGAGGTGGAGTTCGAGGTGACCCTCCCACTGACCACGCTAAGACACTCCCCCTGTCATTCCATGTGGAACCTACAGTGGTGAGTTCTGTTAAATATTTTTGTTGGTGCTTTATTTAACGACGACCTTTTAACAGCTAAGATCATTAACGTAGCAATTTAAATCTGAGCATGAAAAGGCAGACAAATTTTGCTCAGAGCCTGTTACTTCAGATTTGAGGTTATTTTACATGCCGTAAATCAAGACACGGAACCCAGGACTTCAGTTTCTTTTCGAAGGTACTATTCCTCAGGATTTTTACACCCTGAAAAATCTATCGGCCCTGCCTGGGTTTGAGCCCGCGAATCTCTGAACCAGAAGCAAGCATGGTAAGCACAAGTCCACCGGGACCGATACAAATTCTTGGATTAATACTTCATTTAGGTAAATAATCTTGTTTTGTTGTATAAATGACCACATTAAGTAAATTCTGAACAGATAAAGAAGCAAATTGCGAATTCTTGCTGTATCTATAGGTTTATTGTGTGTGTGTGTGTGTGTGTGTGTGTGTGTGTGTGTGTGTGTGTGTGTGTTAGTGTTAGTGTTAGTGTTAGTGTATTACAATGCTAGCTACTGCAGTTTTAATATGTCCGGTTCCGCAATAATAATTCTTTGTCTTTATTAGGATTTTCTCCACAATACAGTCGTTTTCCTACAACCCACGATAAATTTCACTTCTCCATAAATCCATATTCTCTGCATCACTTTATGTTAATCTTCTGGACACCATAACCTTATACACTCCTTGAATCCATCGTTCATTTGGTTTCCACTTTCTTCTATTGCCCTCCGCTCCAAAATTTAATATCATCTTAGGTACTCGTGTTCTGTCCCTTTTCCTAAGCATTCTATTTTTAAATACTTGTAATTATTTTTTCCTCTTGTTAAAATAAGAAACTGTTTTGCATCCATATATCTGGAATAAACGTCGTTTCGAGTAGGCCTTTATTTTTGTTTAACGTCTTTTTATTGAATTTGTATTGTAAAGTCTCATAACAGCGTTGCTGGAATTGTCTATGTAATTTATTTCTAAAACTCTATTATTATTATTATTATTATTATTATTATTATTATTATTATTATTATTATTATTATTATTATTATTATTATATTATTATTATTATTATTATTGTTGTTATTATTATTATTGTTATTATTATTGTTATTATTATTATCATTATTATTATCATTATTATTATTATTATCATTATTATTATTGTTGTTGTTGTTGTTGTTGTCGTCGTCGTCGCTGTTGTTTGTTATTATTATTGTAATGGTAATGGTAATCAGTAGCCTATTATTATTTCGCTGTTAATATATTATTATTAATTTTATTATTATTATTATTATTAATATTATTACTATTAATATTATTAATATTATTACTATGAATATTATTAATATTATTATTATGTCCACCGCTGTGGTCTCGAGGTAGCGTGCTGCCTTGTCACGCAGCGGGCCCGGGTTCGATCCCCGGTCGGGACAGTTTTTCTAGGTGAGGTTTTTATCGGGGTTTATCCACACCTGTAAGACAAATGTCAGGAAAACTTTAAGGCCCAAACGGTCCCCGAAATCATATGGCCATCGCAGTCATCATTCATATTCATCTTAGATTAAGTGGCGCACCACTATCATCATCACCCATCATATCATCGGGGTAACTTAATCCCGCCTTCCAGGCGCCCCAACCTCAGAAGTGGGTTACAAGTACGCCATGCCAGGAGAGAATACCAGGAATGTCTAAAGACAACCTGGGGCATTTGCAAAAAATATAGGCCTATTATTAATATTAATATTATTATTGATATTAATATTATTATTGATATTAATATTACTATTGATATTAATATTGTTATTATTATTTTTTTTTTGCCGCGGTGGTCTACTGTTTATGTTCCTTGCCTCTAGTCCCCTAGGGTCGCGAGTTCAAACCCAGTCGATTAATTTTTAAGATGGAAAAATACAAGCGACAAGTCCTCCCGGGAGGGACTTTCAGTCCTGAGATCTGAATATGAAGATTTTCAGGCTCGTAAGAACTGCAAGCCTGAATAAAAAGGCATATGTGCAAAATTTAACCGACCTTCATCGATCCAAGTAATACCTTAGTTGCCTACTAGATGTCTCATTGAAGCATGCTGACCACATATCAGTCATTGGGATCTGTAGGTATTTTTTTTTAATCCGGTACTTAAGAAATCGGGTGTAAGAACTATGATAAGAAATATCTTGGGCAAACAAGATCTATTTAACTAGATTTAAAGAGCATAGGCCTATTGCCCATTTTAGGTTGAATAGAATTGACAAATCTGGGGTTGCTCAATACCGTATTTCTCATTAAGGTCACGTTATTTATAAAAGTAATCTCAGGCTGGTTAGATCGGTCATTAATTTTAAATTCCTTGACGTTCTTGAGATATAAAAATGTGTAAAAGGCAAAGTTAAAATTATTAACAATGACAGGGATCCTATTCCAGTCAGCGTCCTCTTTTCTTTATTTAAAAGAGAAGAGGATTAGTTCTATGATGTAACAAGTAATTCAAATTATCAATTACATGTGACATAGTCATAATTTTAACTGATATTTAGTTTACACATTTTAGCCTGATTGCCTTTACTCAAGGAGAAATGTTGGACGCCCACACAGAAGATGGTCTGAACAATTTTAACAATTCTAGCTTTCATGAAATCGGAACGAGCCAACAGGCTTAATCCCTGGATGATGATGCCTTTACTCAGTAATAAATCTTGATGACGATAGCGTCGCTATTCAAACGTGTTGACTCTTTTAACTTTTTAATTTGGTAATTTGTGATTTTATTGACTATGTGCAATACAGTATCTTAGCGTTACGGTTCACATATACACACACACACACACACACACACACACACACACACACACACACCCACACACACACACACACGCTCCAAGCGCGACAGGCCTATACAAGGCCCTTGGCTGACCAGCCGGCTACTGGCCTAACATCCACATGTGTTAATCACAGAGCTACCTATGATCATCTTGCCCGTGCAGGGGTGACATGTGGTACACACATTGGTATTTAATTTAAAGAGCGAACCAAAATGACACACTAACCTTATTCCTATTTCTCCCTTTTCTTTAGCGTATATTATTTCTGTCGGTTACCTTTTATGATTTCTTGGTCTTGAAAAATAACAATATATTAAAAGTTAAGATAGTTTATAACAATGAATGACGTCACTAAAATAACGTAAATAAATTTTACATTGAAGTTCACTGAAATGAACTAGTTCAAAACTGGAACCTCTTTACGCTAAGAGATCGCTTCAATGTTTACAATAAACTGTTTTTACAATTATTATTATTACTGTTATAATATAATAATAATAATAATAATAATTATTATTATTATTATTATTATTATTATTATTATTATTATTATATTATTATTATTATTATTATTATTATTAATATTATTATTATTATTAATATTATTATTATTATTAATATTATTATTTTATTAATATTATTATTATTATTAATATTATTATATATTAATATTATTATTATTATTATATTATTATTATTAATATTATTATTATTTAATATTATTATTATTATTAATATTATTATTATTATTAATATTATTATTAATATTAATATTATTATTAATATTATTAATATTATTATTATTATTATTATTATTATTATTATTATTATTATTATATTAACAAATTAAATTACTTTACCTTATTTTGAGATGCTTAAAATATTTTGTGTTGCGTCTAGAATCATTGGGTGTCATTAGGTTCTTCATGTAAAAGTCTAAATTGAAAGGAATTACGTTTATTTTATAGCTATTCAACATCTGCGACGGTTGCTTCTTGGTTTGCGTGACTAGCTTTCATCAAAATGTGCAAGGACTGCACTTGAAAATCCTCTTATTCTCCTCGCCTTTTTAATGTATTAATGTAATTGCATGTAATGCAACACAAGTATTGTTTTATAAAATATGGCAAACATCAACCAACAAAACAGTGTTTAAAATTGCAACAACTAAAAAAGTCACTTATGCTTTTTGATTCAAAACATAACAAATTGTAGCATAAATATTTCAAGATATCTCTCACACTAAGAAACTAAAGCTGGAAGTAAAATATCAATAAAACTAAATAATGCATAGCCACACATAGAACTGCATTATTATAGTAAATGGGAATGGCCACTGAATAAACAAATGAGGGGAATTTTGAAGAAGTCCATGATTGAAATAGGCTACTTGTACCTAGGATTGTAGTTACAAACATTTCTGCTCATGTAAGAACTGGATACATTGTAGGCCTACAGAAGATTAGCCTACTTTCACCACTTCAGACTAAGCGATGATCCCAAATGCAGACTACAGATCAGAAAAGTTAGCAAAAAAGTTGAAACATTAATTTATCAAATTGAAATTATTGCTTATTTTATGTTGACAAACGTTCTTATTTTATAAAAATATCTGAAATTTCGTAACGAATGTTATTTCAATCAGACCTTAAAATGTCAGTAATTGCGAAATTACAGCAATTTTTATAATAGACATCAGAGAAGATAGGGAAGTTTTGGGTTTGAGGATACAGGTGCTCATTCATCTGAGAAAAATTATAGATATTAAAAATTGCTTCAAATCCCGCATTCACAGGAGAAAATATGAAAAAGTGTAGTTGAAATATATATCTGACGGTTCATTCTTGTGGTCTCGTTGTCGTGGTCGCTGTGTTCCCAGGTTAGATTCAGATCGGAACAAGTTTCTTGGGTGAAGTTTCCTAAAGGTTTTTCTCACTTGAAATTATCGAGAAACTTTAAAGTCAAATAGTCCCCAAAACACTATTTGATCGGCATAATCACCTATCATATTCGCCTTTATTATTATTAATGAATTAATTAATGGTCTGTCTTGTCTTAAATGTTCGCGTTGCTTCGGAAGAGACCCTGTCATTGAGCTGCACACTTATTCGGAGAGGCACATCCGAGTACTTGTGTGGTCAATAGATATGAACGTGGTCCAGAGTTCGAAATCCTCTCCTGACAGTCGTGTCCCAGTAAAGCACGGGAGACTGGGGCATGTAAAAGTACTAACAATGGGAGAAGTTAAACTTCCATTCATCCATAGTAATTCTGCCCGAAGGCAGGTCCTTCATTGCAATCATAGCATTTTCATGTTATGCTTGCAGCTTTACTAGGGAATTGTAGGTGTCGTAACTTCCCGTTGCTTTCCACACCGGTGAAGGATGATGATGATGATGATGGCCATATGATTTCGGGGACCGTTTGGGCCGTAAAGTTTTCCTGGCATTTGTCTTACAGGTGATGAAAAACTCCGATAAAAATCTCATCCAGAAAAACTGCCCCGACCGGGGATCGAACCCGGGCCCGCTGCGTGACAAGGCAGCATGCTATCTCAAGACCACAGCGGTGGATACAAGTTAAACTTAGATAAAAAATAATTACTTTAGAATGGAATAACTCAAATATAATTAAACATCTTAGTAAAAAAATCCCAAATTAAATGAAAATTAAAAAGAATTTTCGATTCTTTTAGGAATACAGTTAATATTTTTGACTATTTACTTTATTATATCTAAAGCTATCTATTAATATGAGATGTGTGATGTCTAATTATTACTTGATTATGCAATTGAATTGTTTCTCTTCCAAAATATACAAATCAATAACAGATATTTTTATAAAGATATGGAAATGACGTTTGCTAAGGGTTATTTCTCTTGGTGGAATGTCTTAAAACACAAGATGCGCGCTTGCGTCGTCTTTTCTCGTCCTTCGGTATATTGATGTTACTTGTGCCACTACCTCAGCTTAATATTAAGCTGCTTCAAAACAATTTTCTTTCAATTGGCTTGTTCTTCTTTCTCCTTCGTGTGTTAAGTTATTTTTATGTTTATATTTCTGATGAAATGCACTAGCCTAATATCAAATAAATTATTGCTAGAACCAAGATTTTATGAAAATGAATAATCTTACGAGTTGTTTAAAATTGTGCAAGTATGTTTGTATGTGCCTTTTAAACAGCTAGGATAAGAAAAATGCATTTTCTTTTTAATCTAGGCGTTTTGTCATTGCTGTACGTTCAGCGTATTTTCATGATTGTGTTGAAATAATAATAATAATAATAATAATAATAATAATAATTAATATTATTATTGTTGTTCTCCACTTCTGTGGTCTCAAGGTAGCGTGCTGCCTTGTCACGCAGCGGGCCCGGGTTCGATTCCTGTCGGGACTGGCTCCTGGGAGAGGTTTTTTCGGGATTTTTCCTCACCTTTAAGACAAATGTCAGGAAACTTAGGGCTCAACGGTCCCCGAAAATCATCCGGCCATCATCATCATCATCATCATCATCCCTCATCGGTGTGGGAAGCAACAGGAAGCTACCACGCCTATAATTCCTTGAGTAAAGCTGCAAAGCATAGCATGAAGGTGTTATGATTGCAGTGAAAGACTTGCCCTCGGGCAGAATTACTATAAAATAGAATTATTATTATTATTATTATTATTATTATTATTATTATTATTATTATTATTATTATTATTATTATTATTATTATTATTATTATTATTATTATTATTATTATTATTATTATATTATTATTATTGTTATTATTATTTTCACTTCCTGGTTTAGGCATTAGCTGCCTGTTCCGTCTTCACTAATAGATCTAAGACCATCTCTTCCGAGGACGTCCGACATTTCTTCTTTCTCTCGGAAAATAATGTAACATTTTATTCTTTCTACATGTTCTTTCCACTGAATCTTGTTGTTAAATATATTTTCTTTTTTGGAGTAGATCTGCAATTCTTCACGGATATCCTCGTTTCTTATCTGGTCCATTCTAGTGCATCCTTTTACTCTTCTTAAAAATTACATCTCGGCTGCTTGGATTGTACTTTCTTGTTTGGTAGTGGATAAATCCAAGATTCACTCCCATACAAAAGGACAGAGACTGTCATTGTTTTATAAGATATTAATTTTGTTTGTTTGTGGGCTTTATTATTCAATGCTGTAGGATATTTATTGTACCACAAATAGCTTGAAATTGATGAGTTTTATGTTCAATATCTTTATCATATCCATAGCTGATATCACATCCTAAATATTTAAGTTGGATACTTGTTCAATAATTTCGTCTCTAATTATTATTTTTGCACGCAGACTATTTCTTCCACAAAATGCCATTACTTTTGTTTTACTTACTGAAATTTTAAAATTATAATCGCTACATATTGCATTTAGTTTGTAAGCAGCCAATTGTAACAGATCTTCATCAAGGTGTACTAAGACTAATTAAAAAGAGTGGGCGATAGACTACCTTGTCTAACCCTTGATTTATTAAAATTTCTTCTGACCTTTTTTCCATCCGTTTTTATCACTACTTTAGTTTCTTCATATAAACCTTGGACTGATTTTATTAGTGGTGTGGATATCCTCGTTCTCTCATTATTTCCCATAGTTTAGATCTATTTACTCTGTCAAAGGCTTTTTTTCAAAATCAACGAACAACAAATATGTTGGCAGGTTAAATTATCTTCCCTTTTCAATTAGTCTCTTTATTATAAACACATTATCACTACAGGATCTTCATTTTCTAAACCCTGCTTGTTCTTCTTCTAAGAGTGTTTCAGATATCTTCTTCAATCTATTATTTATTATTTTCGCATATAATTTATAAGTGGAGTTCAATAAGCTAATGATTCTATAATTTTTACTATCTAATCTATTTCTTTTTTTGAAGAGGGATATGACTTCGCCTATCTTCCAATTTTCAGGTATTTTACATGTCTTCCAAAATTCGTTTATTATGTTTCATAATCTTATTTCTGCTAATAAACCAGCATACTTTATCAGTTCATTATTTATATCATCTATACCTGGTGCTTTTCTATTTTTTCTTTCAATGCCTCCCTCATTTCGCTTAGAGCAGTTCTGTCTATTTATGATTTATTTTCGCTTTCGGAAGAGCGTTTTATAACTAATTCTTCTTAATTATACCATAATTCTCTGTAGTGATTTTCCCATGTTTTCAGATCAATGGCATTTAGTTTTGCAGTATCTTTTTCTGTTGTATTTAATTGTTTCATTACTTTAAATGCTAAAGATTGTCTGTCGTGTACATCGTGTTCTATTTTTTAAATAAATCATTCCCAGGAATCTTTATGAGCTGTTCGAGTTATTTGTTTTGCTCGATTTCTTTTTGTCTGTATATAGTTCTATATTCTTCAGTTTTCTTTTGTAAGTATTCTAAATAAGCTAATTATTGTGTATTGCACTGCCTCCTCTATTTCGTCATTCCATATATTTAATCCTCTTTTGTTGCGAATCTTTTTTTTCTTTCCTATAGCTTCATTTGCAGCATTTATAATATATGTTTTCATATTTTCCCATTCTTCATTTAGATTATCATTAAATGATTTTTTCTAAGTGTTCTTGTAGCCTTTTTTGGTATAATTTTCTTATACTTTCTTCTTCTAGAAGATATACTTTAAAAACTTCTTCTTATTTTATTCTGTCTTGAGTTTGTTTTTTTTTGTTTTTTTTTTTTTCCATTTGGCTCTGTATATGTGTCACATCCTCTGCATACTCTTACATCTTGTATTTTATTCCTAAGTCTATCATTAATCATTATGTAATCTAGCCTATTAAAGATTTTTGGTTTTTATCGCATCATGTGTACTTGTGTATGTCCTTTTTTTTTCTATAGAAAGTATTCATGATTTTTAGTTCATTATAGGTCCCGAAGTTCTTCTCCGTTTCTGTTTATTACATCTTTTCCAAACATACCTACTATTCCTGGGTTTGGGAGATTACCAACTCTGGCGTTTAAATCACCACCTAAGATAATATTTTCCGTGGTTTTAATACCATTTATTTCTTGTTGTAATTTATCATAGAAAATTACGGTGTCTTCAATTTTCCCTTCTTCTGGTGCATACACTCCTACAATGTTTAAATAATTCCGATCTATTTTCAACCTTACTGTTATTATTCTCTCATCCACATATTTGTAGCTTATTATTTTTTATCTCCTTTTGTTATTAATTAGTATAGCTACACCAATGCAAGCTCTTCTATCTTGAGGTTCAGCTAGTATTACTATATCAATATTTTGATTAATTAGTTCTTCTTCTTTTTCTTTAGCCCTCTGACATCCCACTTTAATCCGATCCTTTATACCCTTGCCCTTAATTCTACGCTGAGGTCGTCTTTGGTTAAGTCCGTCCGAGTTTCTATTGTGAACAATAGGAGTAATATATTTTCCTCAGATCGTGGTACCAACGCTATGCAGAGTAGACCATAGGTGGGGCTGCCACTTCAAAGCTTTAGGTCCAGCTTCTGGATGTACTAACCCCATCTAGAGGGTCGCCACTTCCGCCAACCTATTAAAATAATAATTAACGACAACTAATTTTTATTATTATTATTATTATTATTATTATTATTATTATTATTATTATTATTATTATTAATCGGCCGCGGTGGACTAGTGGTTATGCTCCTTGCCTCTGGTCCCGAGGGTCGCGAGTTCAAACCCGGCCGGGGTCGGTGGATTTTTTAGGACGGAAAAATCCAAGGAGCAAGTCCTCCGGGAGATACTTTAAGCCATGGGTCCCGTATCTGAAGAGTTTCAGGCTCTTAAAAGATCCTTAAGCCTGAATGAAAAGGTCTCTAAGCAAAATTTACCGAATTCTCTCGTCCTATAGTACTACCTTGGTTTCCTAGATGTTAGTATGAACGGAACACTGACCACGGACCACTCCAATGACATCTATACGAAAACAAGTGTAACTAAATTAGTATGGTTCAAATTCTTCCCTGTAGGGGGGAGCGCCTAAATCTCTGTTAAGGGAAAACATGGGCTTACAATACAATTATTATTATTATTGTTATTATTATTATTATTTTTATTTGTATTATTATTTTAATAATACTGTTATTAAATACATAACCTCGATTTCCGAAAGCTTATACTTTTATTTATAATAAGTTACTGTACCTTCGTATCTGCATGTCTCGTAAATATATTTTTATTATCGCTACATTCATTGTTGCAAAATGCCATTTTTTTCGTCAGAATGTCAATGTAGAAGCTGCAAATGCTACTGGCACTGCCGATAATAAGCATCTATTCTCTGGTATGTAATGTCCGACACCAAAGCGAACGTTCATCTTTTGAATCAACACAGCAAGTATAATTATATCTCTCCGATTTTCTAACGAGGCAGCATGTTTATTTAAAATCACACATATCTTCAATAAAACGTCAGTTTTATAGGAAATTTTCCAATCTGTTTAAAGATATGCACTATTACATTTCTCTTTTCCACGCCGTAAAATAGAATAAACTCCATTACACAACTTTGACAAATAAAACGAAATGTGTTTAGTTAAAAATAATATTTGAACTGTTAAACTATCCAATCACAAGGAAACTTATTAAAACTACTCAAAATGCAATTCTTTCTTTTTTTCCATCATTGCTACCGGTAGTCTGTGGTAAGAGAATTATGCCTTTCAGTTAACAGTATTTGTGCTAATTGAAGTTTCCCCCCCCCCTTTATTATTGTTGGACAGTGTTAGAACTATCAGTTAAATGTGCTGTGTTGTAATTATATGAAGCTATTAAATTCATTTTATGTTTTTATGCGAAGAAAATATGGACAGTTTGAATAAGAAACTAACAAATTCATGAATTCGTGCATTAAAATGTTGTCTAATAACTTCCTATGTTCCTGAATGGTAATTTTTTGTTTTTAGAAATATCCTTGTGAATAACAAACAAGTTAGGGCTATAATTCTATATAAAATATAGAGAAATTGATAGTTTTATTATTTTAAATATTTTTTTTTTCATTCTCTTAAATAGAGATTGTTAAATCACTAAAAACAGAAAATATATTAACAAATATTTATCAATTAGTCTATTTATATTTTCCTTAGTCTATAAGATTTGAATACCCGATTTAAGATAAAGTTTTTCTCCGCTGCACTTCGTTAGAATATCAGCGACGCAGATCGACAACTTCTTATTCGGGGCAATGTCGACATTCTTAAAAGGACTTCACAGTTTATAAGTTTTTAGACCTTATAGACATATAAAATAATGTTTTTACAGGCATTAATCCATTATATCTATTTTATCTTTTAGAATATATGCATAGTGATATGCCCAAAAGCAGGTCCTTCACTGCAAACTCAGCATTCTCCACTCTTTCCTTAACTCAGCTTTCTTTTTTGTATCCGCAAACAAACTATTTATTTTAATATTCACATCTTTTAGAATGTTGTATATTATTTTAATGTAGAAAATTATTTAGCACTGAAAAGCCGCTAATGGCCTCGACGTCGGGGCGGCCAAAAAGAGCAAAACTAAATTACATTATTTGAAGTACTAATTTTTTGTTACAAGTGTTTGCATTTAACTAACATGTTTGCACATTTCACGTTTGTTTATGCATATTCCAGACTTTCATTGTGCATGTATTTTCTGGATTCATTGACGTTATACTTACCATAACCTCGGCTTAATTTTACTTCAAAACAGTTCTACATTTAAATAAATGATTTAACACGAAACACATAAGAGATAGTATGTTTATTTTTATACTCTCTTCTTGATTAAAAAATCAACGTTTGCATGCCAATAAAAAAACTTAAGACATATATAAGCCCTAGCAAAGAAAAAAAATGTTGATAATTTGATTAACATTACTTACTACAATATTTCTATATCTGCAACAAATATTTATTCCACTCATGTTCTGTAAAGCATACCTTGTGTAACGAGCGCTGGCCATGCAGCGAGAAAATTTGCATACTTCAAGGGCATGCCGGCCGTGTTTGAAGTTATCGAAAATTATACGCCTGGATTGCAGAGGTCTTACTTATTATGTTATTAGATTTGAAAGTCGTTTATTATTTCGTTAGAACGTTTAATGTTTTCACAATGTACACTCAGAGTCGTTAAAAAAGTTTGGATCTGGCGTCACTGTAAACATATAAAAAATTAATAAAGGAATTATAATATAAGAATGTGTGCATAGTTATCATATGCGAGAAGTCTGTTATTTAGTTCCAACGAGCTATGCTGTGTTACTTTTTCATTCAATGACACTCTTTAACGATCAGGGTCATTAGCGTCACAATTAAAATATTGACTTGAAAGGGTCCACAAATTTTGCTTAAATGCCTTTTTTCAGGCTTAAGGTTTTTTGTGTGCCATAAACACAACAAGGGCCCATGAATTTAGCTCCCTTCCTACAAATAACCAGGATATTTAGGCCTACATATTAAAAATCCATTCACCCGGGTTTCAACCACGAATCTTGGAAACAGAGGTTAATATTATAACTATTAATCCAATGGGACAGGCAACACAACCTAAGAATGGCGTAACACAAAAACGACATATATATATATATATATATATATATATATATATATACATATAACAAAGCGAATAGTAAATTTATTTTATTTCATACTATGTCGAATTTGATATGTTTTACGACAAGACTGGTGATCGGGGTATGTTTAATTATGTCCAAGGATATGGGTTCATGGACAATTGTACTCCGGACTAGTTGGGTTCAGGTTTCGGTAGAACAATGGACTTACATCTCGGGAATCCGTGAGAAAGGAGGGGATATATATGTAGTAGGCCCGGTGTGATGTCTTGAAATTGACGTTCCACTTTTATTGATACTTTGACTTACACTTGTCGTATTAGACGACGAGTTGACACGAAGGCTATTTGGTGGCCGGAACTTACACTTGTTCTACACGGCACGTGTTTAAATAATTATTTGTACCACTGAAAAAGTGCTGAAACTTATACAAAGCTATGTGCCGTCTCTACTAGCACATTCGCGTTAGTAACTTAATTTATTTCGCTTATGTAAAGCGATGTGCCCTGCACTGGCACACTCGCTAGTCCTACTCCTACTGACTCCTGAACTAACTCTAACTCTAGTTTTCGCTAAGTAAAAATATTTATTATTTCTGAGTGGGCTGGCATATGTCCCTTCCACCAAAAGTCTTAGCGTCTCACAAACAGTTTGTATGTTACATTAATTTTGATTGGTAAATTATATCTTAAGGGCGTTATCGGGGGTGTTAAACTTAGGCGTTTGTGTCCTCGTCCCCCTCTCTTTAAATTAGTTGCACCCTAATATAAAATTTTCAGGGTTGACCAAATGGAGTGATCTTTAAGAGCGCGGCTATCGACTGTCGGCATCTACCTTATGCCGCCAAAGAAGGCTGCTAGCGACATGTCCTAGTTAAAATTGGCTTGGGGATAACTCTTTCCACAATTTACCTAGGAAAATCCAGTTGCTTGTTTGCGACTTCCCAGCCTTTTGTATGAAGTTTTTGGGCTTAGCATTGTTATAGCAATTTGATAATAGTGCAGTCTTGTAAGTCCTTTTAACAAAGGAAACTACAGACTTTTTCCCCATTGTATAAGGGCTTACGGTTCCATTGTGTGATGTTTACTAGTTCCGTTCACCACAATAGCAGAGGTCCAGGTCTATGACCGGCGCTAATTGCTTGATACTAGTGTTTTATTTATTGCTTATGAAATTATTTTGTGGTAGGTTATATAATTTTAATTTTGTTACCAATGAATTCCTATTTCAATTCCAATTCATTTGAATATAAATATCCCCTACTTCTGATAATAATTACAGGTTAATAAATTATTCACCTTTAATAAAAGTACTTATTTATCTGAAATAAGAGGCTGAGCGAATGACTTGCCACAGTTTACATTATTAAAATGAGTGTGGTAAACGAATTATAACAGTTCTCGACCCTTTACCACAAGCAACTTTCGCTAACATAAAAAAGTAAAATGTAGTGTATGGTGACAATTTAAAAATTCTATTAGACCTCTTGGAATTTTTTGGCTGCAGACTTTGTTGAGTATTCTATAGAATAGAAAGACCTACAGAATCTTAAAAAGTTTTAACCAAAATGAGGAGACTAAATCATGCAGGTACAGCCTTTGAAAAAAATGGTGGCGTAACTCTTGATGATGGAAAGTTAACGAGTTTTGGAGAGCGATTCACGCCAGTACGTTGTTACATGTTCTGACTCGTTTGAGTATAAAGCGGGCGGCATAAAGTCTCTATTCATACTGCATTCGTATCATTCGCTTTAGTGGAGAACTCGGTAAGATGCTCTTTTTCCGACGACGCGGGCCACATTCGATTCTGGCCAGGTAGATTTTTATATTTTTCATTTATTATTATTATTTAATAATGTCGTTAATTTTCATAATGCTTACTTTTTACAAGGCTTCGTTATATAAATAAATTTGTGTATATATATATATGGAAATATTCCCGGTCGGGGCAGGCCTGGGTGAGATTTTTTCGGGGTTTTTCCTCATCTCTAAATTAAGATAAATGTCAGGAAGCTTAGGGCCCAACGGTCCCCGCAAATCGTCCGGCCATCATCATCATCATCATCATCATCATCCTTATAATTATCATCATCTTTCTTCACCGGTGTGGAAAGAAACGGGAAGCTACCACACCTACAATTCCCCAGTAAAGCTGCAAAGCATAGCATGAAAATGCTACGATTGTAGGGAGAGACCTGCCTTCGGGCAGAATTACTATGGAAATAAATATATGGAAATAAATAAATTAAAGGAAACAGCTCATATATATAGAAAATTAATAACGATTGTAATGTCTCATTACTTTGTTTACAAAACACATGGCAAAATAAAATTATTTATTTCCATTCCTAATACAAAATGCGTCTGATTAATTTAAATTAAGTTAATATCTAATTTCATTATACAAGTAAGTCCTGAAGTACTGCATCGCTTCATACAGAAAATTTCAGAGAGATGGTTGTGGTCTAGTAGAGGGAGCATCTGTTTCCCGTGCATGAGGTCGCATGTTCAATCCTGCTGTCCTGCTTTTTTTTTTTCTCTCGTCCTTATTTCAATTAATTTTCTTTCTTTTGTTTCATTTCTTTTGCTTTTTTTTATTTTCAGTATTTAGTATTTTCAGTACTTATTTACACGAAAATGTTTTTCTTTGCACGACACACGACGAAATAGAACTGATTTAGTTTCTCAAAATAGTTGTAGGCCTGTACTTGTGAACCAAATAGCTGATCTCTGATCATGCGCAGTGGCTTCGTTCTGAGACTTGGAAAATTATCTGTGCGCCATTAATTATTTCAAAGGCTGTACATTCAATTTGATAATTTTATATTAAACATTTTTATTGTATCTCCTCAATAACTGGATATTTTAATTTCGGTTTATTTCACTTACATTCTATAGGTTGCAACTAAAATTAAATACATGAGTATTTTTTAACTTCAAAATTTATAATTTCTTTAAGTATTTTTCCACTTTAAAATTTGTGATATCATCATGACTACCCCTGTGATCTCGTGATAACGTTTCGAAAGCAAAGGGTCTGTACAAGTTCCCTGGGTGAGGTTTTTCGTAGTTTTTTTTTTCATCTGTAAAACAAATATTGGAAAATATAGTCCCCAAACACAATTTGATCAGTATAATTATACTATAGTGTTCGCCTTGTTTTGTACGGATATTTTAGTGAATGGCGTGCTTTGCCTTAAATATTCGTCTTGTCTCGAAGATGACCCTGGCATTGAGCTGATCACTCATCCGGACAGGCTCTCTGTGTCGTTTTATGGTCAAAAAAGTATGTCTATGTGTGTGACCTAGAATTTAAAAATTCTCTCCTGACAGGAAGTGTCACTATACAGACCCTCAGAAGCGTAAAACTACCTACAATGCGAGAGGTTAAACGGATGTAAAGAAAGAAATAAAAACTATATTATATCATCAGTATTGATATTATTAATAGTCTACTCGTACATTATCAACAACATTATTTTCAGCAAAAAATAGCATGTGAAATTGTACAAATTTTATCAATGATCGGAATATTTTGCTCAGCGGTTTGGTTTATAGGCTATTTGTGCTAAGATCTTTAAAAAAAAGTCCAGTCTAGAAAGAAACAAAAAATAACTTCAAAATTCCACGCACATCCGTGTGCGTGTTCTATGGCGCGTCGGACAGGACGTCAATATTAGGAGGGTCGTAGCTATTGTCTACTATACTCGTATGACCCGTACTTCTCATAAAGTTAATATTTTATTGCAAAATGGATATCTGGTTGCTTTATTCCTGAAGTAACCTATAAATAAAACTCAATAGTGTAAGTACAAGTTTTGTGAAAAGTTATAACCTGAAAGAGTTTAACTGTGCCTGAAATAATAATAATAATAATAATAATAATAATAATAATAATAATAATAATAATAATAATAATAGTAATAAAAGTAATAGTAATAATAATAGTAGATAGGTCATCGATTGATTAATGCCTTTGACATCGTCCGATTCCTAATAGCCAATGTTGTCGGTCCATCCAAGCAGGACATAATCATACTGACAGAAACAAAGAAGAAAGGAATAGAAACTTTAGGATCATATGTTCATATTTACAGTGGTGCTAAAAAAATGAATGAATAATAATAGTAATAGTAATAATAATAATAATAATAATAATAATAATAATAATAATAATAATAACTAATGATAATAATAATAACTAATAATAATAATAACTAATAATAATAGTAATAATAATAAAAACTATTGTTGTTGTTATTATTATTATTATTATTATTATTATTATTATTATTATTATTAATAAAATAAACGTCCACAACTCGTATCCAACTCAGGGTCGGGTCGAAGGATGAGATGAGATGAAGCACCCTCTATAGAGATCTGTGAATGACAAGGGTACCGGCCGACCACGCCTGACCTACCATCACGGGAGCAGATGAACGAAATGAAAACGAAATGGATGAGATGAGTATGGATAAATAGTGGAATGAAATTGTGACAGGGGAAAACGGGAGAAAATCCCTAGAAAACCCTGCCCAAGTTCCGTTTCGCCCACCACGAAACCCAGATGGAGTGACCGAGATTCGATCTCGGGACCCCATCGGTGAGAGGCGAGCATCTAACCGTTTGCGCCACGGAGCCGCCATTATTAAATATTAATAATAATAATAATAATAATAATAATAATAATAATAATAATAATAATAATAATAATAATATATATATTATTATTATTATTATTAGTTAATTCCGATAGAATGTAGCTATTGAGGTTGTTTTCATGAAAATATTTTTCAAACGTTTTTACAAATCATCAACTCTACTTACTAGGCCCAAAAATTACCATGACAAAATTTATATATATGTATATATTAAGCAAAATAAATCCTATTTTGAAAAAAAAAAAAAAACTATTCAAAATGTATATAAAAACTCATATGTGAAAGTGAAAATAGGAAAATATTTGTCAAAAGGATTTGAAACCAACAAGGGATTACGCCAGGGATGCAGCATATCCCCCACATTATATAAAATCTACACGTAAAAAGCTATAGAAAATTGGAAGAACAAATGTAAAACTATGAGAATTCCAATAGATGAGGAATCAACAATAAATTCCCTCCAATTTGCGGATGATCAACTTACTCGTATTTTGGCACAGGAATATGAAGACATTGAATAGATTTAAGACTTTTTTTTTGTATTTTTTAAACCTGGTTGAGTAGTAGACAAGGCCTTAAGGCCCTAACTCTGCCAGGTAAAATAAAGCTATATTATTATTATTATTATTATTATTATTATTATTATTATTATTATTATATTACCCGAAAATTAATTCATGAATATAATAAATGGGGACTAAGGTGAATATGGAAAAAACCAAGTATATGGCCATAGGAGACATTCATCAAGAATTGATACTGGAAGATGAAATGGAGGTAATTAAACACATAGAGGAATACAAATATTTGGGAGTAAAAATTACAGAAGATGGGAAGCAGGAAAGGGAAATAAGATCAAAGATAAACTCAGGGCAATATGTAATATCTGCCCTGAATGGAATATTATGGGATAAACATATCAAAAGAGAAACGAAAGTTAAAAATTTTAAAACAATAATTAGCAGTATTATGACGTATGGTTGAGAGGTTTGGACTATAAATTATCATATGAAAAGAAAATTAATGGTAGCAGAAATGGACTATTGGAGAAGATCTGCTAGGATATCAAGGAGAGAGAAAATTAGAAATGAAGTTATAAAAGAGAACATGAATGTACAAAACTCAATTTTAGAATTTATCTAAGAAAAGCAAC
>JASPKZ010006091.1:295000-327927 GCA_030220185.1 Diploptera punctata
TCAAATAGTCCCCCATTCGGTTCTCCGGGCGGGGACTACTTCAGGGAACCCATGCCAAAGGCTCAAACACAGGGACATGTTCCTAGGAACATGGAATGTTAGGACTTTATACAATAGCGGGGCACTAGAGATATTAACGCGGGAATTGGATAAATCGCCCTTGGATATAGTCGCTTTACAGGAAGTTAGGTGGCCAGGAGAAGGTAGTCAGGAATCAGGATGCTTTTCATTTACTATGGGGGTGCAGAAAGACCTGCATTTGGAACGGGTTTTTTAGTCAGAAGGAGGATCCTATCCGCTATCCGAGATATTAAGTTTGTTAGTGATAGGATATCATACATAATTCTAAAGGGTAAACGACATGATTTTATAATTGTAAATGTACATGCCCCCACAGAAGATAAAATGACAAGATCAAGGATGAGTTCTATGAAGAATTAGAATGCTTATTTGATAGCCTTTCTCGATATCATATGAAAATTGTCTTAGGAGATTTTAATGCAAAAGTGGGGCGGGAAAGATATATTCAAACCAACAATAGGCAAATTCAGTCTTCATGAAGATAGTAACGACAACGGGGTTAGATTAGTCACATTTGCCACATCAAAGAATCTCGTTGTTAAGAGCACAACATTTCAGCATAAGGATATTCATAAATACACCTGGACGTCCCCAGATGGAGAAACTCGGAACCAGATAGATCATGTATTAGTGAATAAACGCTGGCACAGTAGCATCATTGATGTTAGATCAGTTAGAGGGACAGACTGCAATTCAGATCATCATCTGGTCAGGGTGAAAATCAGACAACGGCTATCGCTTATGAGAGGAACAAACGCTAAAGATGATTCTGTAAAATATGAATTAAAAAAATTGAAAAATGATGAAATGCGGCAAGAATACCAATCAAAATTGCTAATAGATTTGAAGTACTGGAATCTTCAGATGACAATGTGGCAAACGAAGAAGAAACTGATATAAATAAAGAATGGGAGGCTATAAGAGATACTATTAAATTGTCAGCATCAGAAAGCATTGGTTGTTAAAAAAAGAGGCAAAACAAGAAATGGTTTGATGAGGAATGTGCCGACATTGTAAAGAAAAGAAAAGCTAGCAAAAATTAAATGGTTACATGAGCCAAATGAGGTAAATTTAGAGCAATTGGGTAGTGTTAGACGAGAAACCACCAAGTTACTAAAGAGTAAAAAGAGGGAATATTTGAGAGAGAAGATTAATGATCTTGAAATGAATGCAAAAAATAGGAACATTAGAGAATTATATCAGGGAATTAGTATAGAGAAGAAAGGGTTTCAGGCTAGAACAAACATAATTCGGAATGAAAATGGGGATATGATTGCAGATTCCAAGAGTATATTAAATAGATGGAAAAGTTATTTTAATCAGCTATTAAATGTACATAGAGAACAGGACATCGAGGAGAATAACTTACAGACAGCAGAAATGCTAGTCGCAGAGCCAAGTGCATTAGAGGTTGAAATGGCAATTGAAAAATTGAAGATGTATAAAGCATCAGGTTCAGATGAGATCCCAGCAGAACTGATAAAATCAGGGGGAGAAAAATTGATGGACAAGATACGCTGGTTGCTTAGTATGATTTGGCAAAAAGAAGCTCTTCCAGATGAATGGAAGGAATCAATTATCATACCAATTTATAAGAAAGGAGATAAAACTGATTGCAAACAACTATTGGGGCATCTCATTACTTTCAACTTCGTACAAAATTCTAACAAATATATTAGTAAGCAGACTTACTCCCTATATTGATGACATTCTAGGAGATCATCATGTGCATTTAGAAGAAAACAGGTCTACAACAGATCAGATTTTTAGTATAAGACAGATTTTAGAAAAGAAATGGGAATATAATGGTACTGTACATCACTATATGTAGACTTCAAAAAAGCATATGATTCAATTAAGAGGGAGAAGTTATATAGTATCCTGCTGGAGTTTGGAATTCCTAAAAAGTTAGTTAGACTTATACAATGTGTCTAAATGGCTCAACGAGTAGGGTGCGTGTAGGCAAACAGTTTTCAGACACTTTTGAAATCCAGAATGGGTTAAAGCAAGGAGATGCACTATCTCCTCTACTATTTAATTTTGTACTAGAGCATGCCATTAAATCTTTAGAGAATGAGGAAGGCTTACAACTCAATGGTATTAATAAGCTGTTAGTTTATGCTGATGATGTAGTACTACTGGCCGATAGCGAGGAGATACTAAAGGCCAACACGCACACACTATTGAGTAACACTAAGAAATTAGGACTGGAAGTAAATATCAGTAAAACTAAATATATGGTCACACGTAGAAATACATTATATAATGGAAATGGACAGCTAATGACAAATGAGGGAAATTTTGAGGAATTGGCTGAATTCAAATACCTAGGAACAATAATCACAAATAGGAATGAGATGCACAAAGAAATTAAACATAGGCTCAATTCTGGAAATGCATGCTATTATGCATTGCAGAGACTTTTGATGTCCCAACTCCTTTCAAAAAACGTTAAGCTGAAAATATATATGTGTGTGCATGTCATGTTTTTCGACTTCATTAACCATCAAACTTGGGCCATTATGAGTGGGGAGTTTATCTGAAGGCCTTAATTAAAAAACTGTTCTATCGATCGCCATGTTTGTCTTCAACATAACTGGATACATAAGATTTAATTAACAAAAAAAAAGTATTCTGTAAGCCATCAAAATCGGTTAATTCGACTTGCTGAGAATTCGGTTATATTATGCAGTTCCTGCGTTACGGACTTATATATTATTATTAGTAGTAGTAGTAGTGGTAGGGCCTATTAGTATTTTATTGATTTATTTAGCAGGTTTCACATCATATTCCTGCGCCCAAATAATGTAATATCATTCTACTCCACATCTGTCATTCTAATCTCCATCGCCCAATGTTTTTCCTTAACAAAACACTATATATTATTATTATTGTTATTATTAAATTATAGACCAAATTGCGGAAGTAATCCGGTTTTCGTCTGTTCCATGTTGTAAACATAAATCTAACTTTAAGAGAATAAATTTGACAAATGACTCATGTGTCATGTCACGCTAGGCAAATGTCCATTTATTTGTCATAAGAATTCAGTAAATAAAAATTGATTTTATAATTAAGGTTATGATGACAAACCGTTGTTATGAATCATAGTTTGTTGGTCACCTTATGGTCCAAGCATCATGCTGTTTATACGTGCGGCTTCCTTACCTTGGCTACTTCATATCGATCCTTTATAGAGTTCAACGACTTCTGAGTCACGCCATGCCGGGATTCGAACCCCATTGCAAGGTCATACTATATTTTTGACTTAATAGTTAAACCGAACTTGAGAGTCGCGTTTGCAGGATAGACAATTTACGAGATTGCTTATTCCATTCTTGTTCCGCGCCCTAGAAGTTTAAGGAATCGTGATTTGGTGAAGAGCTACAGAAACTTGCACTGATTCTTGTAGTCCCCATAAAAAAAACTGTTAGAATTTCGGTCGGTATGGAACCGGTGTCCACCCAACATCGTCAGGAATTTGGGAATAAGAAACGACTCCAGGTTTTAAAAAACCGGCTATAATCGCAAGGAGACCGATATCCTTACCACATGTCACCCTTTTTTCTGTTTGGATGACATTCTACCTCTGCGATTAACACATCTATATGAGAGTCAAGCAGCCCACTGGTAGGCCGAGGTCTTCTAGGCCTGTCGGGTCTTGCAGTTATAATTATATTTATTTATTTATTTAGTTAGTTATTTATTTATTTATTTATTTATATATATTCACCGCTGTGGTCTCGAGGTAACGTGCTGCCGTGTCACGCAGCGGGTCCGGGTTCGATCCCCGGTCGGGACAGTTTCTGGGTGAGGGTTTTTCCTCAACTGTAAGACAAATGTCAGGAAACTTTAAGGCCCAAACGATCCCCGAACATCATATGGCCATCGCAATCCTCATCATTCATATTCATCTTAGATTAAGCTTAGGATTAAGGACTCTCCTGGCGCACCACTATCATCATAATCACCCATCATATCATCGGGGCAACGTAACCCCGCCTTCCAGGCGCTCCAACCTTAGAAGTGGATTACAATTACGCCAATGCCAAGAGAGAACACCAGAAATGTTCAAAAGGAAAACCCGGGGCATTAAATATATATGTGTGTGTGTGTGTGTGTGTGTGTGTGCGTGTGGGTGTGTGTGTGTGTTTTTGTGTGTGTGTTTTTTTGTTGAGTGTGTGTGTTGTGTGTGTGTGTGTTTTTGTGTGTGTGCGTCTATTTTTTGTATGTATGTGTGTTTTTGTGTGTGTGTGTGTATGTTTTTGTGTGTGTGTTTTTGTGTGTGTGTGTGTGTGTGTGTGTGTGTGTGTGTGTGTGTGTGTGTGTGTGTGTGTGTGTGTGTGTGTGTGTTATAGGCTATATAAGGAGTACAATATTGCATATGTGCAGAAACATGAGAATTAAAATCAAGATTAGTAAGTAATTTAAGATTATCGTACCAATTTATAAGAAAGGAGATAAAACTGATTGCAACAACTACAGAGGCATCTCATTACTTTCAACTTCGTACAAAATTCTAACAAATATATTAGTAAGCAGACTTACTCCCTATATTGATGAGATTCTAGGAGATCATCAATGTGCATTTAGAAGAAACAGGTCTACAACAGATCAGATTTTTAGTGTAAGACAGATTTTAGAAAATAAATGGGAATATAATGGTACTGTACATCAAATATATCTAGACTTCAAAAAAGCATACGATTCAATTAAGAGAGAGAAGTTATATATTATCCTGCTGGAGTTCGGAATTCCTAAAAAGTTAGACTTATACGAATGTGTCTAAATGACACAAAGAGTAGGGTGTGTGTAGGCAAACAGTTTTCGGACACTTCTGAAATCCAGAATGGGTTGAAGTAAGGAGATGCGCTATCTCCTCTACTATTTAATTTTGTATTAGAGCATGCCATAAAATCTTTAGAGGATGAGGAAGGCTTACAACTCAATGGTATTAATAAGCTGTTAGTTTATGCTGATGATGTACTATTGGGAGATAGCGAGGAGATACTAAAGGACAACACGCACACACTATTGAGTAACATTAAGAAATTAGGACTGGAAGTAAATATCAATGAAAATAAATATGTCACACGTAGAAATACATTATATAATAGAAATGGACAGCTGATGACAAATGAGGGAAATTTTGAGGAAGTGGATGAATTCAAAAACCTAGGAACAATAATCACAAATAGGAATGAGATTCACAAATAAATTTAAAAAATGCTCAATTCCCGAAGTGCGGTGCTATTATGCATTTCAGAGACTTTTGATGTCCCAACTCCTTTCAAAAAACGTTAAACTGAAAATAAAAAAAAAAAACTATTATTCTACCAGTTATATTATATGGGTGCGAAACATGGACTCTTACTTTAAGGGAGGAAAGGAGATTACGAGTATTTGAGAATAAAGTTCTTAGAAAAAATGTTTGGACCAAAGAGAGATGAACAGACAGGTGAATGGAGAAGACTACATAACAATGAACTACATGGTCTCTATAGGAAACCAAATATAATAAGAACAGTTAAGTCTCGTTGACTGCGATGGACAGGACATGTAGCGCGTATGGGGAATGAAAGAGTTGCATGGAAGCTTCTTGTAGGAAAGCCAGAGGGAAAACGCCCAGTTGGTAGACAAAGAATGAGGTGGGAGAATAACTAACTATGATTTGAGGGACGTAGATTATACAGGAATGATTGGAAAGCATTAGCTCAGGATAGGGATGTATGGAGAGCTTATGTCCGCGCGGTCATGAACCTACGGGTTCGAAAGTGCCAGTGAGTAAGTAATTTTAGTTCTACATAAATAATTTTTTTGGAGTCTGATGGACATTTTCCTAAGAGTTCTTGATATATTTTTTTTAAAGAATTCGAGTGTCAAATTCGTACTCGCGCGTCATGTGCTCTGTCACCAATCAAATTAGCGACTCCGAACACTATGCTTTCGACATTAATCTCGGTTAGTTTTATCCATTTATTTTTCTCGCTTCTCACGGCCCTTAAAGGTCAAACTTGAGCATAAATGGTATCGAGACTGTCAACAATCAGCTTAACGACTCGAAAACTATGAATTCGACACTAACTCTGCCACTTTTGACATCTTACTTTCCACCCCTTCTCATCACCATTTTACCCTTTTGGGGTTCTAGCCTCAAACTTGAGCTTAAATATCATATACACTGATACCAATCAGTTTTGTGACCCGGAAAACTACGCATTCACCACTAATACCTTCCTTTTATTAATTTTATTTTCACCACTTCTCGCTCCCCTCATCCTTCTAGGAGTGCTAAGGGTCAAATTTGGCTTTAAATATCACCGGAATTACCATCAATGAACTAGCGACCCCGATACTAATATCGGTCATTTAAAATCATTTTTAGTTGTCGCCCCTTCTCACCCCTGTCATGATGGTGTAAGAGGTCTACAAATCCCCACGAAACCTCTTGTAAATTGTAAGTTGTTATTAGTACCGAGTTAGATTGTAATTACTCCAGGTGCTCTAGAACTATGCTGGAACATATATATGTGTGTGTATATTATTATTATTATTATTATTATTATTATTATTATTATTATTACTATTATTATTATTATTATTATTATTCAATACCACCATGTTATCATTTCGACATTTTAGTATTCTCTCCTGGCATGGCGTTATTGTAACCCATTTCTGAGGTTTGGGCGCCTGGAAGGCCGATTATTCTGCCCCGATAATATGATAGGTGATGATGGTATTAATGCGCCAGAAAATACCTTAATCCTAAACTTAATTAATATCTTAATGATGATAATGATGGTCAGATGATATTCGGGGACCGTTTGGGCTTTAAAGTTTCCTGACATTTGTCTTACAGGTGAGGATGTATGTAATTACGGAATTTATCCATAATACTGTACAATGGCTTTCCGTCACCTTGAATATGCGGTAGTTGTAGCGGTCTTGAACAACCTAATTTGTAGGATCCAGTTCACTCATACTTCTCACACTGTCCATCCAACCTTCTTTAGACCTTCTCTTTCATATTTTCCTATCTATTTTTCACTCAAAGATCTTCTTAGGGATTCTATCATATGTCATTCTCTTGCCATACTTACTTACTCACTATCGAACCCGTAGGTTCATGACCGCGCGGACATAAGCTCTCCATTCATCCCTATCTTGAGCTAATGCCTTCCAATCATTCCCTGTATAATCTACTTCCCTCAAATCATAGTTAATGTTATTCTCCCACCTCATTCTTGGTCTACTAACTAGGCGTTTTCCCTCTGGCTTTCCTACAAGAAGCTTCCATGCAAGTCTTTCATTCCCCATATACGTGCAACATGTCCTGCCCATCGCAGTCTACGAAACTTAACTGTTCTCATTATATCTGGCTTCCTATAAAGATCATGTAGTTCACTGTTATGTCCATTCACCTGTGTGTTCATCTCTCTTTGGTTCAAAAATTTCCCTAAGAACTTTATTCTCAAATACTTGTAATCTCCTTTCCTCCCTTAAAGTAAGAGTCCATGTTTCACACCTATATAATATAACTGGTAGAATAATAGTTTTATATATTTTCTGTTTAACGTTTTTTGAAAGGAGTTGGGACAACAAGAGTCTCTGCAATGCATTCTATTGTCATAGTGATAGTATTTAACAAAATAACAAATAACACATAATGTCATTTGTAATTTAACAGTGGAGCTGTTCATGTTTCACCAGCCACTCTCGTCATCCTAACAAGCAAGAATGCGCTCTGTCTGTGGAGGCCAAGCATATAAGTTCCTTATGTCGGATTGCACTCTGTTGTTTACATATTTGCAAGTAAATAGTCGTTTTCCGGCTGCCTTACAAAGGAAATAAATCGCAGTGCTGTTATGATAGCATACTAGTGCGGTAAATAGATAAAAACTGAAGCTTTGATTAATAAAATTATGATTTCCCGGTATCTACGAGTACGTAAACCAATCTATACTTCTTCAAATCTCTTCATTCACTGAAGCATCAATTAATGATTCTGTCATAATCATAAAAAGATTATCTATTGCTAATTAAACTCACATATTGATCAAATTCCATTCCATTAACTTAGTTTAACCTCTCGCCTGTTTACATATCACACGCCACCCGGCCTTACAGGGTCACAACCGGTCAGGAGAAAAATTTTAAACCATGGATCACATACATACTTTTTTGATCACACAACGACATGGAGGTCCTTTTCTAAATGAGTAATCAGCCCAATGTCAGGGCCTCCTCCTAGACAACACACTATTCACACACACACATTCACAGGGGTCTACTAAACAAGGCGAATATGATGATGATTATGATGGCCAGATGATGTTCAGGACCGTATGGGCTTTAAAGTTTCCTGACATTTGTCTTGAAGGTGAGGAAAAAATCCCTTAAAAATAATCACTGACTTCATCAACATCGCCCGTCACATTATCGGGACAGCCGTAACCCCGCCTTCCAGGTGCCTCAACCTCAGAAGTGGGTTACAATTACCCCAATGCTAGGAGAGAACACCAGAAATGTCGAATGAAAACCTGAGGCATTGAAAAAATTTACCAGGATCAACAATGAGTAGTAGTGGTAGATAATGGAATGTATTGCCTTTTTTTTCAGAATAAAGAAAATACATATGCATTTACATTGCGCACGGGCCTGCTTGGCCATACGTGCATTATTTTTCCATGAATAAAAAATAAAACAATGAGTATTTAGTCCACATGTGGTTTAGGAGTAATGCAGTTGCCTCATAAGCAGGGGCCCGGATTTAATCCTCGGCCAGGACCAATTTCCTTGTTGAGTTTTTTTTTTTTACCTGTAAGAGAAATGTTAGAAAACGGTAAATAATACTATTTGACCAATATTAATTATCCGCATTAAAAAAGGAAAACAGAAACACAGATTAATGGTTATACCTGAAGATTCAAAGACGCGATATGACATGTTGTTAAAGCATCTATAAATAAGATAAATTAAAGAATAACCCGTCATCTTATTAACGTCCTTCAAAACTTTCTTATAGAATGATTTTTTACTTTTTAAAATTTATTTGATTTGTAGACGCATTAAGGTCATATTGCGTCTTTTATTTTCTATAATTGATAAAATGAATGGCGAATATGATTAAGTGGGTCCTTGTAGTGAAATTCCAACACAGAATTTCCCTTGACTACTGAAGAAAATCAGGAAAAAACTGTCAGATTGGTCGGCACCGGCATTTGAACCAGGTCTCGAAAGCTACTGTTCGATCCAAATCGCTCGGCATTTTTAATGTTTTATTTTTTTAAATTCAAGATTAATTATAGATCCCCTTTAATATGTACTGTTATATGATTAAATGAGTCCTGTAATGACATTTCAACCCAGCGTATGCCTAAGTGACTGAAGAATACCAGGAAAGAAAAAACCTCAATCAGATTGATTGCCACCGGGATCTGAACTTAGGACCTCTCGCATAAGAGTCTCAACAACTATCGTCTGAGCCAAACCGCTTGGCCAGTTTTTCAGTAGGTTTATTAAAAAGTAAGAACGAACTTATTTAAATGGCAATCAGCTAAAAAAAAAAAAAAAAGTCGATACATTCACTTTAATTGTATAACAGATTCTCGGAAATTGAAAAACACAGATTGTCTAGTTTATTTTTTATTTTTTAATTCTGAGTTATCACACATTTACAACAATAAATTACCTACTATTAATTTTATTAAATAGTCGGTGAATAGGTGTTGCATTAGCAATATTTTATTTCATGGGCTCAAATGCACATTTTAATCGCACAGGTTAAAGTTACGGTAATGTAAGTTACATTTCTTTGTTTTCCAGAAATTAACATAACGCAAGCAAAAAAGACTACTGTAATAAATTCGGGAACAAAAACGTTGTATTCTATCATTTTAGGGGTGTCGCTGAATCCACATTTAACATACTGCAAAGATTTGAATTGAATTCGTAAATCTACGCGATGGACAGGACATTTGGCACGAATGAGGAATGAAAGAGGGACATGGAAACAAAGGAAAGCCAGAGAGAAATCGCCCAGTAGGTAGGGCAATGATGGGAGAGTAACATTAACCATAATTTAGAGAGGCGAATCATAGGCGTACAGGGAATGATTGAAAAAAAATTAGCTCAGGATAGGGATGTATGGAAATCATATTTCTTCCTCGTCTCCGGATTCGATAGTGCCAGTAAATTCGCTAGTTAGAAGCAGAAATTAAACATAGGCTCAATTCTGCAAAATAAATTAGGTTTTTTTCGGGGTTTTTCCTTACCTGCAAGACAAATGTCAGGAAGCTTAGGGCCCAACGGTCCCCGAAAATCATCCGGCCATCATCATAATCACCCTTATCATCCTTCACCGGTGTGGAAAGTAACGGAAAGCTACCACACCTATAACTCCCTAGCAAAGTTGCAAAGCAACTCGGGCCGAATTATTAGTCGTTCAAAATATCTCTGCAGGCGGAAGAATTGCGAAGCTCTCTTTGTTGCTACACGTGACGTCATCTAAGGCAGTGTTCAATGTCAGCGTCCCACGTCCCGTTCCCCTAAGCACTCATAGATAGCAGTGTCACGTGTTCTATTCCTGCATAAACACGACTGCAGTGCCCTCCGTCAACAACTGCGCTTACTCCTTGAACGGGTAATACAATGGATGGATACATGCATGCATTACAGGGACTCTTGTCCCAACTTTAAACTGAAGACACACAAAACTATTATTCACTCAGTGATATTATATGGAGAAAACATGAACATTTATTTTAAGGAAGGAGAAAATTATTTGAGAATAAATTTCTTACGAAAAACTTTCTACCAGAGAGATGTACAGAGGAATGGACTATATAACAGTGAGCTACATAATATTTATAGGAAACTAGATATATAATAACAGATAAGTCTTGTAGACTGCGATGGGAGGACATGTGGCACGAATGGGGAATGAAAGAGGAGCATGGAAGTTTCTGGTAGGAACACCAGAATGAAAACGCCCAGTTGGTAGACCAAGAATGAGGTGGGAGAATAACAATAACCATTATTTTTGGCCTTCGAGGAGAAAACCGATTATTAAAATTATTTATGATCAGTATAACTATTATGTAGCTAAAATTATCGAAAGTAATGCCACGAGTGATTTCCAATTTATCTAGATAATTTTAAAATCAAGAGTGGCATTTGTTAGGATTATTTAACGAATAAAATTAAGCTGTTTACTCACAAATCATTATTTAAATATAGTTATTTTAAAATATTTATATATTTAACGTAAACGGCGATGTTTGAAAACAAATGAGAAACGTTTATTTTGCTTCATTTGTTTATCACTGCAACCAGATCATATTATATTTATTACCAAAGGATCGCAATATTGTAAGAATGCACCCTAGTGGAGAACAAATTAAACACATCAAACTGTTTATAACCAACATTATTAATTAATTGCTGATGTCCTATGATGTAAATATGTCAACTATATTTTTCCCGAACGTTATTACATGGCAAATAATACGTTTAAAAAGTGTGAACAGTGATTTATTTTTATTGTGGTATAATCTATTGCTAGAAATGTTTTTCTATTATATCTCGCAAGCAGAATCTGGTTACATTCGTGCACTTTATATATATATATATATATATATTTTCTAATGCCACCAGGTTATCTTTTATGGCATTTCTGACTTTCTCCCCTAGCATTGGCTGAGTTGTAATCCATTTCTTAGGTTGGGGCACCTGGAAGGCGGAGTTACGATGGTATGATGGGTGATAAATGATAATGGAAGCGCCAAGAGAGTTCTTAACTTAAACTTAACATAAATTCCAGACCATGGTAACCATAGGAATAATTCTCTTTAAATAAAAATTCCTATAGTTTGACCGGGAATCGAACCCGGGACCTCATTAACGGTAGTCAGGAACGCTGACAAATAGCCCATGAGGCTGGTTGTACTATATTTATAATCTGGGAACCACTTGATAAAATGAAAGCGATAAAATGAAAGTGATAAAATCGAGGTGAAAAACTACTGTGATTGGTTGTAAATCAAAATTCATTGAAATGAAACGAGGAGTGAATTTAACTAGAGAATTTGGAAATCAAGAGTGGCATTTGTTTTATTATTTAACGAATAAAATTAAGCTGTTTAGTCACATGTCATTATTTAAGTATAATTATTTTAAAACATGTATATATTTAATGTTAACGGCGATGTTTGAAAACAAATGAGAAACGTTGTTTCATTTGTTCATCACTGCAACCAGATCATATTTATTGCCAAATAGAATCGTAAGATTGTAAAAATGCACCCTAGTGGAGTAAAAATGAATTACATCATTACAGGTTATTAATTAATTTCTGATTTCCTATGATGTAAATATGTCAATTATATTTTTTTGCAACGTTAATTCCTGGGAAATAATACGTTTAAGAAAGTGCAAACAGTGGTTTCTTTCTTCTTTTTTTTTTGTGGTATACTCATTTGCTACGAATGTTTTTCTATTATATCTCGCAAGCAGAATCTGGTTACATTCGTGCACTATACATACAATATGGGAGCCACTTGATAAAATGAAAGCGATAAAATCGAGGTGAAAAGACTGTGATTGGTTGTAAATCAAAATTCATTGAAGTGTGATTGGTCATTGACTGTCAGTTGGGGCACGAGTTAAATAGTAATAAGTAATGCCACGAGTGATTTCCAAATTATTGATAAATTCACGACTTACGAAGTGAGGACTATTTAACGAATAAAATGAAGCTGTTTACTCACAAATCATTGTTTAACTATAGTGATTTTAAATATTTATATATTTAATGTAAACGGCGATGTTTGAAAACAAATCAGAAATGTGAGGTTATGTTCATTCACTGCTGCTTGATCATATTATTTATTGCCAAATAAGATCGCAATATTGTAAGAGTGCACCCAAGTGGAGAAATAATGAAACACATCAAACTATATATCATAATCAACATTACGGGTTATTCATTTATTTTTTTTAACAACTCAGTAAAATCAAGGAATCTTTTCATTATTTGCTATATTCAATGTATTTTTTGGAGAAAAATAATGCTTTGACCTGTTCAGAACATTAAAAAGGATGAGCTTTCTTTATCACAAAAGCAGGAGCTGATAAAGAGAAATCGACAAAGAGCGAGGTGAAACACGACTGTCATTGGTTGTAAAACAACATTCATTGAAACGTGATTGGTCATTGACTAGCATTTGTGGCATGAGTTAAATAGTCACAATAATTATTAGGGCATGATCATGAAAATAAATTAACTGTTCTATAATGGGACGCTCTATCTTGCAAATTTATATTGGCTCATGTTGTCATTATACTTTCTAACAAAAGAGATATCTATTTTCTTTATATACATCGCACTAGTCTGCCACATTAGAATCAATAGATCTACGTTATACAGGGAATGATTGGAAAACATTATCTCAAGGCAGGGGTGTATGCAGAGCTAATGTCGGCGCGGTCATTAACCTGCGGGTTCGGTAATGCCAGTGACTTGTTTAGTTTTAGTTCATTTTAATTTTACTATTGACGAAAATGACACCACTGTAATTTAATCCGTCAAATTGTTAATTCTGAATTGTCTAACATTACGTTGCGTTGGACCTTGAATGCTACAAGTTGCGAGTGCGTGATAAGCAGAGTCGATGTAAATGTAACGCATTCACCAGGGTTGTTACCCCTCCTCAAAGAGGTCACTCAGTGGAAGATGTTGCGTGGTTAAATTTCACTACTTTGTATACTCACTTAATCAATAGCCATGTGATTTAAAAGGCAACTTCCTTTCATTTTCAAATATTAATACAAATTTCACGACACTCAAAGGCAGGGATATCGCTTTCTACTCTATTTGTTGTAAAGAGATAATGGAAATTGTTAACTTTCTTTCTTTCCCTTAGTTATAATCTCTCCATTTCTAGGTGCTTTTAAGTACTCAACCCCACTCGGTCATACAAGGACATGTCTGTCTTGAGTCGATGTTTTCTTTATAAATTAGCCTTCAAACATTTTTCGAAAAAGAATCTAAAGTAACAAATGGAAAATAATGACTTTTCTCGTTTTTCTTATTTATTTACAATGTTAATAATATTTCATTATGGAACACATACATATATTTTTTTGATCACATAAGCAAGTGATGCTATGGGTCATTCCATATTTTTAAAAAAGCCTGAAATAGTATTTTAAAGCATATTTTACAATTGTAATACCTAATCTAGATGGCCAAGTCTTAATTATTTAGAGCTTAAAAATAAGAGATTTACTCGGAAAAGAAACCATTATTATGAAGTACTTTACATGACATACCGGTAATCGAGTTCTTATTTCGTTACGTCATGTTAGACTACATAATTTCATTGATTTTTTAAAAATAGCGCTTTTAACCTTCACCGCAAGTAACGTAGTTATGGTCATCCGAAATACCTACCAGTTAACAGTGATTCACTGATATTATGCTTTACAGATGTTTTGTTTAATCTGGCAAAGTTAAGGGTACAATGCAAGACCTTCCGATTGATTTAACCAGCACAAATATACAGTGTAATATAAGGAATTACGAGATCCATGGATATAAATAAATAATAGTTTAAAAAATAATTTTAATTTCCAACACGCTTGGGATAAAATTAAAGTGATCAACAAAAAAATCATCTCCAACACATCTAGAATAAAACTATAGTTATCTACAAAAAATAATTTTACCATCAAAAGCGTAGGGTGCTCTATATCAATTAATATATTTGATAATAAACAGATATTGGTAAAAGTAAAGTCTCTAAGAAGAAAACATAAAAACCATAAAAGCATCCCATGCTTTTGATGTTAAAATTATTATTTTTTTAGATAACTCTTGTTTTATTCTAGATGTGTAGGAGATGATTTTTTTGTTGACCACTTTAATTTTATCCCATTTTTTTTCATTTTTTAGTTTGGTTTTTTAATAAAGTGTGTTTTTTTAGTTTTTTTAAACTATTATTTATTTTTTACTTTGGTTTTCTAATAAAGTGTGTTGTTTTAGTTTTTTTAAACTATTATTTATTTTTTAATTTTTTGTTTAATTGATTGTCATAAACCGGAATCCCATGAAAATATATGGACTAAAAAGTCGATAAGTCCGCAATCTATTATACCGGTTTTTATTTTTCATGTCCTGATGATCCTGGCCAGGATCTTAGAAAAAATTATGAAATTATTGTATTGTAATTGGTCGTTTCCAAGTATACAAAGTTTCAAGTCGATCGAATGTTTTTAAGTGGGTGAAAATCATGTTCAATGATTCTGTTACATAGACAGATACAGGTCAAGCTAACATAAAGCTTGTAAAATGCATTGCATTTTTACATAAAACTAAGAAGAGAGAAATGCATTCTGTACATTAATCACAATATAATTACGATATGAAATTAGACAGTATACCTGATAATATAGACGATGGTAATAATAGTAATAGTAGTAGTAATACTAATAATAATAATAATAATAATAACAATAATAATTTTTTAATTGTATACACAGATTTTCAGTGTTTACACATCTTTCTGTGCCTAAAGTTTTATTTTCCTTCTCCACTCGTCTCTATCCATCCACTACATTTCCCCCAGTCCTCTTGTTCTCACTCCATTTCTTATTTCTTGCATCCGCGAGTTTCGAGGTATTCCTTTCCTTCTTCTTCCAGGTGAACACCATTCTAATGTTTCTCTGGATAACCTTTCTTCTTGTATTCGTCGTACATGCCCTTACCAATTTAATTGCTTGTATCTTATATAATAATAACAATAATAATAATGATAATAATAATAATAATAATAATAATAATAATAATAATAATAATAATAATAATAATAATAATAGATTATGTATGAGGTATGCCTATATTCTAATTGTTAGCATGTCTCTCTGTCTTCCTAGGGCACAGGTTTGATTTTAACTCTAGGCTCATTGCAGAAATGTTTGTATGACAATGGGTTTTCGAATAGGTAGTCTAGAAGAACAATTAAGAAGCTACTTATATTGAAGATTAGCAAAATCCGGTTAAGAAAACTGGAATTAAGGTTCAAAGAATCCATCACGTTAATCAAGTGATTCTATATTGTTACCTGCTTATCAGTGACAAAACCATTTTTGTTATCCTCAACTTTTTAGAACATTCGTATCAAGTATTGAAATTTTAAATAATAATAATAATAATAATAATGATAATAATAATGATAAAGTACTGGTGCAGTATATAAACATCTAAGTTTTTTTAATGCAGAGGCATTGATATAAATATCATTGGCCTTGCAATGTCCATCCATAGTAATTCTGCCCGAGGGCAGGTCTTACACTGCAATCATAGCATTTTCATGCGATGCTTTTCAGCTTTCCTAGGCAATTATAGGTGTGGTAGCTTCCCGTTGCTTTCCACACCGGTGAAGGATGATGATGATGATGATGACCGGATGATTTTCGGAGACCGTTGGGCCCTAAGCTTCTAGACATTTGTCATGCAGATGAGGAAAAACCCCGAAAAAAAACCTCGCCCAGGAACCTGTCCCGACCGGGAATCGAACCCAGGCCCGCTGCGTGACAAGGCAGCACGCTACCTCGAGGCCACAGCGGCGGCAC
Organism: Diploptera punctata; assembly: GCA_030220185.1. NCBI lineage: Eukaryota > Metazoa > Arthropoda > Insecta > Blattodea > Blaberidae > Diploptera > Diploptera punctata. The sequence continues at coordinate 311,717 of JASPKZ010006091.1, forward strand.
TTTCAATGTCAAAACAAAAAAAGAAAAAGAAAATAGATCGAAGAAAAGAACATATATAACGCAATGTCGGGGGTATTTAGCCACTCGTATTTTCTCTTCTCAATATCTAAGAAAATAATTATATAAGTTGATTGTTATTGAGGTACTCGTACATTTTTACAGACAGTTGTTTCATTACCAATGTCGAATTTTAAAGAGGATTTGATCTAAAACATAAATTTGTATGCACAGTGCAAAAAAAAATGGCGCATAAGGTCATAACCACGATATGCAGTATTAAAAAATGTTATTTTCTATTTATACGAAAATTAATTTTAAAACATTGAAATCTGAACGTAAGATTTTCTAACAATACAATTTGTACATGTAAATGGTATTGAACTTGCGAACTTACAGTAAGCAAAATGATAGCGGTTTAACGTCTTAATTTAACTTTTGACCATCTACTGTATAGTGACGCATATCAACATATGCATTGTTGTTCAGTGTCGTAACAAAGTGTTTCCTTCCATATCAATCAGTTAAATTCTGGGCTACATAAAACCGAAGTTTTTCTCTTCATTCGTAAGTCTTCCAAACTCACTAATAGACTATAGTTTCATTCAAATAGAGAGATCATGATTCATTTGGTCTTTTTACCTCATGGATAAAAAAATATTCGTAGTTATTATGTTAGTTTTTTTTACGTGTTACGCGACCCGGCCTTACATCTTACACATACAATCATTAGCGGTAAATAGAAGAGAGTTTTGGATCCTTCTAGAACATGTAAAATCTATGTTGTGCATATGAGTTAGGAAAATACTCAAATATAAAATGTATGTACCCAAATTTGAAAATGGTACCTGGCGAAGTCGAAAAAAATATATAACTGCAAACTCTATACAAGAATATTAATATTGTAACTGATGATATATATATATATATATGTCATTATAAGAAAAATAAATGCCTGGACGGGATTCGAACCCGGAACTCTGGGTATATATATATATATATATATATACTCTAGGTATATATATATATATATATATATATATATATTATACATATAAGAAGAAAAATGGAATGGCTAGGACATGTTAGCAGAATGAATGATGATAGAGTGTCCAATATTACTTTAGACGCCAAATTAGTCAGAAAAAGAAGAGTTGGAAGACCAAGAATACGATTGATGGATGATATTTACAATGCCATCAGGCAATTTGGTATTAAAATATGGAGAATGAAGGCTCTAGTCGGGGAAGAATTAATGTTGGTGATCAGGAAGATCAAGGTTAAATTCAAAGGAACATAACACCAAAGTGGAAGGTGACCAAGCCATCGCATCTTTTATACTCTTCACTATTGCTATCATATCCTATTCTTGATACAACATTATTAATTCTCCGTTCTTTACTATTCGCAATCCGTGATTTTTTAACAGTGCCAAAAACGCTTCGTATAATGTTACTTAAAAAAATAATAAATATTTCTGATTTATTTTCTGAGAATTCAGGTTTCTTACCTTCCCTTCAAATGTAGATTAAGAGCTGAACTAACTAACTGTCTTGTAAATCACAATGAGTTACGGAGCATTCACAATAGCCGCTTTCTATATCTCCAACTTGAACCATCGTATAAAATTTTCATTGACGAGTTTTTCTTTACTTTGTAGATGTATTCTAAATCTTATATGATACTGGATTCAGAATAGCTCTCTTAAAAACTCAACTATTCTTAGCATCTCTCTATAGAAACTTTCACTTGCAGATCCATCCTATTAACATGCATTTACATTAGCTTAAAATAGCCAAGTCACGTCGATGAAAACTACATTTTGCAAAGTAAGAGTTTTTTTAGAATTCATAAAGTAATCTTAAGTTTGTATATTTATCCACCTCTGGATTCGAGATTCGTGGATTCAACTTTGGACAAGGCCAGCGAGGACTATTATTACCTAGTACGTGGCTTTGGCTAAAAGTAGGTCCCGTGTCAAAAAAGTATGTGGCATGTTAAAGATCCTCGGATATGAGAGCGTCATCGTCATCATATTCAGCACTACGGTCCTGGCTTCCTTCACAATCTTCCGCCAATAATCTCGATCTTGTGTTTTATATTCTCGTATTTTTAATATATTCTTCTATATCCTGGAGCCGTCTTTTCCGCGGCCTTCCTCTACGACGAACTCCAATAAACCCACTGTTTAAAAAGTGATTTGGCAGTCTCACATTTTCCAAGCGAAAAAAATATGACCAATCCAACTAACTCTGAGAGACTTAATATATCTTACAATATGTTATCCACATGTTTTGACCTATGGTAGTGAGACATGGAGCCTCACTAAAAGATCAGAGATAGCCTAAATAATTTTGAAAAAAAAGTACTCAGAAAAATATTTGGACCGATAAATATTAATGATCAGTGGAGAACACGATACAAAAAAGCACTCTATGGCAAATACAATGAACCTGACCTTGTCAGTTTTATTAAGTTAAGGAAATTGGAATGGGCTGGCCATGTACAAAGGCTCTCAACAGACCGAACACCAAAAAAGGTTCCTACAGCAAGTTTTATGGGGAATAGACGAGTTGGAAGACCGAAAAAACGATGGGAGGATGGTATTAAGGAAGATGCTGCAAATCTACTTAAGTGTCGCAACTGGAAGCTTGCTGCGCAAAATAGAAATGATCGGAGGCAGAAGTTAAGGGAGGCCAAAGCTCGAATTTGAGCCAGTCAGCCATTCGATGGATGGATGGATGTTATCCACATAATATTCCATTTATTTCGAAGTTTGTTCTTATTCTCCATATGTTTTCCTCACAAAATGGCCATGAATTTCTCTTACAATGTTCCTTTCATTCAAATATTCTTACTGCTTTCTAATTAGACTGGTTTAATATCCTTGTTTCGCAGCATGTGCAACTATTAGTATTTTATATAGTTTTAGTTTGGATGTTCTTGTTAGTAATTTAGACCTTGTCAGTTTGGAATCTGTGTAGCCTATTACTGTTTATTTCTCATTATTATACTATTTTTTATCTCTTCTGAAACACTCCCTGTATAAATAAATTAAGTTTCCAAGTATGTAAAGTTTTTAAATTTGGATGTAAGAGTAGGTCTATAGGCCTATCCCTAGTAAAATTCTCATCCTATGACGTCAGCATATCATAACGGAAGTGGATGGCGTTACACCCAGGAAACAAAGAAACTCATGTTAGAAGAAATATATTTTATGAGCAATGTGAGAAACATATAGGAATTCAAATCAGATTTTTGCTTATAGGGGTCCCTCGCCCGTAGCCTCTATCCGAAAAATCATTACTTATTCATCAGTCAATCATTTAGAGTGATCTAAGAATCATGCCTTGGAGCAGGACTTAGGAACATGTGCTAGTTTGAGTCCCATACGGGAAGAAATTATCTCATGGAATTTTGGTCATATGGGACTGGTGTTCACTCAGCGTCATGAATAATTTAGATAGCCACAATAAATAGCGACTCACAGAGTTAAGTGCCGATGATGATGATGATGATGATGATGATGATGATGATGATGATGATGATGATGATGATGATGATGATGATGATGATGATGATGATGATGGTCCCTGATGGTGAAGTTTTTCCATGCTTCAGTTCTTCTAGTTTGGCATTATCAGAAGAAATGGGGTTTAAATGTTAAACGCTCCAGTTATTTTTCGTAAAAGCGGAAGTGAAGGTGAAGCAATGAAAGTATCGATTCCCCGGAGTCAACACCCGGAGTTGCGCTATTCATGGGGGTAACACATGTGGGCTATATCAACAGATGCAACAGATTAAAACAGTCCTGCCAAACCATACTTATTCTTGGATGATGATAATGTTAATAATAATAAATATAAAACCGGTTTAACAATGTAAACATATGTTCCGATGCCTAATGTTCTATGTATTAAATATCAAATTTAAATATCCTCTACAGTCTTCCCTATTATTACAGTGTAATAATAATAATAATAAGGTGTCGGCACCGGATTTTGTCTTCACTCTTCTCTTCATCAACCCCCCCCTTCATACAGCATATACTACAAACAAAACTAACACATACACTCATCCTACACTCCTTTCTGTATACAATACGAAAATACATCATATAAGTAAAATGGTTTGCTGAATTAAATATAGGCCACATTAATATTATTTATCCTCTTAGCGCGGAATACGAAAACGAAAATTATATATATATATATAATATATATATATATATAGGCATCGGATTCACATACGTATACATAATAAATAATATAATAATAATAATATAATAATAATAATAATAATAATAATAATAATAATAAATAATAATAATAATAATAATAATAATGATACTAAACTAATAATGATAATAAAACTAATAATGATACTAAAACTAATAATGATACTAAAACTAATAATGATACTAAAACTAATAATGATACTAAAACTAATAATGATACTAAAACTAATAATGATACTAAAACTAATAATGATACTAAAACTAATAATGATACTAAAACTAATAATGATACTAAAACTAATAATGATACTAAAACTAATAATGATAATAATACTAATAATGTTAATAATAATAACGATAATAATAATTATAATTATAATATTGTTTTACCTGTTCTAACAGAGTTGAGGCCATAAGGCCTTCTCTTCCACTCAATCACCATAAATATACAAGATACAGATTAAAATTAGTCCTATATTCCTACCCTATAATAAATAATAATACATTTTATACTCTAGGCCTATAATTATATAGGCCGTATAATACTAAGAATTTGTGGATGGAAGTAAATATAAATAAAACAAACATATGATCACACTTAGAAATACATTAGGTCTAAATAATGGAAATGGACGGTTAATAACAAATGAGGGGCATTTTGAAGAAGTGGTTGAATTCAAATACCTGGGAACAATCGAGTACAAATAGGAATGAGGTGCAGAAAGAAATTAAACATAGTATCAACTCTAGAATCGTGTGCTATTACGCCTTACAAGGATTCTGGTCATCCCAACGTTTTTCAAAAAAAAAAAAAAACTTTGAGAGGAGAAAATATAAGAGAGTGTTTGAGAATATAGAGCTTAGGAAAATTTTGCATCGAAATAGACTAACAGACGTGTGAATGGGGAAGACTGAAAAAACAGGGAGCTACATTACATGTATGAGAAATCAAATCTAATAACAGTTAGGCCTAAGTCTCGTAAACTGCAAGGGACATGGCATAAGGGACGAATAGGGAATGAAATTGGGGCATGTAAACTCCTTGCATGAGAACCAGAGGGAAATACCTAATAGACAGGGCAATTATAAGGTGAAAAATAACATTAACCATTATTTGAGGAAAGTAAATTATGCAGGGGATGATTGAAAAATAGGAATGTATGGAGAGCTTATGTCTGCGCGGTTATGAACCTCCAGGTTTGATAGTGCCTGTAAGTTAATTATACGAAAGTTGAAAAATATAAACATACACTAAAAATATAAACATAGTAATTTTTTTGTAGACTAAATATTTATACAGTAGATAAGGAGCAGAAATCCTGAAGCTCACATTAACCAGGTACACGTCCATCGAATTGTGATACATCAGCACTAGACAGGGCGCACACACCCAGACTCTTATGTGGATTTTGAAAACCCCTATCCAATCTGGTATCAAGCCCGGGTCGCTGGAATGGAAGGAAGGAACTCTAACGAACACGTCATGGCGTCTCTCCATTGTTAATCTTAATTTAACATGTTATTAATAATTTTTTTCTTTCTTCTTTTCCATAGTTTATCTTCTCCCTTTAAGGTACCTTCACGTCACCCGGACCTTAAAGGGGCACGATCTTTCGGGAGAGAATACTAAACTCTGGATCACATATAAACTTATACTCCTTTGACAATAAAAGGACATCACAGACTTCCTCGGATAAGTGATCAGGTCAATACCAGTTCCATCTCCGAGACAATACGAACTTTTAAGACAAGATACGCCATTAACTCACATATTAATACTAAACAATGCGAATATGATATGAATGATTATGGTGGCCAGATGGTGTTCGGAGATTGTATAAACCTTATGTTTCCCAACATTTGTATAATAGTTAAGAAAAAGGTGAAAATTCTTATCCACGAAACTTGTCCTGGCAGGTGATCGAAACCGAGCCACTTGCAGCTGAGGGAACGACGTTGTTCCTAGACCAAATCCAAGGACATTATTTATTATTATTATTATTATTATTATTATTATTATTATTATTATTATCGCCTTTAACATAATAACAAAAATATTATTATTATTATTATTATTATTATTTATTATTATTATTATTATTATTATTATTATTAACTTCATTATCATTATTATATATTATTATTCAACTGGCAGAGATAAGACCATAAAGATTTATTTACCACTTCCATTTATCCATAGTAATTCTGCCCGAGGGTAGGTCCTTCACTGCAATAATTTTCATGCTATGCTTCGCAGCTTTACTAGGGAATTAATAGGTGTGGTAGCTTCCCGTTGCTTTCCACACCTGTGAAGGATGATGATAATGATAATGGACGGATGACTTTTGGGGACCGTTGGGCCCTAAGCTTCCTGACATTTGTCTTACAGGTGAGGAGAAACCCCGAAAAAAATCTCACCCAGGAGCCTGTCCCACCGGAAATCGAACCCGGGCCAGTTGCGTGACAGGGCAGCACGCTACCTCGAAATCACAGCGGTGGACTCTCTACCACTTAAACAGTCAAAAATTTGGTTGATACAGAAAAAATAGTAACACACTTACTCACGGGCACTATCGAACCCATAGGTTCATGGCCGCGCGGACATAAGCTCTCCATATATTCCTATCCTGAGCTAATGCTTTTCAATCATTCCCTGTATAATCAAATTCCCTCAAATCACACTTAATGTTGTTCTCCCACCTCATTCTTGGTCTACCAACTGGGCGTTTTCCCTCTGGCTTTCCTACAAGAAGCTTCCATGCACGTCTTTCATTCCCCATACGTGCAACATGTCCTGCCCATCGCAGTCTACGAGACTTTACTGTTCTTATTATATCTGGCTTCCTATAAAGACCATGTAGTTCATTGTTATGTAGTCTCCTCCATTCACCTGTCTGTTCATCTCTCTTTGGTCCAAAAATTTTCCTAAGAACTTTATTCTCAAATACTCGTAATCTCCTTTCCTCCCTTAAAGTAAGAGTCCATGTTTCGCACCCATATAATATAACTGGTAGAATAATAGTTTTATATATATTTTCAGCTTAACGTTTTTTGAAAGGAGTTGGGACATCAAGAGTCTCTGCAATGCATAATAGCATGCATTTCCATAATTGAGCCTATGTTTAATTTCTTTGTGCGTCTCATTCCTATTTGTGATTATTGTTCCTAGGTATTTGAATTCAGCCACTTCCTCAAAATTTCCCTCATTTGTCATTAGCTGTCCATTTCCATTATATACTGAATTTCTACCTGTGACCATATATTTAGTTTTACTGATATTTACTTCCAGTCCTAATTTCTTAGTATTACTCAATAGTGTGTGCGTGTTGGCCTTTAGTATCTCCTCGCTATCGGCCAATAGTACTACATCATCAGCATAAACTAACAGCTTATTAATACCATTCAGTTGTAAGCCTTCCTCATTCTCTAAAGATTTAATTGCATGCTCTAGTACAAAATTAAATAGTAGAGGAGATAGTGCATCTCCTTGCTTCAACCCATTCTGGATTTCAAAAGTGTCTGAAAACTGTTTGCCTACACGCACCCTACTCTTTGTGCCATTTAGACACATTCGTATAAGTCTAACCAACTTTTTAGGAATTCCGAACTCCAGCAGGATACTCTATATAACTTCTCCCTCTTAATTGAATCATATGCTTTTTGATGAAGTCCTATACATATAGTTGATGTACAGTGCCATTAGGCCCTATATTCCCATTTCTTTTCTAAAATCTGGCTTATACTAAAAATCTGATCTGTTGTAGACCTGTTTCTTCTAAATGCACATTGATGATCTCCTAGAATGTCATCAATGTAGGGAGTAAGTCTGCTTACTAATATATTTGTAAGAATTTTGTATGAAGTTGAAAGTAATGAGATGCCCCTGTAGTTGTTGCAATCAGTTTTATCTCCTTTCTTATAAATTGGTACGATAATTTCATTCCTTCCATTCATCTGGAAGAGCTTCTTTTCCCCAAATCATACTAAGCAACCAGCGTATTATGTCTATCAATTTTTCTCCTCCTGATTTTATGAGTTCTGCTGGGATCTCATCTGAACCTGATGCTTTATACATCTTCAATTTTTCAATCGCCATTTCGACCTCTAATGCACTTGGCTCTGCGACTAGCATTTCTGCTGTCTGTAACTTATCCTCCTCAATGTCCTGTTCTGTATGTACATTTAATAGCTGATTAAAGTAACTTTTCCATCTATTTAATATACTCCTAGAATCTGCAATCATATCCCCATTTTCATTTCGAATTATGTTTGTTCTAGCCTGAAACCCTTTCTTCTCTATACTAATTCGCTGATATAATTCTCTAATGTTCCTATTTTTTGCATTCATTTCAAGATCATTAATCTTCTCTCTCAAATATTCCCTCTTTTTACTCTTTAGTAACTTAGTGGTTTCCCGTCTAATACTACCCAACTGCTCTAAATTTACCTCATTTGGCTGGTGTAACCATTTAATTTTTGCTAGTTTTCTTTTCTTTACAATGTCGGCACATTCCTCATCAAACCATTTATTGTTTTGCCTCTTTTTTAAACAACCAATGCTTTCTGATGCTGACAATTTAATATCATCATCTCTTATAGCCTCCCATTCTTTATTTATATCAGGTTCTTCTTCGTTTGCCACATTGTCATCTGAAGATTCCAGTACTTCAAATCTATTAGCAATTTTGATTTGGTATTCTTGCCGCATTTCATCATTTCTCAAGTTTTTTAATTCATATTTTACAGAATCATCTTTAGCATTCGTTCCTCTCATAAGCGATAGCCGTTGTCTGATTTTCACTCTGACCAGATGATGATCCGAAATGCAGTCTGTCCCTCTAACTGATCTAACATCAATGATGCTACTGTGCCAGCGTTTATCCACTAATACATGATCTATCTGGTTCCGAGTTTCTCCCATCTGGGGACGTCCAGGTGTATTTATGAATATCCTTATGCTGAAATGTGTGTGCTCTTAACAATCAGATTCTTTGATGTGGCAAATGTGACTAATCTAACCCCGTTGTCGTTACTATCTTCATGAAGACTGAATTTGCCTATTGTTGGTTTGAATATATCTTCCCGCCCCCACTTTTGCATTAAAATCTCCTAAGACAATTTTTATATGATATCGTGAAAGGCTATCAAATAAGCATTCTAATTCTTCATAGAACTCTTCCTTGATCTTGTCATCTTTATCTTCTGTGGGAGCATGTACATTTACAATTATAAAATCATGTCGTTTACCCTTTAGAATTATGTATGATATCCTATCATTAACAAACTTAATATCTCGGATAGCGGATAGGATCCTCCTTCTGACAAAAAAAAAAAAACCCGTTCCAAATGCAGGTCTTTCTGCACCCCCATAGAATACTGCAAAGGTTGCTGATTCCTGACTACCTACTCCTGGCCACCTAAATTCCTGTAAAGCGACTATATCCAAGGGCGATTTATCTAATTCCCGCGTCAATATCTCTAGTGCCCCGCAATTGTATAAAGTCCTTACATTCCATGTTCCTAGGAACATGTCCCTGTGTTTGAGCCTTTGGCATGGGTTCCCTGAAGTAGTCCCCGCCCGGAGAACCGAATGGGGGACTATTCGACCTCCGGAAAATTTTACCCCATTTTAACCCATGTCCGCATTTCTTGACGGTTGTATTTTTACGGTAACAAAAATTATAAATAAACATAATATAAAATAAATATGGCGGATGATAAAACAATGTATTGCATCGAACATAGGCGAACATACAAAAAACGTGTAACAGGTTAATACCTATACAGTATATTAAATATCACATGAAGTTGAAAACAAAAACAAGACAGTACAAAATAAGAAATGAATTCCTTTGGAGATAAATGAATGTCACCACATCTGTTATTAAGAGGATTGAAAATCAAACTCTTAAATTGTATGGCCATGTACAAAGAATGGAAAATGAAAGATGGCCAAAAAATATATACCAATGGTCACTCCCTTGAAGAAATAAACATGGCAGATCAGGATGGAAATGGAAAACCTATGTCAGAACTATAATAGATGATAGGAATTTGGAAGAAGGAGATTGTAATGATGTAAATGAATGGAAACTGAAGGCGGCAAACCTATAAGTGGGGGAAAGTCGAGGAAGAAGAAGTTGAAAACAATAACAAACAAATGCTAAATAAAGTTAAAAATAATTATAACCTCTAAAATTATGAACATTTAATACTCCAAAATATAGGCACACGCCTTTTCAACAGATTGAAGCCATAGACACGTGAAGTTTCTAAGAGCCTGCTGCGTCTGATGCAACGACGTTACCCCGAAACAACAGCGATGTATGTTCTTTAATTTGAAAACACCTTTAACATCTAGGTCATATAGCTTAATAGTTTTATTTATTTATAGTTTTTACTTAGCCTTAGTGACATGAAAGCTGAATATGAAGAAATGAGCCCTGATAATAAAATTCCAACCCAGCGATTTATTCCCTGACGTCACCGGAACCTGAACTCGGGACCATCGAATACGAGTTTCTAAGGCTACCACTTGAGTCAACTCGTTCGTTACTACAGATATATATTTACTTTTTTAAAGATGCCTTTAACATCTAGGTCGTAATTATATCGTCTATTGATTTTATTTGTTCATATGTTTATTTATATTTAATGATATTATGGAATTTTCCTCTGGCCCTAAGGGTCGCGGGTTCAAACCCGGCTGGGGCCGATGGAGTTTTTTAGGACAGAAAAATCCAAGGAGCAAGTCCTCCGGGAGGAATTTTATGCCGTGGGTCCCGAGAATGAAAATTTTCAGGCTCGTAAAGATCCTTAAGCCTGAATAAAGAGGCCTCTAAGCAAATTTACCGAACTCAACGTCCTAGTAATACCTTGGTTGCCTGGTAGATGTCTCATTGAGTCGGTGTGTTGACCGTATGCCATTCATGACATCTATGGGCAAATAAGGCGACTCAATTAACTTGGTCTGGTGACTCCTGACAGAGGAGAGACTATGGCGCAACATTGGGCTACGCCATTATAGATTAATGTTATGGAATAGTGGACATGATGAAATGAGTCCTAATAATGAAATTCCAACCCAGCATTTGCCTTGGCAATTGAGAAAACCAGAAACAAAAACTCGTCAGTCAGATTGCTCGGTGCCGGGATTTGAACCCGGGACCTCCAGGATATGAGTCTCAAATTCTATCATATGCACCAACTTGGTTCAGTATTTTAAATATTTAGTGAATTTTCACAAAATATATAAATACAATACACACACCCTACACAGCTTACTGATAGATCCCAGACGAGACATTACCAAATATATCGTAACGTCTCAGAAAATTGAAACAAAAATGATCAATGAAACGTGTAAGTAATCAAAAGACGCGCGCTAGGGGTTTCGTTTTTGTTACGTTTGGTGACGTAGTGGTCGCCTGGACGCTGCAAGATACAAGTCAATAAAGTTTGTTTGCAGTGTCTTGTCAGTTGGTGTTGAGTTCTCTGTTCTGTATTTATATTGAACATGGCGTTTTTCGGAAGCATGATGCGCGAGTTCTTGGACGATCCTTTTTTTAAGTGAGTATCGGTGCCTTTCCCAGTATCTCTCTTCTAATATTACAAGTATCCCATTTAATTTATTTATTGCAAACTAAACCAGATGAAGATAAAAATCACCCATCATAATTTTACATTATTAAATAGTAGATTAAATGCTTTTAAAATTTCATATTAATTAAAAGGTTGTTAATCTTAATATAATTTATATTCTTGTATTATTTTAATATGAATTATTTTAGTTGTTCGTTACAGAGTTTTTGAAATTAAAAACATATTGGTTTTTAAATTTTAAAGTAGATTAAATTTATTTTGATGTAGGTGCTAATTAAATAATTGTTCCATTATACTATATGTATGTATGTATGTATGTATGTCTGTCTGTCTGTCTGTCTGTCTGTCTGTCTGTCTGTCTGTCTCTCTCTCTCTCTCTCTCTCTCTCTCTCTCTCTCTCTCTCTCTCTCTCTCTCTCTCTCTCTCTCTCTCTCTCTCTCTCTCTCTCTCTCTCTCTCTCTCTCTCTCTCTCTCTCTCTCTCTCTCTCTCTCTCTTTCTTTCTCTTTCTCTTTTGTATCTAAAAATCTTAAAATATAATAAAAACAATGTAACTTATGCTAAAAAAAACAATCTAGTGAACGATTCCAGTATAACAAGGCATTCATAATAGATTTTTAAGTCCGTTATTTACAGAGATGGGTAATAGCCATCATACGGATTGCATGTGGTTAGCATGTTGGGCCTCCCAGCCGTTATAGCCAGTTAAGAGTTTATGATATTAAAGTTATTAAACGGAATTGATCTTTCATATTAATTAAATTATTAATTTATTTTAATTATAATTCATTGGGCTATATTAATTTAATATAATATTTGTTCTGCATTTTATTTACCGACTGACGCTAGGTTAAGGTTTTGTGATTATCGTATCTTATATTTTATGTACACAAATTATAATTCCGATATAAACTGAAAACGTAACTAAAGTGTAACATGAAATTCCTAACATCATACCGAGTACATTCATTCTAAAACTATATATAGACCTGTAATTGTTTTCTTCCCTTAGAATGAGAGAATCTTCATTATAGTATATCAGTAGCTATAAAATTAGCTACAATATCTTAAATGGTTCCAGAGAAAATGGGACATAAATTTGCTTAATTCAACATTTTCTCGTTAAGAAAATTCTACATACACGCTGATCACCCATAAAGCATTATATCCATTTTATGTCAGGGTTTAATCTTTCTTCCTAATAAAAAATTATATTATCAAGATATTCATCGTGGCATGTTTAAATATAGACTTTCGCTTAGTATTTATACAGGAGTCATGCAGTTACACTTGTTGCAACGTGCATTAAAATGTGCTCAAGTCAAGTGTGTCGAATTTTCTGACACTTGCGGCTCTACAAGTGTGATATTAATACAGGTGCATTTCGATACAATTCTGGTGAGTGTCAAACAATTTCTTATGAAGTAAGATTAACATTAAATGTATTATCATTCATTCATAATATAATTGAATCGTGGAAAATAATAATAAAAAAAGAGGACCAGCCGATTTTTCCCCCGAGAATTTGTTAGGCGGTTAACAAAATATACACGTAATAGGCCTACATATTTTATTTTGGACGACCAATCATATCATAAAACTTGGTTCCTAAGTTCGAATGAATTGTGAAGATTAATAATAAAAATGTATTAATATTTATTTAAAAAATCAGTAACCTAAAGGGATACTCCCTGATAAGCGTGAATATAGGTGTGAGTTTTTTTTAATAGGTTGAATTGATTACCCATCTGGTCGTTTATTCCCAGCCTCCCCTTCAGCTCCAACTCGTAATGTGTCTTTCCGCTGCAACATCAGTGGCGTGCAGTATTGTTAAGATTAATTTAAAATACTAAAAGAACAGGGGAGCGGGTGAAACCGAGTAGAACTTACTGGGTCGAATATAAATTTCGATCTTTAATAACAATTGAACTGTTAAAATTTTAGGTATAACTAAATTTACACTTTTAGTTTGATCATGCAGCTTTTATAATTATTTCTTTGTCAATGTTTCTGCGGTATTGATTAGATCTTATTGCATATCTTCTTCGTTTCATCTCGTTTTCCCGTTAGAGGGACCGAATTTGCAAAAATCATCAAACGATCTCGACATTCCATGTCAACATCTATCTATTCTATCCATTCGACTCTTCTTTTCTCTACTTTCTTCTTAATTCGTTCTTCTCAGCTATTTCTCGGCTGACCTCTTGGTCTCTTCCCTCCTAATCTAAATTCTAGTGTATGTTTTGGTATCACTATTAATTTATTTGACGTGGTCATATTATCCGATTCTATTATCTTCAATTTTATATTTTATTCTGTCGAAATTCAAAATGTCTCTTGTTTTGGGTTCTGAATTCCATCTCTAGTTTTTTAAACATTCTCCTTAGAAACTGTATCTCTCTCTTTTTTCCTTGAATTCTACTCAAATCCTCACTTTTGTTACTCTCTATGAGAAACTTTGTTAAATTTTGATGCACACCCAATACCTGGGCTTTAGAGTGGCAGATAACTAAATGAGAGTTAGGTATTCATAATAACATTAATAACCAATCATGAGCGTCAGGAATTCATGAGGGAGAACTTGTACCCTCATTTGAAAACAGATTTAGACTGTTTTTTAATGTTTGTGAGCAAGAACTTTATATAGGTTCATAGTCGGCCGCGGTGGACTAGTGGTAATGCTCCTTGCCTCTGGTCCCAAGGGTCGCGGGTTCAAACCCGGCCGGAGTCGATGGATTTTTAGGACGGAAAAATCCAAGGAGCAAGTCCTCCGGGAGGGACTTTAAGCCGTGGGTTCCGAGTCTGAAGATTTTCAGGCTCGTAAAAAATCCTTAAGCCCGAATGAAAAGGCCTCTAAGCAACATTTACCGAATTTTCCCGTCCTAGTAATACCTTAGTTTCCTAGATGTCAGTATGAGGCGGAACGCTGACCACGTACCACTCAAAATGACATCTATACGAAAACAAGTGTAACTAAATTAGTATGGTTCAAATTCTTCCCTGTAGGGGGAGAGCGCCTAAATCTCTGTAAAGGGAAAACATAGGATTACAGTACAATACAATTTTCTGCCTAGTCTCGTTAAAATAGAAAATGAAAACGTATTCGGATTCAACAGTCTGTCTGTATGTTTTCTATTAGAAATTATCTAGTAAAAACTGAAAATAAAAAAAAGTAAAGTGATCCCACAACAGGCCCAGAAGTCCTTGGGGTAGTAGGAGGTTAAGGCTCCCACTTTTTCTAGATAATCGGCACTTGATGTCAGCCGGGTTGTCAGCCCTGCGTGACTGCCGCCTTTACCCCCAGAACAAACGTCTGGTACTCGTTTCCGTTAGAGGCTGAGTCGACCCCAGGGCCATAGTGCCACCAGAGGGTTTGGGTCAGTTTAAAAATCCTGACCCCAACGGGACTTGAACCCTCGACCCTCCGGCTTGTAGCTCAGTGCCTTAACCACTACGCTACGGCGTGCCCCCTTTCTGACTGTGTAGTAATAATATTACTGGACACAAGCCTCTTTTTCCATCTTCAGCTTTACGATCCAGTTTTAATAATTGTATATAATAAAGTCTCATATGATTTTACGAGGGTTGTAAGGGGTAGTGACGTGTGTATAACCTCTCCTACCTAATTCTCATCCTCACCTTCTCGTGGTACAACCCGTTTTCACAAACGAGGCTCTGAGGACCGAGTCACGGCGGTATAACCGTTCCATCAGGTACTGAGTAAATGCGGTATCCTAATGTCTGTCCAGAGACTAAAAGGTAGCAGCCCTACCACTGGACTACTTAGCGTCAGGCCAGTAACCTGTCCTAAGGAACTTCAAAACTACTTTCAAGTCTCAACACGAAAAAACGAGCCAGAAGGAATTGAAATATGACGACCCACAGCAAAGTTTACTTAGATCTGCTGAAATGAGATATCTTCGGAGGACTGCAGGATACACACTACTAGATCACAAAAAAAATGAAGACATCTTAGAAGAATTACACATGGAATCTTTAGAAAACAAAATTTCTGATTATAAGTCAAGATGGATGCAACATGTTCATCGAATGGAAGATCACAGAATACCCAAACAAATGTTAAGATATCAATCTGCAGGAAGAAGAAGACCAGGACGTCCACTCAAAAGACTTCTGGATGGTGTTTTCTCTTGAGGCCGAAACAGGTCAACAAATGGCCCGAATTCGTGAAATGTACTATGATGATGATGATGATTTTACGAACAGCAACAGTAATAATAAAATAACGTCTCATCGGCGATATAATAAGTAATAGCAACAATGAGATCTCTCTCTATCTCTATCTCTCTCTCCCTCTCTCGCTCTCTCTCTCTCTCTCTCTTTCTCGCTCTCTCTCCATCCCTTGCCCTTGCCCTC
>JASPKZ010006092.1:0-42932 GCA_030220185.1 Diploptera punctata
GATTCTCGGTACTCGGCTGAACAAATGGGCGTTTTGTAACATACAATACCAAACCATGTTAGATAGATTAGATAGATAGATAGATAGATATAGATAGATAGATAGATGAGATAGATACAGGTCAAGCTAATAAAAAAGCGTCGTTTAAAAAAACATTCGTTTTTATATACTGTATTAGATTAAATGTGAACAAGACTTATCGAAATACTGTTAACACAAAATAGGATCCTCGGTTACTCGGCTGAACAAATGGTGCGTTTTGTAATACAATACAAAACTATGTTAGATAGATAGAAGATCGATAGATAGGATAGATAGATAGCTAGATAGATAGATAGATAGAGATAGATAGTAGATAGATAGACAGATACAGAGTAAGCTAATAAAAAGACGTGTAAAACATCGTTTTTTTTATATACTGTATTAGATTTAAATGTGAACAGATATCAAATACTGTTAACACAAATAGGATTCCTCGGTACCGGCTGAACAAATGGTGCGTTTGTAATACAATACAAACTCTGTAGATAGATTAGATAGATTAGATAGTAAGATAGATAGATAGATAGATAGATAGATAGATAGATAGATTAGATAGATAGATAGATAGATGGATACAGGTCAAGCTAATAAAACGCGTTAGTTGTAAAAAACATCGTTTTATATTACTGTATTAGATTTTAAATGTGAACAGATATCGAAAATACTGTTAACACAAATGGATTCCTCGGTACTCGGGACTATGAACAATGGTGGTTGTAATACAAACAAACTCGTTAGTAGATAGATAGGATAGCTAGATAGATAGAATAGATAGATAGTAGATAGATAGATAGATAGATACAGTCAGAGCTAATAAAAAGCGTGTAAAACATTCGTTTTTATATACTTATTAGATTTAAATGTGAACAGATATCGAAAATACTGGTGTTAACACAAATAGGATTCCTCGGTACTCGGCGTGAACAAATGGTGCGTTTGTAATACAATACAAACATGTTAGATAATAGATAGATAGATAGCTAATAGGATAGATAGTATAGATAGATAGATAGAAGTAGATGATAGATAGATAGATAGATACAGGTCAAGCTAAAAAAGCGTGTAAACAATTGTTTTTTTTTTATATACTGTATTAGATTTAAATGTGAACAGATATCGAAAATATTTAAACACAAATAGGATTCCTCGGTACTCGGATGAACAAATGAGTGCGTGTAATACAATACAAACTTATGTTAGATAGATAGATAGATAGATAGATAGATAGATAATAGATAGATAGATGATAGATACAGGTCAAAGCTAATAAAAAGCGTGTAAAAACATTCGTTTTATATACTGTATTAGATTTAAATGTGAACAGATATCGAAATACTGTTAACCACCAATAGGATCCCGGTACTCGGCTGAACAAATGGTGCGTTTGTAATAAAATACAAAAATATGTTAATAGATAGATAGATAGATAGATAGATAGATAGATAGATAGATAGATAGATAGATAGATAGATAGATAGATAGATAGGATAGATACAGGTCAAGCCTATAAAAAAGCGTGTAAAACATGTTTTTATCTACTGATTATATTAGATTTAAATGTGACCAGATATCGAAATACTGTTAACACAATAGGATTTCATCGGTACTCGGCTAACAAATGGTGCGTTTGTAATACAATACAAACTATGTTAGATAGATAGATAGATAGATAGATAGATAGATAGAAGATAGATAGATAGATAGATAGATATAGATAGATAGATAGAGAGATAGATACAGGTCCAAGCTAATAAAAAGCGTGTAAAAACATTCGTTTTCTTATACTGTATTAGATTTAAATGGAACAGATATCGAAAATACTGTTAACAAAAATTGGATTCCTCGGTATCGGTCTGAACAAATGGTGCGTTTGTTTTGTAATACAATACAAACTATGTTAGATAGATAGATAGATATAGATAGCTAGATAGATAGATAGATAGATTAGATAGATAGATAGATAGATAGATAGATAGATAGATAGATACAGGTCAAGCTAATAAAAAGCGTGTTTAAAACCATTCGTTTTTTATATACTGTATTAGATTTAAATGTGAACAGATATCGAAATACTGTTAAACACAAATAGGGATTCCTCGGTACTCGGCTGAACAAATGGTGCGTTTGTAATACAATACAAACTATGTTAGATAGATAGATAGATAGATAGATAGATAGATAGATAGATAGATAGATAGATAGATACAGGTCAAGCTAATAAAAAGCGTGTAAAAAAACATTCGTTTTTATATACTGTATTAGATTTAAATGTGAACAGATATCGAAATACTGTTAACACAAATAGGATTCCTCGGTACTCGGCTGAACAAATGGTGCGTTTGTAATACAATACAAACTATGTTAGATAGATAGATAGATAGATAGATAGATAGATAGATAGATAGATAGATAGATAGATAGATAGATAGATAGATAGATAGATAGATACAGGTCAAGCTAATAAAAAGCGTGTAAAAACATTCGTTTTATATATACTGTATTAGATTTAAAATGTGAACAGATATTCGAAATACTGTTAACACAAATAGGATTCCTCGGTACTCGGCTGAACAAATGGTGCGTTTGTAATACAATACAAACTATGTTAGATAGATAGATAGATAGATAGATAGATAGATAGATAGATAGATAGATAGATAGATACAGGTCAAGCTAATAAAAAGCGTGTAAAAACATTCGTTTTTATATACTGTATTAGATTTAAATGTGAACAGATATCGAAATACTGTTAACACAAATAGGATTCCTCGGTACTCGGCTGAACAAATGGTGCGTTTGTAATACAATACAAACTATGTTAGATAGATAGATAGATAGATAGATAGATAGATAGATAGATAGATAGATAGATAGATAGATAGATAGATAGATAGATAGATAGATAGATAGATAGATAGATAGATAGATAGATAGATAGATAGATAGATAGATAGATAGATAGATACAGGTCAAGCTAATAAAAAGCGTGTAAAAACATTCGTTTTTATATACTGTATTAGATTTAAATGTGAACAGATATCGAAATACTGTTAACACAAATAGGATTCCTCGGTACTCGGCTGAACAAATGGTGCGTTTGTAATACAATACAAACTATGTTAGATAGATAGATAGATAGATAGATAGATAGATAGATAGATAGATAGATAGATAGATAGATAGATAGATAGATAGATAGATAGATACAGGTCAAGCTAATAAAAAGCGTGTAAAAACATTCGTTTTTATATACTGTATTAGATTTAAATGTGAACAGATATCGAAATACTGTTAACACAAATAGGATTCCTCGGTACTCGGCTGAACAAATGGTGCGTTTGTAATACAATACAAACTATGTGTTAGATAGATAGATAGATAGATAGATAGATAGATAGATAGATAGATAGATAGATAGATACAGGTCAAGCTAATAAAAAGCGTGTAAAAACATTCGTTTTTATATACTGTATTAGATTTAAATGTGAACAGATATCGAAATACTGTTAACACAAATAGGATTCCTCGGTACTCGGCTGAACAAATGGTGCGTTTGTAATACAATACAAACTATGTTAGATAGATAGATAGATAGATAGATAGATAGATAGATAGATAGATAGATAGATAGATAGATAGATAGATAGATAGATAGATAGATAGATAGATAGATAGATAGATAGATACAGGTCAAGCTAATAAAAAGCGTGTAAAAACATTCGTTTTTATATACTGTATTAGATTTAAATGTGAACAGATATCGAAATACTGTTAACACAAATAGGATTCCTCGGTACTCGGCTGAACAAATGGTGCGTTTGTAATACAATACAAACTATGTTAGATAGATAGATAGATAGATAGATAGATAGATAGATAGATAGATAGATAGATAGATAGATAGATAGATAGATACAGGTCAAGCTAATAAAAAGCGTGTAAAAACATTCGTTTTTATATACTGTATTAGATTTAAATGTGAACAGATATCGAAATACTGTTAACACAAATAGGATTCCTCGGTACTCGGCTGAACAAATGGTGCGTTTGTAATACAATACAAACTATGTTAGATAGATAGATAGATAGATAGATAGATAGATAGATAGATAGATAGATAGATAGATAGATAGATAGATAGATAGATAGATAGATACAGGTCAAGCTAATAAAAAGCGTGTTAAAAACATTCGTTTTATATATACTGTATTAGATTTATAATGTGAACAGATATCGAAATACTGTTAACACAAATAGGATTCCTCGGTACTCGGCTGAACAAATGGTGCGTTTGTAATACAATACAAACTATGTTAGATAGATAGATAGATAGATAGATAGATAGATAGATAGATAGATAGATACAGGTCAAGCTAATAAAAAGCGTGTAAAAACATTCGTTTTTATATACTGTATTAGATTTAAATGTGAACAGATATCGAAATACTGTTAACACAAATAGGATTCCTCGGTACTCGGCTGAACAAATGGTGCGTTTGTAATACAATACAAACTATGTTAGATAGATAGATAGATAGATAGATAGATAGATAGATAGATAGATAGATAGATAGATAGTAAGATAGATAGATAGATAGATAGATAGATACAGGTCAAGCTAATAAAAAGCGTGTAAAAACATTCGTTTTTATATACTGTATTAGATTTAAATGTGAACAGATATCGAAATACTGTTAACACAAATAGGATTCCTCGGTACTCGGCTGAACAAATGGTGCGTTTGTAATACAATACAAACTATGTTAGATAGATAAGATAGATAGATAGATGATAGATAGATAGATAGATAGATAGATAGATAGATAGATACAGGTCAAGCTAATAAACAAGCGTTGTAAAAACATTCGTTTTTATATACTGTATTAGATTTAAATGTGAAACAGATATCGAAATACTGTTAACACAAATAGGATTCCTCGGTACTCGGCTGAACAAATGGTGCGTTTGTATACAATACAAACTATGTTAGATTAGATAGATAGATAGATAGATAGATAGATAGATAGATAGATAGATAGATAGTAAGATAGATAGATAGATAGATATAAGATAGATAGATACAGGTCAAGCTAATAAAAAGCGTGTAAAAACATTCGTTTTTATATACTGTATTAGATTTAAATGTGAACAGATATCGAAAATACTGTTAACACAAATAGGATTCCTCGGTATACTCGGCCTGAACAAATGGTGCGTTTGTAATACAATACAAACTATGTTAGATAGATAGATAGATAGATAGATAGATAGATAGATAGATAGATAGATAGATAGATACAGGTCAAGCTAATAAAAAGCGTGTTAAAAACATTCGTTTTTATATTACTGTATTAGATTTAAATGTGAACAGATATCGAAATACTGTTAACACAAATAGGATTCCTCGGTACTGCTCGGCTGACAAAATGGTGCGTTTGTAATACAATACAAAACTATGTTAGATAGATAGATAGATAGATAGATAGATAGATGATAGATAGATAGATAGATAGATAGATAGATAGATAGATAGATAGATAGATAGATACAGGTCAAGCTAAATAAAAGCGTGTAAAAACATTCGTTTTTTATATACTGTATTAGATTAAATGTGAACAGATATCGAAATACTGTTAACACAATAGGATTCCTCGGTACTCGGCTGAACAAATGGTGCGTTTGTAATACAATACAAACTATGTTAGATAGATAGATAGATAGATAGATAGATAGATAGATAGATAGATAGATAGATAGATAGATAGATAGATAGATAGATAGATAGATAGATAGATAGTAAGATAGATAGATAGATAGATAGATAGATAGATAGATAGATAGATAGATAGATAGATAGATAGATAGATAGATAGATAGATAGATAGATAGATAGATAGATAGATAGATAGATACAGGTCAAGCTAATAAAAAGCGTGTAAAAACATTCGTTTTTATATACTGTATTAGATTTAAATGTGAACAGATATCGAAATACTGTTAACACAAATAGGATTCCTCGGTACTCGGCTGAACAAATGGTGCGTTTGTAATACAATACAAACTATGTTAGATAGATAGATAGATAGATAGATAGATAGATAGATAGATAGATAGATAGATAGATAGATAGATAGATAGATAGATAGATAGATAGATAGATACAGGTCAAGCTAATAAAAAGCGTGTAAAAACATTCGTTTTTATATACTGTATTAGATTTAAATGTGAACAGATATCGAAATACTGTTAACACAAATAGGATTCCTCGGTACTCGGCTGAACAAATGGTGCGTTTGTAATACAATACAAACTATGTTAGATAGATAGATAGATAGATAGATAGATAGATAGATAGATAGATAGATAGATAGATAGATAGATACAGGTCAAGCTAATAAAAAGCGTGTAAAAACATTCGTTTTTATATACTGTATTAGATTTAAATGTGAACAGATATCGAAATACTGTTAACACAAATAGGATTCCTCGGTACTCGGCTGAACAAATGGTGCGTTTGTAATACAATACAAACTATGTTAGATAGATAGATAGATAGATAGATAGATAGATAGATAGATAGATAGATAGATACAGGTCAAGCTAATAAAAAGCGTGTAAAAACATTCGTTTTTATATACTGTATTAGATTTAAATGTGAACAGATATCGAAATACTGTCTAACACAAATAGGATTCCTCGGTACTCGGCTGAACAAATGGTGCGTTTGTAATACAATACAAACTATGTTAGATAGATAGATAGATAGATAGATAGATAGATAGATAGATAGATAGATAGATAGATAGATAGATAGATAGATAGATAGATACAGGTCAAGCTAATAAAAAGCGTGTAAAAACATTCGTTTTTATATACTGTATTAGATTTAAATGTGAACAGATATCGAAATACTGTTAACAACAAATAGGATTCCTCGGTACTCGGCTGAACAAATGGTGCGTTTGTAATACAATACAAACTATGTTAGATAGATAGATAGATAGATAGATAGATAGATAGATAGATAGATAGATAGATAGATAGATACAGGTCAAGCTAATAAAAAGCGTGTAAAAACATTCGTTTTTATATACTGTATTAGATTTAAATGTGAACAGATA
This sequence comes from Diploptera punctata, assembly GCA_030220185.1. Classification (NCBI taxonomy): domain Eukaryota; kingdom Metazoa; phylum Arthropoda; class Insecta; order Blattodea; family Blaberidae; genus Diploptera; species Diploptera punctata. Next base: position 7,164 of record JASPKZ010006092.1, read on the forward strand.
TCGAAATACTGTTAACACAAATAGGATTCCTCGGTACTCGGCTGAACAAATGGTGCGTTTGTAATACAATACAAACTATGTTAGATAGATAGATAGATAGATAGATAGATAGATAGATAGATAGATAGATAGATAGATAGATACAGGTCAAGCTAATAAAAAGCGTGTAAAAACATTCGTTTTTATATACTGTATTAGATTTAAATGTGAACAGATATCGAAATACTGTTAACACAAATAGGATTCCTCGGTACTCGGCTGAACAAATGGTGCGTTTGTAATACAATACAAACTATGTTAGATAGATAGATAGATAGATAGATAGATAGATAGATAGATAGATACAGGTCAAGCTAATAAAAAGCGTGTAAAAACATTCGTTTTTATATACTGTATTAGATTTAAATGTGAACAGATATCGAAATACTGTTAACACAAATAGGATTCCTCGGTACTCGGCTGAACAAATGGTGCGTTTGTAATACAATACAAACTATGTTAGATAGATAGATAGATAGATAGATAGATAGATAGATAGATAGATAGATAGATAGATAGATACAGGTCAAGCTAATAAAAAGCGTGTAAAAACATTCGTTTTTATATACTGTATTAGATTTAAATGTGAACAGATATCGAAATACTGTTAACACAAATAGGATTCCTCGGTACTCGGCTGAACAAATGGTGCGTTTGTAATACAATACAAACTATGTTAGATAGATAGATAGATAGATAGATAGATAGATAGATAGATAGATAGATAGATAGATACAGGTCAAGCTAATAAAAAGCGTGTAAAAACATTCGTTTTTATATACTGTATTAGATTTAAATGTGAACAGATATCGAAATACTGTTAACACAAATAGGATTCCTCGGTACTCGGCTGAACAAATGGTGCGTTTGTAATACAATACAAACTATGTTAAGTAAAGTAAGATATTGCAGTTGTCACCATGATTCACAAAGCTGACACAACTTGTAATACATTTACTTAACACCTCATACTTTTCTTATAAACAAATTATTTCCACATCACTTGACAATCAAGCTATTGAGGTTGTTTTCATCAACATATTTTTGTAAAAATTTGCAGGCATTCTTCAACCTTATCTAATAGATGCCGAAAATAAACATTACAAAAATTTCATGTAAATTTAAATTTTAAATTAGGCGCGACAGGCCTAGAAGGCCCTAACCTACAAGCCGGCTGCTGGCCTCACATCCACATGTGTCAATTACAGATCTAGATGATCATCTACTCAGTGTAGGGGTGACATGTTGTCAGCATGACGAGTCCACCAGCCGTTACAAGCTGGTTTCTCAACCTGGAGCCGCTACTTATTGTAGCTACCCAAATTACTCGCGATGCTGGGTGGGCTTCGGTCCCATACAGGCCGAAATGCCATAAGAAAAATGTCTCCCCAATACCCATAGAGATAGAAACAGAAAAGTCCAAATCTTGGTATACATCCCTATCCTGAGCGAATGTTTTCCAATCATCCCCTGTATAATCTACTTCCCTCAAATCATAGTTAATGTTATTCTCCTACCTCATTCTTGGTCTACCAACTGGGCGTTATCCCTCTGATTTCCCTACAAGAAGCTTCCATGCACGTATTTCATTCCCCATTCGTGCCACATGTCCTGCCCATCGCAATCTACGAGACTTAACTATTCTCATTATATCTGACCATTATAAAGACCATGTAATTTACTGTTATGCAGTCTACTCCATTCACCTGTCTGTTCATCTCTCTTTGGTCAAAATTTTCGTAAGAACTTTATTCTCAAATACTCGTAATCTCCTTTCTTCCCTTAAAGTAAGAGTCCCTGTTTCGCATCTATAGGAAAAATTATCTAACCCATATTTAATGAAAAATGCTACAATAAGAAATAGAAAATACATATTTAACACTGATTCAGTTAGACAATTTTGTAACTTAATCAATTTTCAATATTTATTCTTCATGTAATGTTATTTCGTTGCATTCTTTGTGTCTTTCTCATTTTCACTCAATTTCTCTAAGATTCTGATATAATTCATGGAACTGTGGTGGAATGTGCAATAATTGTTTTCTGCACTGCTACTCATGAGTTGACTAACTGCTTCCGCCATTTTGTTACATACAGATCATTATTCGCTTGAAAGCCAATTTTTAAAAATAAATAAAACATGTTTGCAAGGTCCACCGCTGTGATCTCGAGGTAGCGTGCTGCCTTCTCACGCAGCGGGCTCGGGTTCGATCCCCGGTCGGGACATTTTTTTCTGGGTGAGATTTTTATCGGGGTTTTTCCTCACCTGTAAGACAAATGTCAGGAAAACTTTAAGGCCCTAACGGTCCCCGTAATCATATGGCCATCGCAATCATCATCGTTATCATCATCATCATCGTTATCATCATCATCATCATCATCATCACCTTTCAACGGTGTGGAAAGCAACGGGAAGCTACCACACCTACAATTCCCTAGTAAACCTGCTAGCATAGCATGAAAATGCTATGATTGCAGTGAAGGACCTGCCTTCGGGCAGAATTACTATGGATGGATGTGTGGATAATTTCACAAGCGCCATGTCGTGATAGATCACTAATCCAATGAAAAATCAATTTTCGAATTTTTATTGGTTAGATCTCTTTTCGGGGCAACTATTCAATTTGTGAAAATTAAAATCAGCAATAAATGTCTGGATTGCACATTGCTAAATGAAGATAAGAAAACGGTGATGTTTGCAACAAAACTGTATAATGGGAACTGATAACGAATGCTCTAAAACTGTAAAAGTTTTAAGAAAACAGAACCATAAGTCTTATCATAAATTAAATGTCTTCATATGTAATTAGGGTCTGTTCAAATTAAGATATAAACTATTTATTTTACTAGTACACACATAGCAACTAAAATCATTATAGAAGGTGATAAAAATAGTTCCTAAAAGCTCTACCAAACGATTCTAAAGTCCAAAATATAAAATATGATCTATACAGAGGAAGTTCGGGTAATGTGAAACCTTGGGTTTGAGTGAACTCTGTTAATATCTTCTTTAATCGGTGCTGCCTTCGAACAGAACATTTTCAAGCTTAGAATTAATTCTTAAATTCTGCAATTGACTACTACAATATTGAAAAATCTCCTAAATATGTTATATTATATAGATGCGGTTTTAATATACTGACGGGTTTGGATTGATATTACGTGACACAGTGGCTGTTTAAATAATTAAATCTAACAAAGGAATTCGATCCATGTGGACCCTCCACGAGCCGTCTCACGAATACGTATATTTTATCAATGACGATGCTATATGTCCATCCATAGTAATTCTGCCCGAAGGCAGGTCCTTCACTGCAATCATAGCATTTTTTAAGATTTTTTTTTTTTTTTTTTTTTAAGATTTATTTAGCCTGGTGGAGTTAAGGCCATGTGGCCTTCTCTTCCACTCACCAGGACAAACATATATTACATAAGAATATAACAATCTTAATTAACTCTAATATTAAACACTAAGTAAAAATTTGATCAAAAGATAATATCTAATATACATATTACGATCTATAATACAACCAGTTAATATTAGTTAAAATTAAGACTAAAACTAATAATAAAATGTATACAAGCAAGACATATTAAATTGTCCCTGTCTAGTGTATATAAAAAAACAGGAAAATAATGAGATATAGAAAACTAATTTTACGATTATACAATATTTAAAACAAAACAAATAAAAATATTTGTTATTCTTAATATTATTTACATAAATAATTAAATATATTAATATTGCTAAAAGAATACTATCAGTGAGGTGTATAAGTCAGTTTGTTATTAAATAATTCTTTAGTTTGTTTTTGAAGGATGTTATAGTTTGACAGTCTCTGACATAGGGTGGAAGGGAATTCCATGTTTTGGTAAGTGACACCGTAAAAGATAATGAATAATATACAGTGTGATGAGGCGGGATATAAAGGACAATGTGCTGATGGGATCGAGTGTCAAGATTATGTGTGTCGGATAGTCTGATGAAGCGGCGTGATAAATAATTAGGCGATGATGTGTGAAGTATTTTATAGAGAAGGGATAGGGAATGGACAGTTCTACGATCTCTTAGACGAAACCACGATAATTGTTCCAGGGACGGTGTAACATGGTCAAATTTGCGAATACCACAAATAAAACGTGCGCAAGAATTATGAACACGTTGAAGTCTTTGAGTGGAAATAATATTTAAGTCTGTAAAAAGAGTGTCACAATAATCAAAATGGGGCATTGCAAGTGTTTCTACTAACATTTTCCTAAGGGCGAATGGCAAACAATTTCGTACACGATTTAATGAATGTATTATTGAGAAGACTGTTTTGCATGTATGGTTTATTTGTGTATTCCAATTTAAGTTTTTGTCAATAAATACTCCTAGAATTTTTACTGTCTCACTATAAGGGATTTGAACTCCGTTTAGTGACACATGCGAAACTGTGTTTAGGTTAATTGTAGATAATAGTCTCTGATGACCCATAATGATTGATTGTGACTTTGTAGGATTTAATTGCAGTCCATATTTAACTGTCCAAGTCATTAGTGAGTCAAGATCCTCGTTAATTTTGGCAACAGCGTCATTTAGTGAATATTTGTCTGTGTGGATGTAGATTTGCATGTCGTCTGCAAATAAATTATGTTTGCAATGCTTTAGGGAGTTAGATATGTCATTTATGTAGATTGAAAAAAGCAAAGGTCCAAGTACCGAACCCTGTGGAACCCCAGCTTTACGGAAGGACCAAGAAGAACATAATGTATGATTTCCTATAACAGACTGCTGGCGCTCATGAAGGTAGGAATTGAACCATTTCGTGGCACTATCAGAGAGTAAGAGGTTTTTAAGTTTATGCAACAATAAGTCCAAGTCTACCGTGTCGAATGCTTTACTAAAGTCCAGTAATGTAAGAATGGTAAGTTTTCGATTATCAGCAGCTTCGCGTATGTCTTCGCAAATATTTAGTAGAGCAGTATTTGTATTGTGTCCTGTCCTGAAGCCTGACTGAAATTGATCTAGAAGGTTGTAATCATTTAGGTATTCAGTCAGTTGTTTATGGACTAATCGTTCCAGAGCTTTTGAAAGAGTAGGTAAAATGCTAATGGGTCGAAAGTCGTTCGGGGTTGAGGGCGTTTTAACTTTAGGCAGTGGACGTACGAGGGCTTGTTTCCACAATGAGGGATATGTAGAAGTTTGTAGTGAGGAGTTAAAAATATGAGTTATAGTAGGTAGTATAGCTTCGATTATTTTATTCAGTAAAGTAATATTTATACGGTCAGTTCCTTCTGCTTTGGTTTTTATTCGCATGATGGCTTTCTTTACGTCGTAGTCTGTAACATATGAGAAGTGGAAATGTTCTCTGTCGGGTTGATTTGTCAGTGATAATTCATTTATTGTTTGTTCTTTATCCTTTGGAGTAGTAGTTATACCTGTGAAGTGATTATTGAGTGTGTCCAGGGAAACAGGTAATTTGTCTACCTGTGGGTCTTTTCTCCCAATTCCCATTCTATTCAAGTTTTTCCAGATTTCTGAAGTATTGGTATTTGTTAGGTTGTATAAATGTCTAAGTTTGGCGTTTCTTATAGCTTGATTTGTCTTGTTACGTAACTGTTTATATTGAGTGAGACTTGTGTCTGTTTTGTTGAGTCTATATTTCTTATGTGCTGCGTCTCTATCAGTCATCAAGTTACGAATTGAAAGAGTCATCCAGGGTGCAGGGCGTCGTTTCACGAGTTTAGTTTTTGGTGGGGCATGTCTGTTGTATAATTGTAGTATAAAGTCATTTAGTGTCTCAACTTTTTCATCTACAGAATGCAGCGTCCATATTGAATGCCACGGCATCTGCATAGCTTCTTCAATTAGGGTTGCATTGTCTATATGTTTTAAGTCTCTATACGTAATAGTCTTTCGAGTCGGTTTAGGGCACTGCAGTGAATATGCTAAGAATATAATATCATGTGCTGATATTCCCGGGGCTGGCAGTTGCCCGTGAGTAAGTACTCTGTCTGGATTATTAGTTGCAATTAAGTCAAGTAACGTCTCAGAGTGATGAGTGTGATGTGTAGGTCGTAGGGGTAGGAGTGTCATATCACAAGCCTGGAACGTAGCCATCAGTTGTTGTGTATGTCTGTTATCAGTGTCTAGTATATTTATATTAAAGTCGCCCATAACGATAACGTGTTCATATTGTATTCGCGCGTTTTGTAAAGTGGACTCAATTTCAGCGATGGCTTTTATTTTAGGAGGTTGGTATACTACACAGAGAAGACATTTTTTGAAACTGACAAATATTTCTATGAACATAATTTCGGCAGATGGTTCGTTATTAGATAGATACACAATTTTAGGAGTAAGGTCTGTTCTAACGAAGGCTCCAATACCGCCCCCGCGACTGTAAAGCACGATCGTGTCTAAGAAAAGTATAACCATCCATGTCAATTAAAGAAGAGGTAATGGTGGGATTTAGCCACGTTTCAGATATGAGAAGAGCATGAATATTTAAAGAGAAGAAAATAGTTCTGATCTCATCTATATGTGCAGTAATACTCTGAGCATTGAAATGGGCTACCTGCAAGGAATTAGGGTATGTGGACAAAGCTATTTCTAAAGCATTCCTTGAAGTAGTGGGGTCGAGAAGGGGAGTGGGAAGGTTATTGTCCTGTAGCCTGTCAAAGACTGTCAAAGGAAAATCATCATTTAAACGAAAAATGGTCGTAAAATATTTCAACGAACTTACAAACTAAACTTGGTATCACGTCACTAAGAATATCTTAATTTTATGTACTATTAATAAAATGTTTAAAGTGATAACTGTCGGTTATTCACTGGCCGTGTTTGCACTAATTATATTTCTGAGGCCCGGAGAATGATGCGTTTGTTATCTCCTTCTTTAACATGTATTGCTCCGTCAATTGTCCACACATTTGTTACACCATATTTGGTGATGCATTCTTTTAATAGCTTATACCTCATTTGAGTTAAGTCTTCCCTAATTGTAACACCACTCCCTTTCAGCTGTTTTTTGTTCTGGAAAACCTCTCTCCTTTTCCGATAGCTTACGAATTTGACGATAACCGGCCGTGGCCGGTCCGCCTTTCTCCCCACACGATGACTCCTATCTATATCGCATGTTTCCAATTTAATACCTATTTTAGACGCCACATCGATAGCTATTTTGTCTGTATCCTCAGCGTCCATCTCCGGGATGCCAAAGATACGTAAGCATTGGCGGCGTTGGTACTGTTCAAGGGAATCAGTTTTTTCGCACAACAGTTGTTCTAGTTTCATTATTTTAGTATCCCTTTCCTGTAACGACAGCTCCAACTGTTTAATGACCTCAGTGTTCCGATCTATGGTTGTTTTCAACTCACTCACTATAGCCTCACGCACCGAGTCCTTTAGCAGCTGCAACATGGCAGGGTCCCTCAAACATTCCTGCATCACACGCTTTGTCATTTCTTCTTTATTCTCGTCGGAATTCTTTGTTTTGCGTGGCGCCATTATTACAGAATAAATGTACACACAAATAATTTCAAAATATCCTATACTACCTGTAAAACACAAACAATCACCTGCTGAAAACTGTGCAAAAACACGAGCGACCAGTATATTCACTACTCACTGTCCGCCATGACATTCACACCGGTTAAGGATGATGATGGCCATATGATTTCGGGGACCTTTGGGCCTTAAAGTTTTCGTGACATTTGTCTTACAGGTGAGGAAAAACCCCGACAAAAACCTCACCCAGAAAAAACTGCCCCGACCGGGGATCGAACCCGGGCCCGCTGCGTAACAAGGCAGCACGCTACCTCGAGACCACAGCAGTGGACAATGCTATATGTAAAAATCATGATTTAATATCTTTGTAATTTTACTAAACCCAAAGACCGTCGCTGTCTACAGATGAATGACGTGTGAATGTTATAATCAATAATTTTTCAAAACATTAAATAAATATTAACGCTTTTTTAATTACGATCAGCCATAAATACTTTCAGATTAATCTGTGTCTGTCTGTGTAAATTAATAGAGCAAATAAACTTAAAAATAGACTAAAAGCTAACGTGGAATCTGGGGTCCACTTTATCCGATTATGGAGATTAAAAAGGACCTTTCTTGTAATGTAAAAAAGTTTATAAATTACGAAGATGTTTCCATATTTGAATAAAATAACGTTATTTCATAGTTAGAGCACTAATGATAATCATAAGTAACGCCACGAGTGATTTCCAAATTATCGATAAATTCACGACTCACGAAGTGAGGATTTGGAAATCAAGAGTGACCTTTGTTAGGACTATTTAACGAATAAAATTAAGCTGTTTACTCACAAATCATTATTTAACTACAGTTATTTTAAAATATATTTAATGTAAACGGCGATGTTTGAAAACAAATGAGAAAACGATAGGTACGCTTCATCTGCTTCTTTTGTTTATCACTGCAACCAGATCATACTATTTATTGCCAAAGGGAACGCAATATTGTAAGAATGCTCTCTAGTGGAGAGAAAAAATGAAACACATCAAACTGCATATTAATTCATTTCTGATGTCGTATGATGTAAATATGACAATTATATTTTTCTGGATTGTTACCTGGGAAAAAAATACATTTAAGAAAGTGCAAACAGTGTTTTTTTTTTTTGGTGATATAATAAATTGCTACGAATGTTTTTATATTAACTCCTGCAAGCGCTTATGTGTTGACATCTATGCACTATACATACAATCTGGTAGCCGTATTTCTTTAGAGGCTCAGTCACTGCAAAATAATGGTCAGACCTGTTCAGAATATTAAAAACGAGGAGCTTTCTTTAATATGGTAAATTTAACACTGATAAATATTTCGTGAAACCACGACTCTGATTGGTTGTAAAACGAGAAATAATTGAAACGTGATTGGTCATTGACTCCCATTTGGGGCATGAGTTAAATAGTCACTGTAATTAAACAAAATTCAAATCCCTATTAGGTCGTCTTCCGGGCATATAGGCCGTGGTCCAGTCGTTCTTCTACTCGACGTTTCGTCTACTGCTTGCGGTAGACATCTTCAGGAGATACTGCGTGCTCTCTGTGAACTCCTCAACAGTCGGCTGCAGACTGGCTGGTCGTTGGAAACTCCCTCCCTATTTATAGGCACGCCCCTGGTGGAGAGGCGGTTTTCTGCGCGGTCCGTGTTGCGTGCTGTTTTGTCCAGGCTGTCGCTAGCAGAAGTCATAGGCTTCGTTGTCGTATTGTGCAATGCCGGGATCCAGATTTTGTTTATCTTCATGGTTTCTTCTTTTTTGTTAAAGGAATTTTTGTGTTTATATATTTCAATGGCGTGCCTATAAATAGGGAGGGAGTTTCCAACGACCAGCCAGTCTGCAGCCGACTGTTGAGGAGTTCACAGAGAGCACGCAGTATCTCCTGAAGATGTCTACCGCAGCAGTAGACGAAACGTCGAGTAGAAGAACGACTGGACCACGGCCTATATGCCCGGAAGACGAACCTAATAGGGATCAAGACGCCGGCCGTGAAAGCCTACAGTTATACAAAATTCAAATCACTTAATTAAAAGAAGAAAAACGAATTTAAAATAGGGGTCCGAAGTTCTTCTAAATACATAAAAATGAATGTCTGTAAGCACTACCACACCGTTCATCTGATTGTGATGGGGCTTTTTGCAAAATGTTCAGAAGGTCCCCTTCACCCTTAAAAATCATCCTTTGTAATAAAAAACGTGTTTTTCGAAACTTTTTGGACGCTTAAATGGCTTACGCTACCTAAACCATATCATATACACCAAATTAATGTACACAGCATTGAATATATAAAAAAGTCTACGACAGCACATTGTTATCTTTTACGGACTATTTAACTCATGCCCCAAATGGGGGTCAATGACCAATCACGTTTCAATGATTTCTGTTTTACAACCAATCAGAGTCGTGTTTCACCAAATATTTATCAGTGTTATAATTACCATATTAAAGAAAGCTCCTCCTTACAATATTGCGTTCCTTTGGCAATAAATAGTATGATCTGGTTGCAGTGATAAACAAAAGAAGCAGTAGAAGCGTACCTATCGTTTCTCATTTGTTTTCAAACATCGCCGTTTACATTAAATATATAAATATTTTAAAATAACTATAGTTAAATAATGATTTGTGAGTAAACAGCTTAATTTTATTCGTTAAATAGTCCTAACAAATGCCACTCTTGATTTCCAAATTCTCTAGATAAATTCACTCCTCACTTCGTGAGTCGTGAATTTATCGATAATTTGGAAATCACTCGTGGCATTACTTATGATAACTCACAATAACCATTTTTATCTTTCAGTTCACTGATGCCAAGAAGATCGGCATAAGTAAATTCCCGGGCAATGCTCAGAACGGGGTATCTAAAAATAATTTACTTACTTACTCACTGGCATTATCGAACCCTGAGGTTCATGGCCGCGCGGACATAAGCTCACCATACATCCCTATCCTTAGCTAATGCTTTCCAATAATTCCCTGTATAATCTACTTCCCTCAAATCATAGTTAATGTTATTCTCCCACCTCATTCTTGGTCTACCTTGTCGTGGTGGAGTGGCTTGCGTGCTTAAATGATCTAGAGAGCTATGCCGGCGGTAGCATTGCTGCCGATAGGGTTACCCATGCCGGACTGGTCGAAGGAGATAAGCCAGACGAGAAAAGTACCTTGGTCGAAAGAGTGACGATCTTTCACCGTAAAAATACAACCGTCAAGAAATGCGGACATGGATTCCACTGGGGTAAAACATAAAAATAATTAGGATATAAATTTATAATTATTTTACATTTTACTTATTCAACTAAACATAAAAAACACATTTAATGTGTTTAGGCGTAACAGTGCAAGCCGGGTATTAGCTAGTTTTATATCAAATTTGCTGTTCTAACATGATTTTTCAAATTTATGCAACATGTGGCAACGATGTAGACTTTCCCTGTATGATCTGTGCAGGAGGCGGGGCGCGTGGAAGACAAGGGATGACTCATACAGCGTTGCCACGCCATGCACAAACTTTACTATAAAATACAGAAGAATGCTACTGCAATCAAATTAAGGAAAATTCATGAACCTATGAAATAAATGAACTCCAAGCGGGACAGGCCTAGAAGGCCCTTGGCCTACCAGCCGGTTGCTGGACTCACATCCACATGTGTTAATCACAGATGTAGGGGTGGCATGTGACCAGTATGTCGCATCCCCCAGCCGTTATAGCTGGTTTTCTCAACCTGGAGTTGCTACTTATTGTAGCTACCAAATGCCTCACGATGCTGGGTGGGCACCGGTAACATACTGGCCAACATTTCATGAGAAAATGTCTTCCCACCCATGAAGACTCGAACCAGCGCAAGTCCCGTAGCTCTGCGCCAAGGCTTCCTGCCTTAACCACCCGGCTACGGCGCGGGACTGAAATTAAGAAGTTTTCTCCAGAAACGCTGATAACCCCACAAAATTTCAGTGAGTGACACTAATGAGGGTTTTGCCGACATGTAGTCTTTGTCCAATGTTTAATGACGGTTTGGACAGAAAATATCTTAACAACTGCCCCAAAGTGTAACCACAAAATGAACATTTCAATGTGGAGAATCAAACACAAATTGTGTTGTCTTTCTAGAAATTTATCAAAATGGAGATAACGTGACACTATTATAAATTCACATTTTTATCTGAATAATGCAAGTTTGATAAGCTTGTTGTTTTCATATTGTGAAAAGCATAATTAATATGTATCAATGAAGAACCTTTGATACGAAGGCCATAAAATGTTATAATTACAATCTCTTGTGCAATGTAAGTTCTTTTATAACCTATACTATACTCTGTCCGTAGAAACTGTAGACAACCATCTACACAGGATGCGGGCAAATGAGACCGCGGAAGTAAGTGCAGGAGTGAGAACAGATCACGTACAATTGAATAGTTGCCCCGAAAAGAGAACAAACCAACAAAAATTCGAAAATTGAGTTTTCATTGGATTAGTGATCTATCCGGAGAGTATCAAGGCATGGTGCATATGTAAACTCATCCATACTCTCTTCTAGACCTGTTTTATTTATTTTTTATTGGATTACAAGCGAATAGTGATCTATCTGTAACAAAATGGCGGAAGCAGTTAGTCAAATCATTAATAGCAGTGGAAAAAAATATATATATATTGCACACGAGCAAATTCATTCCACCCCACAGTTCCATGAATTCTATCAGAATCTTAGAGAAATTTGAGTGAAAATAAGAAAAGACACAAAGAATAAACAAAATAACATCATCATCATCATCATCATAGTACATTCACGAATTTAGGCCATTTGTTGACCTGTTTCGGCCTCAAGAGAAACACCATCCAGAAGTCTTTTGAGTGGACGTCCTGGTCTTCTTCTTCCTGCAGGTTGATATCTTAACATTTGTTTGGGTATTCTGTGATCTTCCATTCGATGAACACGTTGCATCCATCTTGACTTATAATCAGAAATTTTGTTTTCTAAAGATTCCATGTGTAATTCTTCTAAGATGTCTTCATTTTTTTTGTGATCTAGTAGTGTGTATCCTGCAGTCCTCCGAAGATATCTCATTTCAGCAGATCTAAGTCTCTGTATATCCTTCTGTTTCAACGTCCATATTTCGCTACCATACAAAAGAGTTGGAAGAGCCAGTGTTTTATACACTTTCAGTCTTGAATGCTTTTGGACTAACTGTGGCTTGAAGATAGAATTTATTAACCCTAAAATTCTTAAAATTTAGATATTTTTGCATTTACATCCTTTTCTTCTTCATATGAGATATTGCATCCTAGATATGTAAAATTATTCACCTGCTCCAAAATTGTATTGTCCAGTACAATTTTACTTCTGACAGGATCTACACCTTGAAATGCCATAATTTTTGTCTTTTCTGTAGATATCTTTAATCCATATTCTTCTGTAATTTTGTTAAGTTCATACAGACATTTCTGTAGATTATCTTCGGAATTTTGTTATTATTATTTGGTCATCTGCAAACAATAGGGTGTTTAATTTTCTATTTTCTGATATTCTTATTCCAAATTTATATGTTTTGTTCCAGCAACATATTACTTCATTGATATAAATTGCAAAAAGTGTTGGGGATAGGGGGCAGCCTTGTCTCACACCACGATTTATAATTCCTTCTTCAGAAAATCTGTTATTTAATTTAATCTTTATGGTGTTGTCTTTGTAAATATTTTGTATGTTCTGCCGAAGTAAATTTGGTATATTTCTGTCTTCCAACATATTTAAGAGTTTTGATCTCTTGACTGTGTCGAATGCTTTTTTTTTTTTTTTTTTTTTTTGAAAAACAAAATAACATTAAATGGAAAATAAATATTGAAAATTGATTAAGTTCGAAATTTTTCTAACTGAATCAGTGTTCAATATCTATTTTCTATTTCCGATTGTAGCATTTTAAATTAAATATGGGTTAGATTATTTTTGCACTATACAGACATAGATTGTTTTTTCACTCAATTCTGTAATATTCAGTTAGTGTTAATATTCAATTGGCTGTATGTGTTTCCAATAGGATGAGAGATTAAAATGTATGTGATATAATAAAGGTCCATCTATAGTAAATCTGCCCGAGGGCAGGTCTTTCACTGCACTCATAGCATTTCCATGCTATGCTTTGCAGCTTTACTAGGGAATTGTAGGTGTGGTAGCTTCCCGTTGCTTTCCACACCGGTGAAGGATAGTGACGATAATGATAAGGGTGATACTGATGGCCGGATGATTTCCGGGGACCGTTGGCCCTAAGCTTCCTGACATTTGTCTTACAGGTGAGGAAAAACCCCGAAAAAATCTCACCCAGGAAGCTTGTCCCGACCGGGGATAATAAGGTAATAGCATCAAAATGAACTATGAGTTCCCCTCCCCCAACAATTTGTACTTTATGGGTTAGATCTCTTTTCAGGACAACTATTCAATTGCTCTTGAGCTTCAAGTGAGAAAGATGTATAATCGGAAATCCGGCGAATTTCACTACACGTTTCACGGACAGACAATAGAGATCCCTTTAGAGCGCTAACAAACTCTGGATGGGTCTTCCTTCCTGCCCGGACTTTCGAATGCTGCTAATTTATCACTCACATGTTATATGAAATCCTAGAACATATTAGGTCCTTGAAACAGCCAGCCAGGCAGGAATGGGATACGAGGTAGATACGGGCTGGGATCCGTAGGCCTATGTGTTTAGTTTTAGGGCCAGGCTCGGTCTTATCACGGGCCACAATAGTACATTACGATGCGAGGTTGGGAAGTGGTTTTTTTTCAGAAGCGGAGGGAATGTTTAAAAACCGAGCAATAGCGAGGTTTTTAATTTCCGAGATTCTGTAAAACACTTCACAAACGTGCGTTGTACATTATTTTTTGCACGATGGTGTTTTCAAAATAATAAATAATAGTAAAATAATAACATATTTGTTGGAAATATTTGAGTTCATTATAAACAGCTGACTAACGTTAACAGCCTGGCCAATGTTTATAGGGTAAATTCCGAGAATAATTTAGTTGAGACTACAGCAGGCCGTGACACCAATCAGTCATAAAATGGAGGCAAGTACGAATTTATTGTTTTAAATAAAGTTTTGTTCATTTAAAATGCAGTGATTTTTTTCGTATAATGTATATTCTTTTGGATATATTTTTGTATACGCATTGTACGTAGAGTACACATAAAGGGCAGTGATTTTACTTTCCGCACGTGGTTTGTAATATGTAATATTACAGTATAGTTATTTATGTGTCTCTAGAGTGTACTAGATTGAAGTTTTATAAAATATTGGCAGTTCCTGCATTACTTTATGGGAGCGAAACTTGGGAAATTACCAAAAAATTACAAAGTAGAATACAAAGGGCAGAAATGAACTTCCTTAGAAGAACAAAAGGCTGCACAAGATTGGATCGGATAAAGAATGAAGATATAAGAACAGAGTTAAATATGTATCCATTGGATGAGAAAATCAGAGAATATAGAGATAAATGGTTTACACATGTGGAAAGAATAAATGTAACAAGATTACCAAGAGCAGCATTCAACTACAAGCCAAGAGGTTCAAGGAATGTAGGAAGATGGACAGAACAACTGTGAGGCGGAACAGGCAATTTTTGCCTAGCCCGTGAAGCGAAGAAGTTATTTATGTTGGCAACCCCAAAATGTAGGAAGTTGAACTTACAATCATGTACAACAGAACGCACTATTCATGCAAAACATAATTTGATACATTAAACTGATGCAGAAGAGGGCAGAGTTTTTGTATAACATTTATATTCTTACTTTAACGCTTTTTTTAGAGAAGTTGGGATGACAAAAGTCCCAGCAATGCATAATAGCTTAGTTTCCATAATTGATTCTATTACGTTTAATAGCACGTAGGATGGGCAGGACGCCAAGCAAACTGCCAACATTGTTATCTTTGTAAAGGACGAGTCTTATCTCCCAGACCTCTTCACTTTACAAACAAGATTTTGGCGCGATAAAAAGATACAAGTCTTAAAGAGTTTATAGCACAAAATCTTACAATTACAATCTATGAAAGCTCTTAGCTGAAAAATTAATAATTTACATAAAATTATCTTTATTGTCCACCGCTGTGGTTTCGAGGTAGCGTGCAGCGGGCCCGGGTTCGATTCCCGGTCGGGACAGGTTTCTTGGGTGTGAGGTAAGACAAATGTCAGAAAGCTTAGGGCCCAATGGTCCCCGAAAAATCATCCGGCCATCATTATCATAAGTAAAGCCACGAGTGATTTCCAAATTATCGATAAATTCATGACTCACGAAGTCTAGAACATTTGGAAATCAAGAGTGGCATTTGTTAGGACTATTTAATGAATAAAATTAAGCTGTTTACTCACAAATCATTATTTGAATATAGTTATTTTAAAATATTTATATATTTAATGTAAACGGCGATATTTGAAAACAAATGAGAAACGATTGGTACGCTTCATTTCCTTCCTTTGTTCATCACTGCAACCAGATCATAATATTATTTACTGCCAAAGGATCGCAATGTTGTAAGAATGCACGCTAGTGGAGAAAAATTATAACCAACGTTATAGGTATTAATTAATTTGATGTCCGATGATGTAAATATGTCAATTATATTTTTGTGCAACGTCATTTCCTGGAAAATAATTCGTTCAAGAAAATGCAAACAGTGGGGTTTTTTTTTGTGTGGTATAATCAATTGTTACAAATGTTTTTATATTACGCCTATCTGTCGTATGCGCTTTCTGCTGACATTCATACACTATATATACAATCTGGTAACCGTATTTCTTACAGAGTCAGTCACTGCAAAATAATGCTATGACCTATTCAGAATGTTAAAAAGGAGGTACCTACTTTCTTTATTATGATAAACTTTGGTTGGTAAATTTTAGGCGAAACACGACTGTGATTGGTTGTACATAAACAATCATTGAAATGTGATTGGTCATTGACTTCCATTTGGGGCATGAGTTAAACATTCACCGGTGTGGAAAGCAACAGGAAGCTACCAGTGTCAGTTTTTGAAAGATTGAGATTTTGTTGTTCTGTCACACTTTTAGCGCCAAATCTTAAGTATAGCCGATTTATTATTAAAGAAATATGTTTCCGTTTTTTTCTTTGGGTTTGTCAACCTGCCACGTGTGCACGTTCATTCTAAAGTTATCTCCTTTTTACTTCAGCATCCACTTGTGCTTTACTTCTATTTTCATAGAATTATAACATTTGTTTAGCAAGTCCATTCGATAATATGGACATTAGGGTTATAACTTTCTGGATCTTTGTGAAATAAAATATTTCCTGTGAATGAATGGGTGAACTTTTACCTAAAACCATTGAAAAAGGTCTTCATTTCACTCAGCTTCAAGAAAAGGTCACTGCAAATATACTTATATATTTAATATTGATATATAATGTGGCATTTAAAACTAATAAAACTCTACAAAATATAATAAAAAACAATAAAACCAAAACAAAAAAAGAAAAATTATCAGGTGTATATAAATTGAAGTGTGACAATGTCTATAGGACAAACTGGTAGACCTTTTATCTCTCGGATAAAGGAACACATGAGAGCATATAACAGAAATTTAGAATATACAAAATATGCTAACCACCTATTCCAATTTAATCATTGTTTCGATCCAAATTTTGAAATTTTACATATTTGTGATAAGGGTAAGAAGTTAGATCTTTTGGAGGCTGTAGAAATTAATAAATTTAAAAGTAGTAAAAAACTGTTAAATTCTCAACTTGATTTGAATGAATCACCTTTGTTAAATTTAAAAATTTAAATAAATATTGTTGTATTGTTGCTTAGATCAGTTGGAACACAATTCATAATTTGTTAACATGTCTGAAGAAGGTACAGTGTACCGAAACAGCTGTCACTGAATTATATAATAAATATGAAAATCAAATAAAACTACATTTTATTTTTATTTAATTAATATAAGTATATTGGAGGGGGGGCTTTACTTGAAGCTCAGTGAAATGGAGGCCTTTTTCAATGGGTTTAAGTAAAAGTTCACCCATTCATTGGACAGGAAATATTTTATTTCTCAAAAGTCCAAAAGGTTATAACCCTAATGTCCATACAATTTTAACCTTCGTTTTCTAATATCACTATGAATGTCTGTATATAATTACATATATATTCTTTTTAACTTTTGAGTCTGTATGCTTCACCTATGACTTGAGGACCTAAAATATTTCTTAGCATTTTGCATTCTTTCTTCACTCTATTTTCGATATTTTTTTTTTCTGTTTAAAATTAATGTTTCTGCTCCATAGACGCGGTCTGACTTAATTACAGTATTATCATCATCATCAAACTTATGGATTAGGTATTTGCCTGTTCCGATGTCACATCTGTTCAGCCCAGCGCTTTCTTGGTCTTCCTATCGATCTTCGTCCTCTAAGGAATATACATCAGTGTCATCTTTGGTATCCTATCCTCTGTCATTCTTTGCATATTTTCTATCCAATTGTTTCTCTGTCCTTTATTTGTTGAAGAAGTGGTTGTACTTTAGTTCCTCTCTAATATTCTCATTTCTAACATGTTCTTCTCTTGTACAACCTTTCACAGTCCGTAGGAATCTCAATTCCGCTGCCTCAATTTTACTTTTTTTTCTTCAGGACCCAGGTCTCACTTCCACTGGTAGTGCCATCGTTGAGTAAAATCTTAACTGCGTGTCCTTTCTGACTTTGTTCCTCAGTGTTCGTCTGATTGTTCCACAAATGTGTTGAAATGTATGCATTTTCTTATTTATATCTTGTTCTTAAGTTATATTGCAGCCAAAATACTGCAAGTCTCACACGATTAAGCCGGACAGAATTATATGACGATTTGGATTACGCAAAAAGGACAAACGATTAGGCAGCAAAGATAAAATTACAGTGTTATGGTGTTTTAATTTTGTATGTAAATATATGCATCTAGTTTTGTTGTTTTAGTTACGATTCCATTTAGCCATAATTATTATTAGTGTTATTATTATTATTATTATTATTATATTATTATTATTATTATTATTATTATTATTATGTGTCCACCGCTGTGGTCTCGAGGTAGCGTGCTGCCTTGTCACGCAGCGGGCCCGGGTTCGATCCCCGGTCGGGGCAGTTTTTCTGGGTGAGGTTTTTATCGGGGCTTTTCCTCTCCTGTAAGACAAATGTCAGGAAAATTTAAGGCCCAAACGGTCCCCGAAATCATATGGTCATCATCTCCATTATCATCCTTATCATTATCATCATCATCGTCATCCTTCACCGGTGTGAAAGCAACGGGAAGATACCACACCTACACAATTCCCTAGTAAAGCTGCAAGCATAGCATAAAAATGCTATGATTGCAGTGAAGGACCTGCCCTCGGGCAGAAATACTATGGATGGATTATTATTATTATTATTATTGATGTTGAGTGATTCCGGGTTCTGTGGCCGTGGTCCATAGTTGGTGTTGATACCAGACGTTTCGCCCTCAACTGCGGAGGGCATCTTCAGTGGCGAGTGCTTCTAGGCGTGTTTCCTGGTCGGAAGCTCTACTTAGAGTGAACGCTGCGGGTGTTGTATTGATACTAGTGGTGGGAGCAGGGTGAGCGGGCGTGGCTCTTGCTGATTGGCTAATGGTCGTCTCCTTGTTGTCCCTAGTGTTGATGCATTTATTTTCTAGTGTACGGTACCAGGCCTTAGACAGTTTAATACCTTCCTCTTTTCTGTTAATATTTTCCTTATGCTTGTGTATTTCTATAGCCTCTCGATATAATCTAGGGAAATAATAGGAAGTTGTGGCTAAAACTTGTGTATCATCGAATAGAATCTGGTGTCCATTCATAATGGCATGTTCTGCTACAGCCGATTTATCCATTTCTCCTTGTCTGCAGTTTCTTTTGTGTTCTGATAAACGGGTGGCTATACTTCTTTTTGTGGTCCCTATGTATGGTTTACCACACGAACAGGAAGTCGATATACGCCGCAAGTGGAGAGAGGTGGCCGAGGATCCTTAGCTGAGCGAAGGCAGTCTTCTATTTTTCTTGTAGGGTCTGTAAACTGTTTTTATTTGTTGTATTTTCGTAGGAGTTTTCCGATACGATCTGTGACTCTTTGTACATATGGTAAGTAGGCTATGCTGGTTGAGGGTGTGGTTATCCATTCTGACGTGCTGTCTTCGTGGATGTATATGTATATGTTATGCCAACCACAACACCTTAAACAAGAACAACACCATCTGTTCAATTGTTTCCAGAAAAATGGCTACACATCCAAGGAAATAAGACAAACCATACATCCACGAAGACAGCACGTCAGAATGGATAACACACCCTCAACCAGCATAGCCTACTTACCATATGTACAAAGAGTCACAGATCGTATCGGAAAACTCCTACGAAAATACAACATAAAAACAGTTTACAGACCTACAAGAAAAATAGAAGACTGCCTTCGCTCAGCTAAGGATCCTCGGCCACCTCTCTCCACTTGCGGCGTATATCGACTTCCTTGTTCGTGTGGTAAACCATACATAGGGACCACAAAAAGAAGTATAGCCACCCGTTTATCAGAACACAAAAGAAACTGCAGACAAGGAGAAATGGATAAATCGGCTGTAGCAGAACATGCCATTATGAATGGACACCAGATTCTATTCGATGATACACAAGTTTTAGCCACAACTTCCTATTATTTCCCTAGATTATATCGAGAGGCTATAGAAATACACAAGCATAAGGAAAATATTAACAGAAAAGAGGAAGGTATTAAACTGTCTAAGGCCTGGTACCGTACACTAGAAAATAAATGCATCAACACTAGGGACAACAAGGAGACGACCATTAGCCAATCAGCAAGAGCCACGCCCGCTCACCCTGCTCCCACCACTAGTATCAATACAACACCCGCAGCGTTCACTCTAAGTAGAGCTTCCGACCAGGAAACACGCCTAGAAGCACTCGCCACTGAAGATGCCCTCCGCAGTTGAGGGCGAAACGTCTGGTATCAACACCAACTATGGACCACGGCCACAGAACCCGGAATCACTCAACATCATGATTACCGGCCGTGAAAGCCTGCATTCAACTATTATTATTATTATTATTATTATTATTGAGCAATTCCATGTGTGACTGACTGACATTTACAATACACTTTTGCAGCAAAATGATTGCATAAATATTATAATTGATTGGAATTAGGGGTGTTATCTACGTGATGTGATAGAGGAAAAGTGTGTGATTAAGACTGTACGTAAACATACAACTTCTGAAGAAAAACAATGCTTTTAATTACACTGGGTGCCTTTTTGTTCCTCTCAGTTTTTTCATGCTGCTTATATAATTCTGGCACCCTGAGTTCAAAAATGCCAATTTCACATCATCAATGGAAAATTTATATATTTGAAAATATAGGAATTAACACAAAAATATATCCACAAATATAGATGGAATAAATGCCAGCTTATGTTGGTATTGTATCTGATGATATGAAATGGGATTTTTGTTTCAGCATCACTGACTTGGCCATCAAATTTATTAAAATGAAGTTGTGACCCGCCCTTTTCTTTTGTGTTGCTGTGGACTGTCCCTCACCAAACTCTAAACATAGTTCCCCATCATGTTTATATCCCACCTGCCCTGATATCTTCATTCCAAGTTTTTGAGATCCTGATGAATTCGTTCTCCATGTTCTTCACTCACATCGCCCAAATTTGGTCTAAAGAAATCCAAATGTGATTGCAGACAATGTAATTTGGTTAGCATTGTGCAACCTAATGTACGATATGTACTCAGCAAGTTCCCAATCAACTCTCGGTAATTGGGGCTCTTCTTGCTTCCAAGCACAACATTACGAAATGCTTGCCATGCACTTTTTTCAACTAGTGTCATCTTCTGTTCTAATTCTGCGGACTCCAGCATCTGTCTTATTTGAGGTCCTGTAAGAACTTCAGCAAATACTACTGCATCAGACAAA
This sequence comes from Diploptera punctata, assembly GCA_030220185.1. Lineage (NCBI taxonomy): Eukaryota > Metazoa > Arthropoda > Insecta > Blattodea > Blaberidae > Diploptera > Diploptera punctata. The sequence goes on from JASPKZ010006092.1 coordinate 28,688, forward strand.
CGTGGGAACATAGAGCGAATATGTTGCAAGCATCTGACGATTTAACCAAAGCTTTAATATTCTGTTTTTCTAGTTCCAATTTAATGTGGAGCAGGTGGTAGTAAGAACTTCTTCCGTCAATAAGAGCTTCATGTAGAATGTTATTTTCTCCTGGAACAAGTTCGTTTCCTGAAGGCCACACTTGTTGAATGTAGTGTTGGCCAGTTGCTCGACTGTCCCATAAACAAAGGAAACGTGGAACCGTTAACATTTGGAGAAAAATAATATTAACCAATCATATACTTAAAGTTGAAAAAGTAAGGAAAACAAAAATCGTGATTACTATCGAACCGTGGACATTTGGAGAAAAATAATCACATATTTGAAATCAGCGCAAAACACTGAGTCAGAAACACTTAAAATATGCAGAGGAACATTTTCATTGTTACCAAGTGTTATCTATCAAAGTATGTGTGATTGACTGACAACTCTTCATGCAGCTTAACATGTTAATTTACACCATTCTCTGAAGTGTCATTCCTAATTCAATTTTCCAAAATACCGTTTGGAGGCCACATTTCAAGTCACGTTCTAAATAAAAAATCAAATCTAAATCACAATTAAGACCGGAGTTATAACATAATATGTGATGTGTGACTGACTGACTTGATTCTGTGACTGACTGATATATCTGAATTTTATTTAGAATTTCAAAATGCAAATATTACACAAATGTAACAAAATACTATGAAACTAGATAAACAGCTTTGGTAACGGGGATTAAAAAATAACTACAAATACTTTATCAATTATACGAAAAATGTTAAATTTAATTTTACTGTAAAATAAAAATTAATTTAAATCAATAATGTAATTAAATTAACTCGCTTACCATGTACCATTTTAAATTATATAAAATAACAAATATATTAAATAGGCTAGGCCTACTCAATAACAAAGGGCCTTCTCTGTTCTTCAATATATCTAATATAATTATATATATATTAATTCTGCCCGAGGGCAAGTCTTTCACTGCAATCATAGCATTTTCATACTAGGGAATTATAAGTGTGGTAGCTAAGGAGGACCAAAGTATGGTTTAACAAAAGAGTTTGCGAAATAAAACGAATTAATACGACCGAATCATTAAACAACAAATTAGCAAAATTCTGCTGCTTTTACAGGTTTGGAACATGACAAGTTCTTCCACTAATATTAGACTAAAACAACACACATTTGAGACATTATCTTACAGAATCAGAAAATATGATCTTTAAATATATATATTACGTCAACAAAATTATTCCTGCGTCAATTTCAAAATGTTCACCTCGGTATGACATTTTCATGGAATCGCTCTTGAAAATAACTAGGGAAGAGGATATAAGTCAACTATTGAGAGAGAATCAATAAATAAGTAAGATAGAGACATTCATCACGCATAAGGTGTCCCATTGTGTTTGACAATTAAAATGTACAATAGAACTCTACACACAAATACAGTTCCAAACTGTTACAAGACAGTAATATTAAACACATGTAATGTATTCCTGGCTTTTGTACATGTTAAAAAACACTCCTACATCATAACCAATCAGCTTACACATCCCCAAATCTATGGAATTGATACTACAGTGTACTGTTAAAAGTAAACATCTAGATAGATCATCGGTTGATTAATGTCTTTGACATTGTCCGATTCCTAATAGCCAATTTTGTCGGTACATCCAATCTCCTGGTTTTAGACCGGCTTATCTCTATTAGGTTTTTTAGCATTGCAATTTTTTTCTGATGGGAGGGAGCTGGCCTACCGCATCAACCCCCAACCTGGAGGACCAGGGATTTTTTTTTCAGGTGTCCATCCTTAGATCAGTTGTTTTCACTACAGTTAAGAGCCTGATCTGCCCTTTAGGAAGAATTTGACAGAAAAGATAGATGAAATGATCCCCTCGGCCTCGAATACTCTAATACCATCGGGGTCGGAAAACAACAGAGAGACTGGATAGGAAGGATGGAAGTGGAAGTAATACCATATCTCACCATGCTGACCAGTAGCCCATCTCCACATAAGTTATATGGTTACTAACATCTGCACCACGTGATGTGCAGGTCGGTTCCTCTAAGTCTTAGAATTTAAAGCAATTAGAGGCTCTCCTTCCTCTTAGTATCTTCCCTTTTACAGCCTAGTAAACATCTATAAAACTAAATATATGTTCACACACAGAAATACATTATATAATGGAAATAGCTAATGACAAATGAGGTAAATTTTGAAGAAGTGGCTGAATTCAAATACCTAGGAACAATAATTACAAACAGGAATGAGATGCACGAAAAATTGCACATAGGCTGAATTCTACAAATACATGCTATTATGTATTAAAATGACTTCTGATGGCCCAACTTCTCAAAAAAGAAAATAATGGAATTGGAAATGCATATATTACAGGGACTCTTATCATCCGAACTCCTTTCAGAAAACGTTAAACTGAACTAAATATATAAAACTATTATTCTACCAGTTATATTATATGGGTGTGAAACATGGACTCTTACTTTAAGGGAGGAGAAAAGATTACGAGTATTTGAGAATAAAGTTCTTAGGACAATTTTTGGACGAAAGAGAGATGAACAGACAGGTGAATGGAGAAGACTACATAACAATGAACTACATGGTCTTCATAGGAAAGCCAGATATAATAAAAGACAGTTAAGTATCGTAGACTGCGATGGGCAGGACACGTGTCACGAATGGGGAATGAAAGAGGTGCATGCAAGCTTCTTATAAAAAAAACCAGAGGGAAAACACCCAGTTGGTAGATCTAGAATGAGGTGGGAGAATAACATTATCAATGATTTGAGGGAAATAGATTATACAGGGGATGATTGGAAAACATTAGCTCAGGATAGGGATATATGGAGGGCTTATGTTTGCTGGCCATGAACCTACGTGTTCGACAGAGCCAATGAGTTGTTAATTATAAAAAAGGCATATTTAAGAAATATATCACTTTACCAAAAAGTATATATGCTATAGCCCTATCATAAAAATTTATTTATATACAGAATTTTAATGTTTACATATCTTTCTGTGCCTATAGTTTTATTTTTCTTCTCCACTCGTCTCTCTCCATCCAATCCATGTCCTCCAGTCCTCTTGCTCTCATTCCAGTTCTTATTTCCTGCATCCACGAGTTTCGAGGTCTTCCTCTCCTCCTCCTTCCAGGTGGACACCATTCCAATGTTTTCCTGGGTAATCTTTCTTCTTGCATTCGTCGTACGTGCCCATACCAATTTAATTGCTCACATCTTATATAATCTACTATTGAATAACCAATATTCATTTTTTCTCTTATGACCGTATTTCTTATTTGTTCTAATTTTGAACGTCTTGCTGCTCTCCTCAAGAAATCCATTTCCATCGACATAAGTTTTTGTTGAATTTCCAAACTTCAGCTCCACATGACAGTACTTCTCACTATTGAATTATTATATATTTGTAACTTATTTTTCCTGGTTATATGTCTGTTCCATAAGACTCCATTTATCATTGCTGTTATTGCTCTACCTTTATTTATTCTGTTCTTAATATCACTTTTTTGTTTATCCTCTTTATCTAATTTTACTCCCAGATACTCAAATTCTTCACATCCTCTAATATACCCCTTTTCATCTTCTAATAATAATATATTCATTACATTGTTACAACAGTAAGTCAACAAGCTGTTAGCAGTAGAAATGGATTTTCGGAGGCGATCGACAAGAATTTTAAGAAGAGATAAGGTCAGAAACAGCAGAATAAGGGAAATTATGCAAGTTCAAAAAAACATAGGGTATTACAAAAAATAGAAGAAAAGGTTTGAAATGGTATGGACATATAAGAATGGAAGAATACCAAAGAAGATCCTTGATTGGAATGCTAATGGAAGAAGTGGAAGATACAGACCTAGAGAACGTTGGCCAGATGGAGTGGGGGAAAGTATGGAAGCCAGGGATTTGAGGGAAGAAGCGTAAAAATACAACCGTCAAGAAATGCGGACATGGGTTCAACTGGGGTAAAATTTTCCGGAGGTCAAATAGTCCCCCATTCGGTTCTCCGGGCGGGGACTACTTCAGGGAACCCATGCCAAAGGCTCAAACACAGGGACATGTTCCTAGGAACATGGAATGTTAGGACTTTATACAATAGCAGGGCACTAGAGATATTAACGCGGGAATTAGATACATCACCCTTGGATATAGTCGCTTTACAGAAAGTTAAAACGCCCAGTTGGTAGACGAAGAATGAGGTGGGAGAATAACATTAACTATGATTTGAGGGAAGTAGATTATACAGGGAATGATTGGAAAGCATTAGCTCAGGACAGGGATTATGGAGAGCTTATGTCCGCGCGGCCATGAACCTACGGGTTCGATAGTGCCAGTGAGTAAGTAAGATGCTTTAGACAGGAACCTCTGGCGACAAAATCACTTTGGGTTGAAGGAGAAACACTGTATGTGGAATATTCCTAAATAAAAAAAATATTCTGTTACAACAGAAAATCTAATGGCATTACTGAGGCTATACAACGTGCATCTGTAGATATCTGTGAGATAAGTTGTTATCTTGTATGTAAGACAGCCTGTCTACCTTAGCAGTTCCAAGTTATATAACAGCACGCGCGCTCTAGCTAAAAATACATTATGACCTAATGCTGTATAATTAAAGAAATATATAGCAAGTGTCTTGTACTCCGAGGGAGGATTATATTTATAAATAAATATCAACTTATTAACGTACGGTACCTTGCAAATTAAAATACTTCTAAAATTGATATATTTATAGTTTCAATTTCACAACTATTTATAACTTTCAATTAAATTTAATTAGTATTAATTCTTGATATATCAACTCCTCAGCATTCCATGAGGTCCCGGTCAGACCATAGGAATTATTCCTGCGGTTGCCGATGGACTGAAATTTAGGTTAAGGACTCTCCTAGACCTTCATTATCATTATTCTATTCTATGGCAATTCTGTCCGAAGGCAGGTCTTTCACTGCAATTACAGCATTTTCATGCTATGCTTTGCAGCTTTACTATGGAATTGTAGGTGTGGTAGCTTCCCGTTGCTTTACACACCGATGAAGGATGATGATGATGATGGCTGGATGATTTTCGGGGACTATTGGGCCCTAAGCTTCCTGACATTTGTCTTACAGGTGAGGAAAAACCCCGAAATAAACCTCACCCAGGAGCCTGTCCCGACCGGGAATCGAACCCGGGCCCGCTGCGTGACAAGGCAGCACGAAATATATATATATATATGTGTGTGTGTGTGTGTGTGTGTGTGTGTGTGTGTCCACCGCTGTGGTCTCGAGGTAGCGTGATGCCTTGTCACGCAGCGGGCCCGGGTTCGATCCCCGGTCGGGACAGTTTTTCTGGGTGAGGTTTTTACCGCGGTTTTTTCCTCACCTGTAAGACAAATGTCAGAAAAACTTTAAGGCCCAAACGGTCCCCGAAATCATACGGCCATCATCATCCTTCACCGGTGTGGAAAGCAACGGGAAGCTACAATTTCCTAGTAAAGCTGCAAAGCATAGCATAAAATAAAATAAATTAAAATCCTTCTTAGGTAAAATCCGTCGTCCTCAACTTTTAAAATATGTGATCTTTATGCCTGTAGGCCTTTCAGGACATGCGTCACATCTTCAGTACTAGTAGTGGTAGTAGTATTTATTAGTAGTAGTAGTACCACCTCAACGGTTTTAACAAAGCATAGCATGAAAATGCTATGATTGCAGTGAAGGATCTGCCTTCGGACAGAATTACTATGAATGGATATATATATATATATATATATATATATATATATATCTAGAGAGAGAGAGAGAGAGAGAGAGAGAGAGAGAGAGAGAGAGAGAGAGAGAGATATTTGTGAATGACAAGGATGGGGCCGATCACGCCTGACGCACCATCACAGGGGCAGATTAACGAAATTAAATTAAATGTATGAACTGAGTATGAAGAAAATTGTGGTAGCAGGGGAAAACGGGAGAAATCCTAAGAAAAACCTGCCAAGCTCCGTTTCGTCCACGACGAAATTCACATGGAGTGACCGAGAATCGATCTCGGGACCGCAGCGTCTAACCGCTTGCGCCACGGAGCCGCCTGTCAAACAGGATTTTTATTCAGCGTATTAATTATTTTAACGTTGGATGAGTTATTTAACAACACGAAGCTTGAGTTGGTGTTTATAATAACAAGGTTACAAAAGAATAGAATAAACGGACATAAGCTGCTGTTAGCCTGAGCTATTTTTGCACAACTTAACAGCCTTAACCTTGGAACGGACAAGAAAAGACTTTTAACATATGATGCCAAGCTTCCCAGGGGCGTGATCCCTCACATCTGTAAATACTTATTCAAATAAATCATTATACATTATTACATGCTAGTAAGGACTGGCTGACTGACTCGCTGCCACTATCAAATCCGTAGGTTCGTGACCGCGCCGATATAAGCTCTCCATACTTCCCTACCCTGAGCTAATGTTTCATCCCCTGTATAATCTACTTCCCTCAAATCATAGTTAATGTTATTCTCCCACCTCATTCTTGGTCCACCAACTGGGTGTTTCCCAACTGGTTTCCCTACAAGAAGCTTCCATGCACCTCTTTCGTTACCAATTGGTGTTACATGTCCTGCCCAACGCAGTCTATCAGACTTAACCGCTCTTATTATACCTGGTTTGCTATGAACATCATGCAGCTCATTGTTATGTAATCTTCTCCATTCACCTGTCTGTTCATCTCTCTTTGGTTCAAACATTTTTGTAACAACTTTATTCTCAAATACTCAAAGTAAGAGTCCATCTTTTGCATGTAAATAATACAACTTGTAAAATAAGTTTTTTAATGTATTTTTTTCAGTTTAACTTTTTTCTTTTTTAATACATAACAGCACGTATTTCTAGAATTCAACCTATGTGTAATTTTACATGCATCTCATTCCTGTATGTAATTATTGTTTATAGGTATTTGAATTCAGAATTTCTTCAAAATTTCCCTCACCTCTCATTAGCTGTCCATTTCCATTATATAATGTATTTCTATGTGTGAAAATATATTTAGATTTATTGATGTTTATTTCCAGTCCCAATTCCTTAGTGTTACTCAATAGTGTGTCCGTGTTGGCCTTTAGTATCTCGTCGCTATCGCCCAATAATTCTACATCATCAGCATAAACTAACAACTTATTAATACCATTGAGTTGCAGACCTTCTTAATCCTCTAAACATTTGATGGCTGCTCTAGTACAAAATACGAAACTGAATAGTAGAGGAGATAGTGCATCTCATTGCTTTAACCCATTCTGAATTTAAAAAGTATCTGAAAATTGCCTACACGAACCCCCCTATACTCTGTCTGCCATTTATACACATTCGAATAAGTCAAACATTTTAGGAAGTACTTTAATATATATCAAACAATTCTTAAAAGCATCATTACTTATGGAGCAGAACTTTGGTCATTAACAACAAAAACAAAGAATTATGTTTTGGCAACGGAATGGATTTTATACGAAGGGCAGCAAGAATTTCAAGAAGAGAAAAAAGTTAGAAACTCAGTTATAAGGGAGAAAATGAAGATTGAAGACACTATTTTAGATTATATTAAAACTCAGCAATTAAGATGGTACGGACATGTCCAGCAAATGAAAGAGGATCGGCTACCAAAATCTGTTTTGGAATGGAAACCTGAGGGAACACCTAAAACTTCCTGGAGTGAGGTAATATATTTATACATGAAGGAGAAACATTTACAACCAGCAGATTGGATGGACCGACAAAATTGGCTATCGGATGATAAAGACATTAAACAACTGATGATTTATCTATTACCTAGCGTGACATACTTTATATTTTTCTTTGCTGCAATTTATATTAGAGTAGAGGAATCAAGTTATACAATACCATGTATTAAATGTTATTAGTTTGTGAATTTACGAAAAACACAGCCATGTTATAGCATAGCATTATATCATCGCTTATTTATAGTCCATCACAAAGACACGCAAACTGGTTGAAACATATTGCATGCAATACATTTTCAAGCTCCACAAATACATGCAATCAATTGTTGTGATAGGTTAATAAATAAGTCAGCAAAACATGTTTTGCATTAATACTTGGTGCTAGCAAGCGCTAGGAATTAAACACAATGAAAAATTGTACAATACATCGATAAATAATACAGACCTTGTCGCATTTAAAACAGTAAATTGACAACTGTCATATGTTAATATTATAATAGAATTGTTAAATATTTTGTTTAAAAATATATGTACATAAAATATTAAAGAATTGGAAGAGAAACAATAAAACTTTATACAACTTACATTTTGCAGACGATAATTGTTAATTGCACAAGATTATAAATATTTATTTGACTAGAAGATTAATAGAAGAATATGGTAAATGGGGATTCATTTTGAACATGAAGAAAACAAAATATTTATCAATTGGTGAACCAGAACAAAATTTAATTTTGGAGACTGGAGAAACAATAACATTTTATAGTGAGATAACATATTTAGGAATTAAAATAAATATAAATGGAAGTTATGAAGAGGAAACATAAATAATAAAGGAAAATTTGCAATTGCTTGCCTCAATGGAATATTGTGGGATAAAAATATAAGCAATAAAAATAAAATGAATATATATCATACAATTGTTAAAAGCATCATTACTTATGGAGCAGAACTTTGGCCATTAACAACAAAAACAAATAAGTATATTTCGGCAACGGAAATGGATTTTATACGAAGGGCAGCAAGAATTTCAAGAAGAGAAAAAAGTTAGAAACTCAGTTATAAGGGAGAAAATTAAGATTGAAGACACTATTTTAGATTATATTAAAACTCAGCAACTCGTAAGATGGTACGGACATGTCCAGCGAATGGAAGAGGATCGGCTACCAAAATCTGTTTTGGAATGGAAACCTGAGGGAAGACGAGGCAGAGGTAGACCTAAAACCTCCTGGAGTCAGGGAATATATTTATACATGATGGAGAAACATCTACAACCAGGAGATTGGATGGACCGACAAAATTGGATATTAGGAATCGAACGATGTCAATGACATTAATCAACCGATGATAAACAGAATCAGGCATTTATAGTGGCGTTGCCATTTTGCTCCGAAACGAAGGGAAAAATGATAGTGGCATTTTAAGGACGAGTCAAGGTCACTATCTTATGTTCTCTTATGAATACTGCAAATTTGGCATGAAAAAAAATCAATTTTTTCCTTGGTTTCGGAGCAAAATGGCAACGACACTATAAATGCCTCACCCTATATATATATATATATATATATATATATATATATATATATATATATATATATATATAAAGGTGCAGAGGGTGGGAACAGAACTCTACTGGAAAACTATCACAGGTTGTTCACATATGTTGGCTAAGTGTTTTGATATAAATACAGCTGGGATATTTATGATGTAGGATATATTTTGGTAAGACTGATTTGTCCCTGTTATGAAAAAAGTAACTGAATATTGAACTTTTATAGGGAAAAAATCACTATGAGGTTTGATTTAAGATTAAATTAAAATGTTTCATACCTCACCTCATATCCAGTGTTCTATCTAGACCTGTTTCAAAGCCTTGGCAGCTTCATCTTCAGTAATTTCACGTCGACTGATGTTATGTTAATCTTAGAAAATCCTGCAGATTTTGAGTTGATTCAGAGGTTCATCGGTCCACCAACAGAGGGAGGAACAAGCAGTTCTCCTGATCGACATAACATCAGTCGACGAGAAATTACGGAAGATGAAGCTACCAAGGCTTTGAAACCGGTCTAGTTACAAGAGTGGATATGAGGTGAGGCATGAAACATTTTAATTTAATCTTAACTGAACTGTACTCTGTTAGTCATATTTATGCGTCTTTTTCTGTACTTCAGTAAGTTAACGGTCACATTCGTCATATTTTCACTCTCTGAAGATATAAAAACCCTCTCTAGGGGTTGCATGACCTTGACATTGGTGAGATGGCAACGAGGTCCAGTGATTCTTTGGATTATATCGGCAGGGTCTCCCATGCCGGATAGGCCAAACATGAGAGATCCAGACAAAGAAGCACCCAGAAGAGGTTATGAAGGCGGAAGAGTCCCAACGGCGGATGAAGAGGAAGAGGTAATCCACGGGTAGATCAGACTCGTAAGCTATGGTGGAAGCAACTCATCTATGGGGAGGAAACCCCGAAATCACGTAACACGGTCTTCCAGGTTGGGGGTTGGGCGAGTGGTTGAAAACCCACACTGTAGAAAAACTTACCGTTAGGAAACCTAAATTCTCTACAAGACAACGACCACAACGGAAATTGGAGGGAGTTGGCGATGGATGGAGAAGGCCATAGATGTGGTTAAGGCCCACTCGGACTGTAACACCAAAGAAGAAGAAGGAGGAGTAAAAAACTTTTATCATTCAATTTCTTTCTTCCATGTTCATTAAAACTGTTAAATTTCTCAGAATTACAGATCACATTTTGTTTTCTGGAAAATAAGAAAAAAAATGTATTGACGTAGACATTCATGGCAGGAGTTGCTATGATGATCTTGAAGAAGACTTTCGGGCTGTTGGCCGTGGTCTTGAGGCTCGAAGTTCCCCGACGTTTCGCCAGAGACAATCCTTGAGGATGCCAGACGCAGTCTCTGGCGAAACGTCAGGGAACTTCAAGCCACAAGACCACGGCCAACAGCCCGAAAATCTTCTTCAAGATCATCATAAAAAAAATACTTCTTTCTGAATTTCGTTTGGATTCACAATATGGATATCAGCCATAATGTCCAGTAAGCAAATATTGTGTATTGTTTTGCGAAAATCGAACAGTTAATGAGTCGGAAGTGTGTGCAGTATAGTTAAGCAAAAATGCCTGAAGTAAAACTAAATGCATTCTTCTTATACTTAATGAAATTAGGCCTTTTGTCTTGTTTTCACATAGATAGATAGATTATCTGCTGATTAATGTCTTTGACATCGTCCGATTCCTAATAGCCAATTTTGTGGGTCCATCCAATCTCCTGGTTGTGGATGTTTCTCTTTCATGTATAAACATATCCCTATCTCCAGGAGGTTTTAGGTCTTCCTCTGCCTCGTCTTCCCTCAGGTTTCCATTCCAAAAAAGATTTTGGTAGCCGATCCTCTTCCATTCGCTGGACATGTCCGTACCATCTTGTTTTCACATCAAGTGGGATTTAATGAACCTTCCCATCTAGTAAATGGGCGCCCAATACTTCTATTGGTTTGTACTTTAATAACAGCTGAGGGATTCTATCTGTAGGCATTATTTCAACATGTTCATACCAGTTGTTTCTCATGTTATCAATTCTATTTGTTAAATTCAAAATATTTCAGTCTTTTCTAATATCTTAATTTCTTTTTCTGTCCAAAATTGTCACACCTGCTACTACTTCATTTCTGCAGTTTCTATTTTTCTTTTGTCTGAACTAAACTAACTAAAATTAGAACACTTTGTGTCACATGCGGTTGTGATGAGAAAAATTTACTGTTTTGTAAACTGTACAACATAAGAATAGAAATCATTTAACGTTTAGCAACATGTGACAATAGAAATACATAAACATGGTTGACACCTACAAGTACAACGAATTGAAAAGGGTTTATTTTACAACCGTACTTATTGTCTAATTACAGGTAATTTTTAATAAGGGACATTTTGAACAAGTGGCTGAATTCAATGAATTCAAATACCGGATAACAGTAATCAATCACAAATAGGAATGAGATGAACAAAGAAATTAAACATAGGCTCAATTCTGGAAATGCATGTTATTATGTATTACAGGGACTCTTGTCGTCCCAACTTCTCTCAAAAAACGTTAAACTGAAACGGTCTTACTAATAAAAATCTCTAATACAGGCTTTCATCAGTTGTTTAGTTATACAATATATAAGCCTTATGTAGATCACGTATAATTTCCTTACTAATAAACGTTGTGCCGGAGCTATATAACAAAACAGCAGTTATACACAATACGTCACATATTCGTCATCATAATGACGTCAGAACATATTACTCGCAGTTTGTAACAGAAATAAAACAACATCAACTAGTGATTATTGTGTAAGAAATGAATATGGATAAGAATTAAAAGAGATTCCCTAATTGAGGAGGTACGGGAAAAATAAGTGTGTTTTAATTTATATACATTTTCCTTTACGCAATGTCAAATAAAACGTAGAATTGGTTTCACAGATAATGTGCTGCCATCTAACGTCAAGAATTTCGACCAATTCTTGGAAACTAATAAAAGCTTTGCCCATTACTTATGAATTATATGCAGTATTTTAAGATGCGTTAGGAAACGTTCAAAATAGTAGGAATGTTACCGACAACAAATATCATTTCAAGCAAAAAAAAAAAAAATCACTATACTTCGACCGGGAATCGAACCTACGACCTCACGCATGGCAGTCAGAAGCTCTAACCACAAGACTTACCAAGTTAACATGTAGATTCTTGCAATAATAGTACCTCTATACTAAAATACATTTTTATATCGGTGTGTGTGTTATGTATTATAGATGCAAAGAAGTTTTCTTAAAATAATATTATGAAGCATTTAAACTACATTCAGGTTAAATCTTGTCTACAGCAATTATTGTAGAACATATCCTTTTGTGATTCAATGTTCAATTTTAAAATATTTTTAGGCCTAATCGAGAATGAGTGTAACGAAAGGCATTTTATGATGCCTTTATTTTCCTACCCAGAGCTTTATTAATATTATTTATGCCCTGTGCATCCATCAAACAGTCGTTAAAGTGTTGCATTTTGGGTTAAATTAAGGAAACTTTCATCAAAATCATAAGAAACAGTCAGTTGATCTTGATGTCCGACATTTTATCTAGTTATAGAATCCTTAAACAAGGGTGGAGGCATGTATAACGATTCCCATGTAAAGTTGTACACCTCTTCTACACTGAACAGCTAATACAGTGTTTATTATTAAGAATTTTCAACTGAGATGTGTATAAACCTTGTATAAAAGTTATATATGGATTATTAGTAGTATAGTAGAGGGAAAATATATAAAAATGTTATTCTACCAGTTATATTATATGGATGTGAAACATGGACTCTTACTTTAAGGAAGGAAAAAGATTACGAGTATTTGAGAATAAAGTTCTTAGAAATGTTAGGACCAAAGAGAGGTGAACAGACAGGCGAATGGAGAAGACTACATAACAGTGAACTACATGGTCCTTATAAGAAGCCAGATATAATAAGAACAGTTAAGTCTCGTAGACTGCGATGGGCAGGACATGTGGTACGAATGAGGAATTAAAGACGGGCAATGGAAGCTTCTTGTAGGAAAACCAGAGGGAAAACCAGTTGGTAGATCAATAATGAAGTGGGAGATTAACATTAACTATGATTTGAGGGAAGTAGATTATACAGGGAATGATTGGAAAACATTAGCTCAGGATAGGGATGTATGGAGAGCTTATGTCCGCGCGAACATAAACTAACGGATTCGACAGTGCCAGTGAGTGTGTTAGTTAGTATTATGAAAGTAATATTATCATATTAGAAGATCAAAAGGATTATATTAGTGGATGTGAAGAATTTGGGTATCTGGGAGTAGTAAAAGTGATCTGCCAGCTAAAATAAAGCATTATTATTATTATTATTATTATTATTATTATTATTATTATTATTATTATTATTATTATTATTATTATTATTATATTAAGAACAGAATAAATAAAGGTAGAAGCAATAACAGCAATGATAATTGTGTCTTATGGAACAGACATATAACCAGGAAAAATAAGTTACAAATATATAATAATTCAATAGTGAGAAGTACTGTCATGTGGAGCTGAAGTTTGGAAATTCAACAAAAACTTATGTCGATGGAAATGGATTTCTTGAGGAGAGCAGCAAGACGTTCAAAATTAGACAAAATAAGAAATACGGTCATAAGAGAAAAATGAATATTGGTTATTCAATAGTAGATTATATAAGATGTGAGCAATTAATTGGTATGGGCACGTACGACGAATGCAAGAAGAAAGATTACCCAGGAAAACATTGGAATGGTGTCCACCTGGAAGGAGGAGGAGAGGAAGACCTCGAAACTCGTGGATGCAGGAAATAAGAACTGGAATGAAAACAAAGAACTGGAAGACATTGAGTGGATGGATAGAGACGAGTGGAGACGGAAAATAAAGCTTT
>JASPKZ010006093.1:0-10672 GCA_030220185.1 Diploptera punctata
TATTTCATGACTACCCTCTAGAAAGTATTTTTGCACTTTAGACATTTTTGAAAATATGTAATTTTGATAAATTAGCAAGGTTATAGCCTTGGAAAAAGTAATTGGATTCCCAAATTTTTTATTTTAAGCTGATTTTTTTGGCATTATAATACTCTAACTAGCCCTCTAGATTGCATTTTTGCAGTTTTCGACATTTTTGACAATTATGTAATTTTGTGAAAAAATCCAAGCCTTGGAAAAAAAAACACGATTTCCCATTTTTTGATTTTTACAGATTTTTTTGCATTATAGTTCGCTGACTAGCCCTCTAAGAATATATTTTTGCACTTTAGACATTTTTGAAAGTTATGTAATTTTTGATAATTAGCAAAGGTTATAGCCTTGGAAAAAGTAATTGGGATTCCCAAATTTTTTATTTTTAAGCTGATTTTTTTGCATTTATAATACTCTAACTAGCCCTCTAGATTGCATTTTTGCAGTTTTCGACATTTTTTGAAATTATGTTATTTTTTTTTTTTTTTTGTTCTAAGATGGCGGACGAGACGGAACGGCAGCTAGAGAATGCTCTAAAAAGTGTGGAAAATATCACGGAAATAGGAGGTTACCTGAAGAAGGAAACGAAGGAAGAACTACAAAATGCGGTAAGAACCATACGTAGTTATATTAAATCAATGAAATGTAAACTAGATACTAAGATGAACGAAAATGAGAATAACCAAAACAAAGAGGTTACACATGGCAAATTGATAGAGGCACGGGAACCAGACAGCTGCCCAGCGGGACAAGTAGCGCCATCTCTTGTCCATCTACAAGAAGTAACAAATAGTGTCTGCCACAGCGCTACATCTGACGGAGAAGAAGAGAAGCACCAAGACACAACACAACACGCACCGACCAGTACAAAGAAACAAGCTCACGACAATAAACACAAAGACAGGGGAGCCAACCAGACAGCAATAAACACTGAGATAATAAACGACAAACTAGAAAACATAATAGACTTTTTAGAAAACAAGCTGGACAAAAAGATTGAACAGAAAATTAACCAAAGACTAATAAGCAAGACACCAATGAAACTAAACTACAATGAAAAGAGGACAAATAACATGAGAGATGAAGAAAACACCAACGCTTTCGAAGAAAAGAACAGAAATTATCAGAAAGAAACAGAAAGGGAAATAAGATACACAGAAGACAGCAGACCGTTTATAACCGGGCAAGGGCACAGGAAAGAAGACGACGAACTGCAAGCAGCGGAAAAGATGGCCTGGATGTACATAGGAGGACTCAAACGCAACACCACCGAAAGCAACATAAGAAAATTCCTGGAAAAAAACGGCATTAAGGGTAATATAGAATGTGAAGAACTTCACACCCTAGGAGACAGAAAAGCTTTCAAGATCGGTTTCCCTTACATCTACCTGGAAGACGCACAGAACGCGGATTTCTGGCCACAAGGAATTAAGGTCAGAAGATTTCGATTTCGGAGATACTCATGGAGAAGGGAAGAAGACGACGGGGTGGAACTACAATAACTTAAACAAGAACGTGGCAAAGAAAAATGAACCCCAGCAGAATAAGGAAATAAATATACTACTATGGAACATAGAGGGAATAAGAAATGCACTACCCTACATACCAAAGAAGACAATAGACAATACGGACGTCATGATACTCACAGAGACCTTCCTTACCGAAGACATAGAATTACAAGGTTACTACGCCATACATGCACTAGCAACCCCGACGGAGGGAAGACCAGCAGGTGGAGTCACATGTTTCATAAAAGGGAGAACAGGAGATATTGAAGGAATTACCAAGGAGGAAAACATGATCATAGTACAAACCTCCACAGTAACAATAATAGGAATATACATACAACCAAGTGCTCCCATCGAAAACATAATAGATAAAATATCAACAGCCATCGAACAAACAAAAGCAGATAAAAATGTAATACTCGCCGGAGACTTTAACTGCAGGCTCGATAAGGAAACTGCCAAAACACACATTCTGCTAGAGACTCTAGAAGAGGAAGGGTTCAAAATAGCGAATACAAAGGATACCCCAACTTATTTCGCACAGAACGGCCACAGCACGATCGATCTAGTATTCTTTAAAGGAGAAAATCTAAAACTAATCAAACAAAACGGGCTATGGAACTCCGCAGCGGCACCCATACGGAAACACATCCCGATAATGACAAGTTTCCATATGAAAATACCACAAACGAGGAAAGAAGCGAATGGACCAAATATATACACCAGGCAAATACAACAGGAAGTAATAAAACTCAACGAAGAAAACATCGAGAAAGCAAGGGATCTAATAGAAGAAGGCAAACTCGAAGAAGCCCTAGAAATCTCCACCCAAGTGATGAAGAAAGCTATAAAAGTAAGAAAAAGAAGATATGCACAAATATGGTTCGACCAAGAATGCTACAAGGAAAGGAAAGAAACATTGCATGCACTACACATAGCAAAAACCTACAAACGACAGGAAGACCTAACCAAGTACGCAGAAAAGAGAAGGAACTACAAAGGAATACTAAAAAGGAAAAGAGAAGAATATACAGAAAGACAAGGAAGAAAGCTAGCGGAGGACGCAAAATCAAATCCGTTTATAGCATTGAAAAAGAGAATCTCACCCACAACAGGAGAAATTCACATACAAAAATGGGAAAGCCACTTCTCAGACCTACTGAATAAGCAGGACATGGACCGAGCATATGACTTGGACAAAACGAAACTCACACAGATCCAAGAACCGATAACATCACAAGAACTCAGAAAGGCAATAAATGGAGGGAATAACAAAAAATCTGCAGGCCCAGACAACATCTACATGGAACACCTCAAAGAATCGCTCGACAACTTAGAGGAACTATGGAAAGACTTGATGAACAAATGCATACAGAAAGGAGAAATTCCGGAGAGATGGAACACAGCGACCCTAAAGATACTATATAAAGGAAAAGGGGACAGAGCATCACCTGATTCATTCAGAGGAGTAGCGCTAGAAAACGCCTCCTTTAAAGTGTTCACAAAGATCCTCAATGAAAGACTCCTAGAAGCGACCAAGGGACACATCCCGGAAAACCAATTTGGATTTACGAAAGGCAGAAGCACTGTACAAGCAGTGAAATATCTAATGGACCAAATAGAAGACGCCCTAAGACATACAAGAGGGAAGTACCATGCAGTATTCGTCGATTTCAAGAAGGCTTTTGACTCAATAAACAGACAAAAGCTCATTGAGAAACTGAAACAGATGATCGGAAAGGAAGACCCACTAGTGAGAATAATCGAAGCCTGCCTACAGCGAAACATAGTCCAAGTAAACAACAATGTTGAAATTTCGGAAGATATAGTACAGACGAACGGAGTTCTGCAAGGAGATCCCATGAGCCCCACACTGTTTAACATCTATACAGCAGACGTGAACACCATAATCGAGGAAAACTCAAAAGCAAAACTAATCTTATATGCAGACGATATGGTGATAGGAGCTACAGAAAAGGAGGACATACAAAAAGCAATAAAAAGATTAGAGATCTGGGCACAGGAGAACAACGTGCAGATAAATGAAGAGAAAACAGTCCAGATGACATTTAGAAAAGGGGGAAAATCAACATCAAAAGACAACATAACACTACTCAATCAACCACTACAAAAAGTGGGAAAATACAAATATTTAGGATTCACTCTACAGACAACAGCAACGTCCTTCGGAATACACATCCAAGAAAGAGCAGCGGCAGCCATCCGAACATCATACAATATCCCGAATCTGGCCAACTTATCGACAGGTACAGCAATGCAGTTATTCAAAACGACAGTGGCACCAGTTATTACATATGGAATAGAGATAATTTGGGAAAAACTTAAGATCGGAGATCTGATAAGAATCGAAAAAGTGAAAGCAATGTTCATGAAACGGATCCTGAGAATAGGAAAAACAGCGCCATCTCGTTTTGCTTATGAACTCATGAGAGAGACCTACTTCATAGAGGACATAAGAACCCAATTCTATCTACAATCCACAGAACCATACCAGAAATTCATAAGCATCAGAAATAGGAAGAAGAAGGAAATAGACATAGATTTCTACACCACAACTGCCATGCTGGACGACAGATGGACCAGAGAGTGCAACCCCCAGAGACACGTCACAACACGACTCGCAGTACACGGATTTCACAACAAGATATGTACAAACAAGAAATTCCACGAGCCGACCGAAGAATGCAAGTGTGTGTTGTGTGGACAGAGATGCGGCAAATACCACATCATAACATGTGCGAAAAGGACAAAACCCATTACAGACTACAGCAAAGACTAAACCACCACTAATGCTCAACCTGAGTGCACATTTATTATTATTATTATTATTTATTATTATTATTATTTTGTGAAAAAAATCCAAGCCTTGGAAAAAAAAAACACGATTTCCAATTTTTTGATTTTTACCAGATTTTTTGCATTATAGTTCGCTGACTAGCCCTCTAGAATATATTTTTTGCACTTTTAGACATTTTTGAAATTATGTAATTTTTGATAAATTAGCAAAGGTTATAGCCTTGGAAAAAGTAATTGGATTCCCAAATTTTTATTTTAAGCTGATTTTTTGCATTATAATACTCTAACTAGCCCTCTAGATTGCATTTTTGCAGTTTTCGACATTTTTGAAATTATGTAATTTTTTTGTCAAAAAATCCAAGGTTATAGCCTTGGAAAAAAAAAAACACGATTTCCAATTTTTTGATTTTTACCAGATTTTTGCATTATAGTTCGCTGACTAGCCCTCTAGAATGTATTTTTGCACTTTTAGACATTTTTGAAATTATGTAATTTTTGATAAATTAGCAAAGGTTATAGCCTTGGAAAAAGTAATTGGATTCCCAAATTTTTTATTTTAAGCTGATTTTTTGCATTATAATACTCTAACTAGCCCTCTAGATTGCATTTTTGCAGTTTTCGACATTTTTGAAATTATGTAATTTTTGTGAAAAATCCAAGGTTATAGCCTTGGAAAAAAAAAACACGATTTCCAATTTTTTGATTTTTACCAGATTTTTTGCATTATAGTTCGCTGACTAGCCCTCTAGAATGTATTTTTGCACTTTTAGACATTTTTGAAATTATGTAATTTTTGATAAATTATCAAAGGTTATAGCCTTGGAAAAAGTAATTGGATTCCCAAATTTTTTATTTTAAGCTGATTTTTTGCATTATAATACTCTAACTAGCCCTCTAGATTGCATTTTTGCAGTTTTCGACATTTTTGAAATTATGTAATTTTTGTGAAAAAATCCAAGGTTATATATAGCCTTGGAAAAAAAAAACACGATTTCCAATTTTTTTATTTTTACCAGATTTTTTGCATTATAGTTCGCTGACTAGCCCTCTAGAATGTATTTTTGCACTTTTAGACAATTTTGAAATTATGTAATTTTTGATAAATTAGCAAAGGTTATAGCCTTGGAAAAAGTAATTGGATTCCCAAATTTTTTATTTTAAGCTGATTTTTTGCATTATAATACTCTAACTAGATCTCTAGATTGCATTTTTGCAGTTTTCGACATTTTTGAAATTATGTAATATTTGTGAAAAAATCCAAGGTTATATAGCCTTGGAAAAAAAAAACACGATTTCCAATTTTTTGATTTTTACCAGATTTTTTGCATTATAGTTCGCTGACTAGCCCTCTAGAATGTATTTTTGCACTTTTAGACATTTTTGAAATTATGTAATTTTTGATAAATTAGCAAAGGTTATATAGCCTTGGAAAAAGTAATTGGATTCCCAAATTTTTTATTTTAAGCTGATTTTTTGCATTATAATACTCTAACTAGCCCTCTAGATTGCATTTTTGCAGTTTTCGACATTTTTGAAATTATGTAATTTTTGTGAAAAAATCCAAGGTTATAGCCTTGGAAAAAAAAAACACGATTTCCAATTTTTTTATTTTTACCACATTTTTTGCATTATAGTTCGCTGACTACCCCTCTAGAATGTATTTTTGCACTTTTAGACATTTTTGAAATTATGTAATTTTTGATAAATTAGCAAAGGTTATAGCCTTGGAAAAAGTAATTGGATTCCCAAATTTTTTATTTTAAGCTGATTTTTTGCATTATAATACTCTAACTAGCCCTCTAGATTGCATTTTTGCAGTTTTCGACATTTTTGAAATTATGTAATTTTTGTGAAAAAATCCAAGGTTATATAGCCTTGGAAAAAAAAAAAACACGATTTCCAATTTTTTGATTTTTACCAGATTTTTTTGCATTATAGTTCGCTGACTAGCCCTCTAGAATGTATTTTTGCACTTTTAGACATTTTTGAAATTATGTAATTTTTGATAAATTAGCAAAGGTTATAGCCTTGGAAAAAGTAATTGGATTCCCAAATTTTTTATTTTAAGCTGATTTTTTGCATTATAATACTCTAACTAGCCCTCTAGATTGCATTTTTGCAGTTTTCGACATTTTTGAAATTATGTAATTTTTGTGAAAAAATCCAAGGTTATAGCCTTGGAAAAAAAAAACACGATTTCCAATTTTTTGATTTTTACCAGATTTTTTGCATTATAGTTCGCTGACTAGCCCTCTAGAATGTATTTTTGCACTTTTAGACATTTTTGAAATTATGTAATTTTTGATAAATTAGCAAAGGTTATAGCCTTGGAAAAAGTAATTGGATTCCCAAATTTTTTATTTTAAGCTGATTTTTTGCATTATAATACTCTAACTAGCCCTCTAGATTGCATTTTTGCAGTTTTCGACATTTTTGAAATTATGTAATTTTTGTGAAAAAATCCAAGGTTATATAGCCTTGGAAAAAAAAAACACGATTTCCAATTTTTTGATTTTTACCAGATTTTTTGCATTATAGTTCGCTGACTAGCCCTCTAGAATGTATTTTTGCACTTTTAGACATTTTTGAAATTATGTAATTTTTGATAAATTAGCAAAGGTTATAGCCTTGGAAAAGTAATTGGATTCCCAATTTTTTATTTTAAGCTGATTTTTTGCATTATAATACTCTAACTAGCCCTCTAGATTGCATTTTTGCAGTTTTCGACATTTTTGAAATTATGTAATTTTTGTGAAAAAATCCAAGGCCTTGGAAAAAAAAACACGATTTCCAATTTTTTGATTTTTACCAGATTTTTTGCATTATAGTTCGCTGACTAGCCCTCTAGAATGTATTTTTGCACTTTTAGACATTTTTGAAATTATGTAATTTTTGATAAATTAGCAAAGGTTATAGCCTTGGAAAAAGTAATTGGATTCCCAAATTTTTTATTTTAAGCTGATTTTTTGCATTATAATACTCTAACTAGCCCTCTAGATTGCATTTTTGCAGTTTTCGACATTTTTGAAATTATGTAATTTTTGTGAAAAAATCCAAGGTTATAGCCTTGGAAAAAAAAAACACGATTTCCAATTTTTTGATTTTTACCAGATTTTTTGCATTATAGTTCGCTGACTAGCCCTCTAGAATGTATTTTTGCACTTTTAGACATTTTTGAAATTATGTAATTTTTTATAAATTAGCAGAAGGTTATAGCCTTGGAAAAAGTAATTGGATTCCCAAATTTTTTATTTTAAGCTGATTTTTTGCATTATAATACTCTAACTAGCCCTCTAGATTGCATTTTTGCAGTTTTCGACATTTTTGAAATTATGTAATTTTTGTGAAAAAATCCAAGCCTTGGAAAAAAAAAACACGATTTCCAATTTTTTGATTTTTACCAGATTTTTTGCATTATAGTTCGCTGACTAGCCCTCTAGAATGTATTTTTGCACTTTTAGACATTTTTGAAATTATGTAATTTTTGATAAATTAGCAAAGGTTATAGCCTTGGAAAAAGTAATTGGATTCCCAAATTTTTTATTTTAAGCTGATTTTTTGCATTATAATACTCTAACTAGCCCTCTAGATTGCATTTTTGCAGTTTTCGACATTTTTGAAATTATGTAATTTTTGTGAAAAAATCCAAGGTTATAGCCTTGGAAAAAAAAAACACGATTTCCAATTTTTTGATTTTTACCAGATTTTTTGCATTATAGTTCGCTGACTAGCCCTCTAGAATGTATTTTTGCACTTTTAGACATTTTTGAAATTATGTAATTTTTGATAAATTAGCAAAGGTTATAGCCTTGGAAAAAGTAATTGGATTCCCAAATTTTTTATTTTAAGCTGATTTTTTGCATTATAATACTCTAACTAGCCCTCTAGATTGCATTTTTGCAGTTTTCGACATTTTTGAAATTATGTAATTTTTGTGAAAAAATCCAAGGTTATAGCCTTGGAAAAAAAAAACACGATTTCCAATTTTTTGATTTTTACCAGATTTTTTGCATTATAGTTCGCTGACTAGCCCTCTAGAATGTATTTTTGCACTTTTAGACATTTTTGAAATTATGTAATTTTTGATAAATTAGCAAAGGTTATAGCCTTGGAAAAAGTAATTGGATTCCCAAATTTTTTATTTTAAGCTGATTTTTTGCATTATAATACTCTAACTAGCCCTCTAGATTGCATTTTTGCAGTTTTCGACATTTTTGAAATTATGTAATTTTTGTGAAAAAATCCAAGGTTATAGCCTTGGAAAAAAAAAACACGATTTCCAATTTTTTGATTTTTACCAGATTTTTTGCATTATAGTTCGCTGACTAGCCCTCTAGAATGTATTTTTGCACTTTTAGACATTTTTGAAATTATGTAATTTTTGATAAATTAGCAAAGGTTATAGCCTTGGAAAAAGTAATTGGATTCCCAAATTTTTTTATTTTAAGCTGATTTTTTGCATTATAATACTCTAACTAGCCCTCTAGATTGCATTTTTGCAGTTTTCGACATTTTTGAAATTATGTAATTTTTGTGAAAAAATCCAGGTTAGCCTTGGAAAAAAAAACACACGGATTTCCAATTTTTTGATTTTTTACCAGATTTTTTGCATTATAGTTCGCTGACTAGCCCTCTAGAATGTATTTTTGCACTTTTAGACATTTTTGAAATTATGTAATTTTTGATAAATTAGCAAAGGTTATAGCCTTGGAAAAAGTAATTGGATTCCCAAATTTTTTATTTTAAGCTGATTTTTTGCATTATAATACTCTAACTAGCCCTCTAGATTGCATTTTTGCAGTTTTCGACATTTTTGAAATTATGTAATTTTTGTGAAAAAATCCAAGCCTTGGAAAAAAAAACACGATTTCCAATTTTTTGATTTTTACCAGATTTTTTGCATTATAGTTCGCTGACTAGCCCTCTAGAATATATTTTTGCACTTTTAGACATTTTTGAAATTATGTAATTTTTGATAAATTAGCAAAGGTTATAGCCTTGGAAAAAGTAATTGGATTCCCAAATTTTTTATTTTAAGCTGATTTTTTGCATTATAATACTCTAACTAGCCCTCTAGATTGCATTTTTGCAGTTTTCGACATTTTTGAAATTATGTAATTTTTGTGAAAAAAATCCATAGCCTTGGAAAAAAAAAACACGATTTCCAATTTTTTGATTTTTACCAGATTTTTGCATTATAGTTCGCTGACTAGCCCTCTAGAATGTATTTTTGCACTTTTAGACATTTTTGAAATTATGTAATTTTTTATAAATTAGCAGAAGGTTATAGCCTTGGAAAAAGTAATTGGATTCCCAAATTTTTTATTTTAAGCTGATTTTTTGCATTATAATACTCTAATTAGCCCTCTAGTTTTTTTTTTTGTTCTAAGATGGCGGACGAGACGGAACGGCAGCTAGAGAATGCTCTAAAA
The DNA here is from genome assembly GCA_030220185.1 of Diploptera punctata. Lineage (NCBI taxonomy): Eukaryota > Metazoa > Arthropoda > Insecta > Blattodea > Blaberidae > Diploptera > Diploptera punctata. Next base: position 9,791 of record JASPKZ010006093.1, read on the forward strand.
AGTGTGGAAAATATCACGGAAATAGGAGGTTACCTGAAGAAGGAAACGAAGGAAGAACTACAAAATGCGGTAAGAACCATACGTAGTTATATTAAATCAATGAAATGTAAACTAGATACTAAGATGAACGAAAATGAGAATAACCAAAACAAAGAGGTTACACATGGCAAATTGATAGAGGCACGGGAACCAGACAGCTGCCCAGCGGGACAAGTAGCGCCATCTCTTGTCCATCTACAAGAAGTAACAAATAGTGTCTGCCACAGCACTACATCTGACGGAGAAGAAGAGAAGCACCAAGACACAACACAACACGCACCGACCAGTACAAAGAAACAAGCTCACGACAATAAACACAAAGACCGGGGCGGGCCAACCAGACAGCCCTAACCCCTGCGCTAATAAACGCCCCACTAGACACAACCATAATAGACTTTTTAGAAACAAGCTGGACAAAAAGATTGAACAGAAAATTAACCAAAGACTAATAAGCAAGACACCAATGAAACTAAACTACAATGAAAAGAGGACAAATAACATGAGAGATGAAGAAACACACAACGCTTTCGAAGAAAAGAACAGAAATTATCAGAAAGAACAGAAAGGGAAATAAGAATACACAGAAGACAGCAGACCGTTATAACCGGGCAAGGGCACAGGAAAGAAGACGACGAACTGCAAGCAGCGGAAAAGATGGCCTGGATGTACATAGGAGGACTCAAAGCAACACCACCAAAAGCAACATAAGAACTTCCTGGAAAAAACCGCCACAAATTAAGGGTATATAGAATGTGAAGACTTCACACCCTAGGAGACAGACAAAGCTTTCAAGATCGGTTTCCCTTACATCACCTGGAAGACGCACCACACGCGGATTTCTGG
>JASPKZ010006094.1:0-23891 GCA_030220185.1 Diploptera punctata
GAGAACAACATTAACTATGATTTGAGGGAAGTAGATTATACAGGGAATGATTGGAAAGCATTGACTCAGGATAGGAATGTATGGAGAGCTTATGTCCGCGCGGCCATGAACCTACGGGTTCGATAGTGCCAGTGAGTAAGTAAGTAAGTAAGATATTAATGATCATGATGAGAAAAAAATATAGATCATATTGTGTATATCAAATTTAAATTTCTTTTGCATTAAAGTAAAGTAAAGTGATCCCACAACAGGCCCGGAGGCCCTTGGGGTAGTAGGAGGTTAAGGCTCCACTTTTTCTAGACAATCGGCACTTTATGCCAGCCGGGTGTCAGCCCTGCGTGACGGCCGCCTTTACCCCCAGAACAAGCGTCTGGGTACTCATTCCCGTTAGAGGCTGAGTCGACCCCAGGGCCATAGTGCCGCCAGAGGGTTTGGGTCAGTTTAAAAATCCTGACCCCCAACGGGACTTGAACCCTCGACCCTCCGGCTTGTAGCTCAGTGCCTTAACCACTACGCTACGGCGTGCCCCCCTTTTGCATTAAAATATGTTCCATTTATATCTTTAATAGTTGAATGCCTCAAACTACATTTCATTTACTTAAAAAGTAAAAAAGGTATTTGATTATTTGTTTACCAAGTTCTTACAAGGATGGAGAAAATCTTAATACTTAATCTCAATACAATTACGCGGTATTCGCTATTCTGATCTGAATAGTAAAACATTATGTTTTCACTCACGCTATGCTATATGCCTTAGTATTCCTCTTGATCTGTATTCATGAGCTTTAGAATTTATCACCCAGGAAAGGTAAATTATTAACTACTTACTTTTCTACTTTCTTCGATACAATGACGGACTGCAAATACGTCAACGAAACTTTCACAAATATGGTAAAAATTTTAAAACTCATTTTTAGATTCATTTGTATGCAAATTCACATTTTCTTTGTAATATTTTGTATGTGATGTAAGGAAACTTCAGTCTCTAGCAACAAACAACACAATGACGAATATCCATCCATAGTATTTCGGCCCGAGGGCAGGTCTTTAACTGCAATCATAGCATTTCATGCTACGCTTTGCAGCTTTACTAGGGAATTTAAGGTGTGATTACTACCCCTTGCTTTCCACACGGTGAAAGAGGAGATGATGATAATAAGAATGATGATGATAATGATAAGGATGATTTCGGGGACCTTGGGCCCTACGCTTCCTGGCATTTGTCTTACAGGTGAGGAAAAACCCCGAAAAACCTCACCCAGGAGCCTATCCCGACCGGGATCGAACCCGGGCCCGCTGCGTGACAAGGTAGCACGCTACCTGGAGACCACAGCGATGCGCTGACGAATATAGTATATATAATTAATACACACAATCCTGTAGTGTTGATATACAGAGTGATTCAAAATTACGCGCACGAATTTCAGGAGTTTTGTAGAGTGGTCCAAATAAAACAACTTTTGATTAGTAACTTATGGTCTGAAAAGTAACCATGGGTCAGTACAAGCCTGGGAATGTCAGAAACTACAATGCGGATCTAAGCTTACTTCTCAGAGAGGCACTGCATTCGATGCCACTACTGTACGAATTTATGAAGACGATCCGTTTGTTGTCATAACGTTCAGTGCAGTACAGCACTTGTATACTCCACTGTTTTACACCTGATAGTCATTCATGTGCTCTGTAGGTTGTTTTCTTTTCAGTACGGTATCTGCAGTGTGTTGTAATGGTCCACTACAGCATTACTTGGAAGGTAGCTGCGTCTGTGATTTTTGTGAAATGGAACACGTGTTGTCAGAACTTCGAGATGTGCATCTCATGTATGGTAAGGCGAGTGCCAAATTCACGTGAAGTTCAACGCCAGTACAGCGCACATCAACTTTCACCATCGACTCGGGGAGACAGGTTCCTTGCATTCATTGCATCATGTAGGCCGGCCACGTACGACTCGAACAGCCACTATGGGAAAAAATAAATTTCTCAAGTGGAAAAACATGGATCTACCAGCACGCGTGCCATCGCTCATACCATGGGAATTTCTTAAAGTAATGCTAGGCGTGTCCTTCATGACAATCAGCTGCACCCATATCATCCACAGAAAGTTCAGGGTTTGAGTGTGAATAATTTACCACGACTATTAAAATTTAGTAAATGGATCGTTGACTTTTGTGAGAATGAGCTTAATTTTTAAGCAACGCGTTGTTCACAGATGAAGAACTTTTCACCGGAGATGGGTTCTTCAATTGTCGTAACAGAATGGTTGGACGCGGCACAATCCCCACGTTTCATTCCAACATCATCACCACCATCATAGAATTTCAGTGAATGTATGAGCCTGTGTTATTGGTGATCACATAATTGGACCGTACCTCCTGCCACCAATATTGACTAGAATGAGGTACAAGTTTTTCGTCCAATAAGTTCTTCCAGAATTGTTAGTGTGTGTATCACTTATCGTGAGCCTTCAAATGTGGATGCAACTAGATGGAGCACCAGAGCACTTCACTCTTCAAGTGCGTAACTTAATCAATGACACATTTCTCGGGCGTTGGATCGGAAGAGAAGGTCCAATTGCATGGCCACCCCGTTCTCCTGATCTGACACCTCTTGATTTTTTTCTTCTGGGAGCCTCGTGTACAAGACACCTGTTCCCAACGAAGAAGAACTTCTCGCCTAATACTTTCAGCATCTGATGAGGTACGTGAGGTGCGTTATGTACTTGGTAGAGTGCGACGGAACTTTCTATGACGATGCTGCGCCTGTATTCAATGTGCTGGTAGGCATTTTGAGCACATAGTGTTGTAAAACCAAATTGGTGAATAAATTTAGATTTGCTTAAGTGTGTGCACAAAATAATGTATTGTCCATCCTGACATTTCCAGACTTGTACAGACCCAGAATTACTTTCCAGACCATAAGTTACTAATCACAAGTTTGTGTATTTCGACCCCTCTATAACCTCCTGAAATTTGTGCGCAACCTTTTGAGTCAATCTATATATATACATTTTTACATGTTATCATTATAATCGCAACCACAAATAAAATAAATGTAATTAGTCAACGCGTTTAACAGACTATTTTTAAATTTTTGTTTGTATTTAGGATTATAATGATAACATATATATATATATATATCAACTATGACAGACTATAGATGGATAAGTCGATCCATTAACTTATATCAGTTAATAAGTTATAACATTAAAATTATATATATATATATATCTTAATATATAAAAATTACGTGTCACGTTGTTTGTCCGTGATGGAATCCTAAACTACTGAACCGATTTTAATAAAATATTGCACACTATGTGCTGTTGGTCCAACTTGAGACCTACGGTTGTTTATAACTAAATTTATAGTCGCTTTATTTTTTATTGCAAATTATTTGTTTATTATTTAACAAAGAGTTATAATTATCTGTGAGTTCCATACGGCTAACAGATGACGGTGTAAGGTAATTGGTTTATTATTTAACCAGGTGGCTGTGCTTTCTGTTGCAACCGCGAATTTCAATTGAATTACACATATTGATTATTTCATAATTTAATTGTGTTCAGTGTTTATTTTAATTTCAATGTATTGATAATAATATTAATTTCGTGTGTAAGTATTAGTTTTAAGTAATCTGGCTGAAAGACAGCAACATAATTTAAATTTAACTGGACCGAGAAAGGACATTGGACAATATGGCGAATCAGTTCTAGAGACCATGAATGATAAGATATCAAGTGAATTTCCGCAAATTGGTATAGGCCTATGTGATATAAATCTTACATTTAAGAAGAATGTCAATTTAAAAACATATGAAGGTCCTAAGGAACGAAATAACAGAACTGTAAGTAAGTCTGTTAGTTATAATGATATGCCTAATATTACAGAAACAATCTCCATGCCTCAATTAAATGAAAAACAAGATGACTATAATATATCACAAATGATATTACTATACAGAGACTTCTTGATGATGATGAGAATACAAACTGCCAACAAGTTCGTAGAAAAAAACGAAAGTATAATGAAATCAGCAAGCCTCCTCAAAATATTCCATCAATAAATGTATATAATCCTTATGATACACTTATGGATGATACTGAGATGCAGACAACATAAATTCATCTCAATCAAGAAAACCACTTCCACATAAACCACCATCTATATTTATACCGGGTGTAGTTAACGTACCAGAACTAAAAAAAATGTGTAAAACAAAAAGTTTCTGATTTAGATTTCTTAGTTTACTACAACATAATTTAACGAATACCTTAGCCACAGCAACGCGTGGCCGGGACTTATATATATATATATATAAAACAAAGTCGGATTAGTTACACTATTTATAACTCAACAACGGCTGGACCGATTTTTATGATCTTTGATTTGTTGGATTTGCTTCCGCCCCGAATAGCAGATAACTATTAAAACATTGGAAAAATTAACGTAAAAATATTTAAAGGCGATACGACGTTCGTCGGGCCAGCTAATATATATATATATATATATATATATGTCCTTTATATACTTCTAAACCGTTCAACCGATCTTCGTGAATATTTGTATGTGCAGGTTTTCAGAAGCAGCGAGTGATGTGGATTTTAGAACGTATAAATTGTAAGTATATGCAAAATTGTTGGTTCTTTCTCGCCTGGATTATAATTGGAACAGGAATTAGTTTAGCTTTTATAGAGTGTCGCTGATTATTAATTACGACATAACACTGATAGAACGTATTGATTTGTTTAAACTTTTTTACCATATGAGAGTTGACTTTTCGACGGCTAAAGTATTCCTCCTACCCGTTGATCTCTCTTCCACCATTTCTAACGCTGAAAAGTCAACATTTCTCTTCCAAAATTTATACTATTTGATATTCTGTTCTGAATTCCTTCTTTGTGTGGGTTTTCAGCAAGATTTTCCAAGCAAGGGAGAGCAAACAAGAACTATGTAACTATACAATTATTGCTTGTTTAGTTTTTGGGGACTTGAAAAACACAAATACCTCCACCAGCATCGTCATGGAATTTTTATTGGGTGCAAATATCTCATATGAATGACTGGCGCTATCAAATCCATAAATTCTGAGCAAATCATAGTCTGTATAACCTACTTCTCTCAAATGACGGTTAATGTTATTTTCCCACCTCATCCTTGTATACCTCTGTTTTTTTAAGTTTCCAAGTCCCTCTTTTATTCCCCATTCGTGCCACATGTCCTGCCCAACGCAGTCAGTTCTTATTATATCTGGTTTCCTATAAAGAGCATGTAGCTCACTATTATGCGGTGTTCTCCATTGCCTGTTATATCTTTATGGTCCAACAATATGGGCTAAACCTAAACGTAAACAAACTGCAAGCAATAATTATCGGACATCCAAAACCATTAAACTCCATAAACAATGGCAGTATGCCGGCTGTCTTATTAGATAACGAACAAATTCATTATACCGACGTCGTTAAAAACTTGGGACTTTACTTAGATTCTAATTTAAATTGGCATGTGCAAGTAAAACAAACATCTGAAAAGATCTCCATAATGCATTCCCTAAAGCGTCTCAAAAATGTTCGTCCTACAGATCTTAAAATAATTCTAATTCAAACCTTAGTGATGCCGCATTTTGACTATTGTGACGTTCTACTAACTGACATAAGTGACGGACAAACTGCAGCGTGTACATAATATGTGTATCAGATTCATATTTAATGTTCGAAAATACGATCACATTTCTCCATTTTTCCACGAATTGTCATGACTACATCTAAAAGAGAGAAGAATATCGCACTGTCTAATTTTCTTATTTAAGATCCTACATACCTCGACTCCCAATTATTTATCATCTCGTTTCCAGTATCTATCCTCAAACCATAACTTAAACACAAGATCACAACATAGTCTCTTACTTAATATACCGCAACATAGGACATCACATCACTCCATGTCATATACCATCTCCACTTCTCGCAACTGGAATTCCCTACCACAAGAAATAAGGGCCTGCCGGACATTGGCATCTTTTAAAAGAAATCTAAATTTATATTTGCTCTAACCTCGACTTCATTATTATCCAATGTAAGGTATATATATTAATTGGTGTTCTCGTATAATTTATCATATTTATATTATTATTATTATTATTATTATATTATAATTAGTATAATTATTATATTATTATTATAATTATTAGTATAATAATAATAATAATTATTATTATTATTATTATCGTAAGTATTATTATTGTTATTATCGTATAAAATGTTTGTTTGTACATGACATTTACATTGCTACATTTAATGTATCTTTAACTGTTTATAATTAGTATAGTGTATATCTATATTTGTCAAATATTTATTTGTATTTGTGCTGGTTGAGTGGAAGAGAAGGTCTTATGGCTTTGACTCTGCCAGAATAAATAAAACATTATAATTATTATTAATCTTAATTTGGTCCAAAAATATTTCTATGAATTTTATTCTCGTAACCTTTTCACCATTCTTAAAATAAGAGTCCATGTTTCATATCCATATAATACAACTGGGAGGATAACAGTTTTATACATTTTCAGTTTAACGATTTTTTGAGAGACGTTTGGACGATATCAATCCCTATAATGCATAATAGCACGCATTTCCAGAATTGAGCCCATGTTTAATTTCCTTGTGCATCTCATCCCTATTTGTAATTATTGTTCCAAGGCATGATTCTTATAACATTTGTTCTCTCTAACTTAATTTATGTGGGCATGTGTTTGTTATGCGTGTTGTCTTATGGTGTATTTTATTATGGACCTTCCATATTGAAAACTAGGATCCAGCGAGACTAGCTACATTGTACCGATTTTTTGTGGTTTACAGTTGCTGTCATCCGATCAACATATTGATTTTGTAATCCTATTGTGGTATATAAAGATAAGGGGTCCCCCAAGGGGGTCCCAATGGGGGCACCCCAAGGGTACCCCAAGGGGATCCCCAAGGGTTCCACAAGGGTCCCACAAGGGTCCCCCAAGGGGGTCCCATACAAGGGTCCCCCAAGGGGGTCCCCCAAGGGTCCCACAAGGGTCCCACAAGGGTCCCCCAAGGGGGTCCCCCAAGGGTCCCACAAGGGTCCCCCAAGGGGGTCCCCCAAGGGGGTCCACCAAGGGGGTCCCAAGGGGGTCCCCCAAGGGTCCCCCAAGGGGATCCCCCAAGGGTCCCCCAAGGGGGTCCCCCAAGGGCCCCCCGAGGTTCCCCCAATGGTCGCCCAAGGGGACCCCCCAAGGGGCACCCAAGGGTCCACCAAGGGTCCCCAAAGGGGATCCCCCAAGGGTCCCCCAAGAGGATCCCCCAAGGGTCCCCCAATGGTCCCCCAAGGGGGTCCCCCAAGGGGGTCCCCCAAGGGTCCCCCAAGTGTCCCCCAAGGGTCCCCCAAGGGGGTCCCCCCAAGGGTCCCCCAAGGGGGTCCCAAGTGGGTCCCCGAAGGGTCCCCCAAGGGGGTCCCCCAAGGTGCCCCCAAGGGTCCCCCAAGGGGGTCCCCCAAGGTGCCCCCAAGGGTCCCCCAAGGGGTCCCCCAAGAGTCCCCCAAGGGGGTCCCCCAAGGGTCTCCTAAGGGGGTCCCCCCCAAGGGTCCCCCAAGGGAAACCCCCAAGGGGGTCACCTAAGGGTCCCCCAAGGGGGTCCCCCAAGGGTCCTCCAAGGGGGTCCCCCAAGGGGGTCTCCCCCAAGGGTCCCCCAAGTGTCCCCCAAGGGGGTCCCCCAAGGGTCCCCCAAGGGGATCCCCCAAGGGTCCCCCAAGGGCCCCCAAGGGGGTCCCCCAAGGGTCCCCCAAGGGTCCCACAAGGGTCCCCCAAGGGGATCCCCCAAGGGTCCCCCAAGGGTCCCCCAAGGGGGTCCCCCAAGGGTCCTCCAAGGGTCCCCCAAGGGTCCCCCAAGGGTCCCCAAAGGGGATCCCACGTATTTAGAGAACGCATAATAGCATGCATTTCCAGAATTGAGCCTATGTTTAATTTCTTTTTGCATCTCATTCCTATTTGTGATTATTGTTCCTAGGTATTTGAATTCAGCCACTTCATCAAAATTTCCCTCATTTGTCATTAGCTGTCCATTTCCATTATATACTGGACCCCAAGGGGTCACCTAAGGGTCCCCCGAGGGTCCCCCAAGGGGGTCCCCCAAGGGTCCTCCAAGGGGGTCCCCCAAGGGGGTCTCCCCCAAGGGGGTCTCCCCCAAGGGTCCCCCAAGGGTCCCCCAAGGGGATCCCCCAAGGGTCCCCCAAGGGGATCCCCCAAGGGTCCCCCAAGGGCCCCCAAGGGGGTCCCCCAAGGGGGTCCCCCCAAGGGTCCCCCAAGGGGATCCCCCAAGGGTCCCCCAAGGGTCCCCCAAGGGTCCCCCAAGGGTCCCCCAAGGGTCCCCCAAGAAGCTTCCAAGCACGTCTTTCATTCCCCATACGCGCAACATGTCCTGCCCATTGCAGCCTACGAGACTTAACTGTTCTTATTATATCTGGCTTCCTATAAAGACCATGTAGTTCATTGTTATGTAGTCTTCTTCTCCATTCACCTGTCTGTTCATCTCTCTTTGGTCCAAAATTTTCCTAAGAACATATTCTCAAATACTCGTAACCTCCTTTCCTCCCTTAAAGTAAGGGTCCATGTTTCGCACCCATATAATATAACTGGTAGAATAATAGTTTTATATATTTTCAGCTTAACGTTTTTTGAAAGGAGTTGGGACATCAAAAGTCTCTGCTATGCATAATAGCATGCATTTCCAGAATTGAGCCTATGTTTAATTTCTTTTTGCATCTCATTCCTATTTGTGATTATTGATCCTAGGTATTTGAATTCAGGCACTTCCTCAAAATTTCCATCATTTGTCATTAGCTGTCCATTTCCATTATATACTGGATTTCAACGTGTGACCATATATTTAGTTTTACTGATATTTACTTCCAGTCCTAATTTCTTAGTGTTACTCAATAGTGTGTGCGTTTTGGGCTTTAGTATCTCCTCGCTATCGGCCAGTAGTGCAACATCATCAGCATAAACTAACAGCTTATTAATACCATTGAGTTGTAAGCCTTCCTCATTCTTTAAAGATTTAATGGCATGCTCTAGTACAAAATTAAATAGTAGAGGAGATAGTGCATCTCCTTGCTTCAACCCATTCTGGATTTCAAAAGTGTCTGAAAACTGTTTGCCTACACGCACCCTACTCTTTGAGCCATTTAGACACATTCGTATAAGTCTAACTAACTTTTTAGGAATTCCGAAAATCCAGCAGGATACTATATAACTTCTCCCTATTAACCTTTCCGAGTGTATGGATTTAAATGGCCGGGAATACTCTGTTGTGGGAGGAAGTTCACCGGTATTTAAACGCAGCCGTTCAGTGCCAGTATTCCAATTTAAATTGATATATCTTGAGTAATTTAAATGTTTTTGCAATTCGTTTATGGTGAACCCTTAATATAATATTTAATTAATTAAATTTGTTACGGTTCTCACGTAACATCTCTGCATTTTTTGCAGACTTATTTATGGTTGTTGTGCCACAGTTGAAATAGGTTCTTTTTGTAAATTTCTCACATAAGTGACACAGTGCATTGCACTAGGGATTCTTTGAAGAATTCAGAGAACCGGCTTTACCTAACAACAAAACGAAATATTTACACAAAGAGAAGGGTCTTAAAAAAAAGAATGATCTTCAAAAATTGGTGTGATAAATCTTCAAAATGTAAACCAGCTGTTTGACACTCGGGCAACAATAAGTGTATTTTTTCCCCTTGCAGGATCCCCCAAGGGTCCCCCAAGGGTCCCCCAAGGACCCCCCAAGGGTCCCCCAAGTGTCCCCCAAGGGTCCCTAAAGGGTCCCCCAAGGGGGTCCCGCAAGGGTCTCCCAAGGGTCCCTCAAGGGGGTCCCCAAGGGTCCCTTAGGGGGGGGTCCCCAAGGGTTACGCAAGGTGGTCCCCCAAGGGGTTCCCCCAAGGGCCCCCCAAGGGTCCCCCAAGGGTCCCCCCAAGGGTCCCTCAAGGGTCCCCCAAGGGGATCCCCCAAGGGTCCCTCAAGGGCCCCCAAGGGTCCCCCAAGGGGGTCCCCCCAAGGACCAAGGGGTCCCCAAGGTTCCCCCAAGGGGGTCCCCAAGGGGGTCCCCCAAGGGTGTCCCCCCCAAGGGTCCCCCAAGGTTCCCCCAAGGGGGTCCTCCAAGGGGGTCCCCCAAGCGTCCCCCAAGTGTCCCCCAAGGTTCCCCCAAGGATCCCCCAAGGGTCCCCCAAGGGTCCCCCAAGGGTCCCCCAAGGGGATCCCCCAAGGGCCCCCAAAGGGGTCCCACAAGGTTCCCCAAGGGTCCCCAAGGGGATCCCCAAGGTTCCCCAAGGGTCCTCCAAGGGTCACCCAAGGGGGTCCCCAAGGGGGTCCCCCCAAGGGTCCCTCAAGGGTCCCCCAAGGGTCCCCCAAGGATCCCCCAAGGAACCCCCAAGGGTCCCCCAAGGGTCCCCCAAGGGTCCCCCAAGGGTCCCCCAAGGGGGTCCCCCAAGGGTTCCCCCGAGGGTCCCCCAAGGGTCCCACAAGCGGGTCCCCCAAGGGTCCCCCAAGGGTCCTCAAGGGGATCCCCCAAGGTTCCCCCAAGGGTCCCCCAAGTGGGTACCCCAAAAGGGTACCCCCCAAGGGGATCCCCATAGGGTCCCACAAGGGTCCCAGAAGGGCGTCTCCCAAGGGTCCCCCATGGGTCCCCCAAGGGTCCCCCAAGGGGGTCCCCCAAGGGGGGCCCCAAGGGTCCCCCAAGGGTCCCCCAAGCGGATCCCTCAAGGTCCCCCAAGGGGATCCCCCAAGGGTCCCCCAAGGGGTCCCCCATGGGGGTCCCCCCCAAGGGTCCGCCAAGGGGATCACCCAAGGGTCCCCCAAGGGGGTCCCCCAAGGGGATCCCCCAAGGGTCCCCCAAGGGTCCCCCAAGGTTCCCCCAATGGTCCTCCAAAGGGGTCCCCCAAGGGTCCCCTAAGGGGGTCCCCCAAGGGGGTCCCCCCCCAAGGGGCCCCCCAAGGGTCCCCCAAGGGGGTCCCCAAAGGGGATCCCCCAAGGGTCCCCCAAGGGGGTCCCCCGAGGGTCCCCCAAGGGTCCCCCCTAGGGCCCCCAAGGTTCCCCCAAGGGTCCCCCAAGGGGGTCCATCAAGTGTCCCCCAAGGGGATCCCCCAAGGGTCCACCAAGGGGGTCCCCCAAGGGTCCACCAATGGGGTCCCCCAAGGGTCCCCCAAGTGTACCCCAAGGGGATCCCCCAAGGGTCCCCAGGGGTCCCCAACTGGGTCCCCCAAGTACCAAGGGTCCCCCAAGGGGGTCCCCCCAAGGGTCCCCCAAGGGGATCCCCCAAGGGTCCCACAAGGGTCCCCCAAGGGGGTCCCCCAAGGGTCCCCCAAGGGGGTCCCACAAGGGGGTCCCCCCAAGGGTCCCCCAAGGGGAGGGGGTCCCCCCCAAGGGTCTCCCAAGGGTCCCCCAAGGGGGTCCCCCAAGGGTCCCCCAAGTGTCCCCAAGGGTCCCCCAAGGGTCCCCCAAGGGTCCCCCAAGGGTCCCTTAAGGGGGACCCCCTTGGGGGACCCCCGTCGCCACAAGGGTATCCCCCAAGGGTCCCCCAAGGGGGTCCCCCAACGGGGTCCCCCAAGTGGGTCCCCCAAGGGTCCCCCAAGGATCCCCCAAAGGTCCCCCAAGGGTCCCCCAAGGGTCCCCCAATGGTCCCCCAAGGGGTCCCCCAAGGGCCCCCCAAGGGTCCCCCAAGGGTCCCCCCAAGGATCCCCCAAGGGTCCCTTAAGGGTCCCACAAGGGTCCCCCAAAAGTCCCCAAGGGTCCCCAAGGATCCCCCAAGGGTCCCCCAAGGGTCCCCAAGGGTCCCCCAAGGGTCCCCCAAGGGTCCCCCAAGAGTCCCCCAAGGATCCCCCAAGGGTCCCCCAAGAGTCCCCCAAGGGTCCCCCAAGGGTCCCCCAAGGGTCCCCCAAGGGTCCCCCAAGCGTCCCCAAAGGGTCCCCCAAGTGTCCCCCAAGGGTCCCCCAAGGGTCCCCCAAGGGTCCCCCAAGGGGGTCCCCCAAGTGTCCCCCAAGGGTCCCCCAAGGGTCCCCCAAGGGGGTCCCCCAAGGGTCCCCCAAGGGGTCCCCCAAGGGGTCCCCCAAGGGGATCCCAAGGGGATCCCCCAAGGGTCCCCCAAGGGTCCCCCAAGGGGGTCCCCCAAGGGGGTCCCCCAAGGGGGTCCCCCAAGGGGATCCCCCAAGGATCCCCCAAGGGGATCCCCCAAGGGTCCCCCAAGGGGATCCCCCAAGGATCCCCCAAGGGTCCCCCAAGGTTCCCCCAAGGGGATCCCCAAGGGTCCCCCAAGGGGGTCCCCCCAAGGGTCCCCCAAGGGGATCCCTCAAGGGTCCCCCAAGGGTCCCCAAGGGTCCCCCAAGGGGGTCCCCCAAAGGTCCCCCAAGGGTCCCCCAAGGGGTCCCCCAAGGGTCCCCCAAGGGGGTCACCCCAAGGGTCCCCCAAGGGGGTCCCCCAAGGGGTTCCATAAGGGTCCCCCAAGGGTCCCCCAAGGATCCCCCAAGGGTCCCCCCTAAGGGTCCCCCAAGGGTCCCCCAAGGGTCCCCCAAGGGGGTCCCCCAAGGTGGTCCCAAGGGGGTCCCCCAAGGGTCCCCCAAGGGTTCCCCCAAGGGGCCCCCGAGGGGGTCCCCAAGGGGATCCTCCAAGGGGGTCCCCCAAGGGTCCCCCAAGGGGATCCCCCAAGGGTACTACAAGGGTCCCCCAAGGGGGTCCCTCAAGGGTCCCCCAAGGGGATCCTCCAAGGGTTACCAAAGGGTCCCCCAAGGGTCCCCCAAGGATCCCCCAAGGGTCCCCCCTAAGGGTCCCCCAAGGGTCCCTCAAGGGTCCCCCAAGGGTCCCACAAGGGGGTCCCCCAAGGGGGTCCCAAGGGGGTCCCCCAAGGGTCCCCCAAGGGTTCCCCCAAAGGTCTCCCAAGGGGGTCCCCCAAGGGGATCCTCCAAGGGGGTCCCCCAAGGGTCCCCCAAGGGGATCCACCAAGGGTACTACAAGGGTCCCCCAAGGGTCCCCCAAGGGATCCAACAAGGGTCCCCCAAGGGTCCCCCAAGGGGGGTACCCCATCGGTCCCCCAAGGGGGTCCCCCAAGGGGGTACCCCCCAAGGGGATCCCGATAGGGTCCCACAAGTGTCCCCCAAGGGGGTCTCCCAAGGGTCCCCCATGGGTCCCCCAAGGGTCCCCCAAAGGTCCCCCAAGGGTCCCCCAAAGGGTCCCCTAAGGGGGTCCCAAGGGGGTCCTTCAAGTGTCCCCCAAGGATCCCCCAAGGGTCCCCCAAGGAGTTCCTCCCAAGGGTCCCCCAAGGGGGCCCCAAGGGGGTCCCCCCAAGGGTCCCCCAAGGGGGTCCCCCCCCAAGGATCCCACAAGGGGGTCCCCCAAAGGGGCCCCCAAGGGTCCCCCAAGGGGGTCCACCAAGGGTCCCCCAAGGGGATCCCCCAAGGGTCCCCCAAGTGTCCCCCAAGGGGATCCCCCAAGGGTCCCCCAAGGGGGTCCCCCAAGGGTGTCCCCCCCAAGGGTCCCCCAAGGTTCCCCCAAGGGGGTCCTCCAAGGGGGTCCCCCAAGCGTCCCCCAAGGGTCCCCCAAGGTTCCCCAAGGGTCCCCCAAGGGGGTCCAAGGGGTCCCCAAGGGTCCCCCAAGGGTCCCCCCAAGGGTCCCCCAAGGGGATCCCCCAAGGGTCCACCAAGGGGGTCCCCCAAGGGTCCCACAAGGGTCCCCCAAGGGGATCCCCCAAGGGTCCCCCAAGGGGGTCCCCCAAAGTTCCCCCAAGGGGCCCCCAAGGGGGTCCCCCAAGGATCCCCCAAGGGGATCCCCAAGGGTCCCCCAAGGGGTCCCCCAAGGGTCCCCCAAGGGGATCCCACAAGGGTCCCCCAAGGGGGTCCCCAAGGGTCCGCCAAGGGTCCCCAAAGGGGGTCCCCCAAGGGTCCCCCAAGGGTCCCCCAAGGGTCCCCCAATGGTCCCCAAAGGGTCCGCCAAGGGGGTCCCCCCAAGGGTCCCCCAAGGGGATCCCCCAAGGGTCCCCCAAGGGTCCCTCAAGGGGGTACCCCATCGGTCCCCCAAGGGGGTAAGGGGATCCCGATAGGGTCCCACAAGTGTCCCCCAAGGGGGTCTCCCAAGGGTTCCCCATGGGTCCCCCAAGGGTCCCCCAAGGGTCCCCCAAAGGTCCCCCAAGGGTCCCCCAAAGGGTCCGCCAAGGGGGTCCCAAGGGGGTCCTTCAAGTGTCCCCCAAGGGGATCCCCCAAGGCTCCCTCAAGGGTCCCCCAAGGGTCCCCCAAGGGGGTCCCCCCCAAGGGTCCCCCAAGGGTCCCCCAAGGGTCCCCCAAGGGGATCCCCCAAGGGTCCACCAAGGGGGTCCCCCAAGGGCCCCACAAGGGTCCCCCAAGGGGGTCCCCCAAGGGGGTCTCCCAAGGGGGTCCCCCCAAGGGTCCCCCAAGGAGGTCCCCAAGGGATCCCCCAAGGGGTCCCCCAAGGGTCCCCCAAGGGGGTCCCCCAAGGGTCCCCCAAGGATCCCCCAAGGGTCCCCTAAGGGTCCCCCAAGGGTCCACCAATGGTCCCCCAAGGGTATCCAAGGGGGTCCCCCAAGGGTCCCCCAAGGGGGTTCCCCAAGGTGTCCCAAGGGGGTCCCCCAAAGGTCCCCCAAGGGGGTGCCCCAAGGGGCCCCCATGGTCCCCCAAGTGGGTCCCCCAAGGGTCCCCCAAGGGGATCCCCCAAGGGTCCCCCAAGGGGGTCCCCCAAGGGTCCCACAAGGGTCCCCCAAGGGTCCCCCAAGGGGGTCCCCCAAGGGTCCCCCAAGGGTCCCCCAAGGGGATCCCCCAAGGGTCCCCCAAGGGGGTCCCCCAAGGGTCCCCCAAGGGGATCCCCCAAGGGTCCCCCAATGGGTCCCCCAAAGGGTCCCCCAAGGTTCCCCCAAGGGTCTCCCAAGGGTCCCCCAAGGGGGTACCCAAGGGGGTCCCAAGGGGGTCCCCCAAGGGTCCCCCAAGGGGTCCCCCCAAGGGTCCCCCAAGGGGATCCTCCAAGGGTCCCTAAAGGGTCCCCCAAGGGGGTCCCCCAAGGGGGTCCCCCAAGGGTCCCCCAAAAGTCCCCCAAGGGGATCCCCCAAGGGTCCCCCAAGGGGATCCCTCAAGGGTCCCCCAAGGGTCCCCCAAGGGGGTCCCCCAAGGGTCCCCCAAGAAGCTTCCAAGCACGTCTTTCATTCCCCATACGCGCAACATGTCCTGCCCATTGCAGCCTACGAGACTTAACTGTTCTTATTATATCTGGCTTCCTATAAAGACCATGTAGTTCATTGTTATGTAGTCTTCTTCTCCATTCACCTGTCTGTTCATCTCTCTTTGGTCCAAAAATTTTCCTAAGAACATATTCTCAAATACTCGTAACCTCCTTTCCTCCCTTAAAGTAAGGGTCCATGTTTCGCACCCATATAATATAACTGTAGAATAATAGTTTTATATATTTTCAGCTTAACGTTTTTTGAAAGGAGTTGGGACATCAAAAGTCTCTGCTATGCATAATAGCATGCATTTCCAGAATTGAGCCTATGTTTAATTTCTTTTTGCATCTCATTCCTATTTGTGATTATTGATCCTAGGTATTGGAATTCAGGCACTTCCTCAAAATTTCCATCATTTGTCATTAGCTGTCCATTTCC
The DNA here is from genome assembly GCA_030220185.1 of Diploptera punctata. Classification (NCBI taxonomy): domain Eukaryota; kingdom Metazoa; phylum Arthropoda; class Insecta; order Blattodea; family Blaberidae; genus Diploptera; species Diploptera punctata. The sequence continues at coordinate 15,671 of JASPKZ010006094.1, forward strand.
ATTATATACTGGATTTCTACGTGTGACCATATATTTAGTTTTACTGATATATACTTCCAGTCCTAATTTCTTAGTGTTACTCAATAGTGTGTGCGTTTTGGGCTTTAGTATCTCCTCGCTATCGGCCAGTAGTACAACATCATCAGCATAAACTAACAGCTTATTAATACCATTGAGTTGTAAGCCTTCCTCATTCTTTAAAGATTTAATGGCATGCTCTAGTACAAAATTAAATAGTAGAGGAGATAGTGCATCTCCTTGCTTCAACCCATTCTGGATTTCAAAAGTGTCTGAAAACTGTTTGGCCTACACGCACCCTACTCTTTGAGCCATTTAGACACATTCGTATAAGTCTAACTAACTTTTTAGGAATCCGAAAATCCAGCAGGATACTATATAACTTCTCCCTATTAACCCTTCAGAGTGTATGGATTTAAATGGCCGGGATACTCTGTTGTGGGGAGGAAGTTCACCGGTATGTAAACGCAGCCGTTCAGTGCCAGTATTCCAATTTAAATTGATATATCTTGAGTAATTTAAAATGTTTTTGCAATTCGTTTATGGTGAACCCTTAATATAATATTTAATTAATTAAATTTGTTACGGTTCTCACATAACATCTCTGCATTTTTTGCAGACTTATTTATGGTTGTTGTGCCACAGTTGAAATAGGTTCTTTTTGTAAATTTCTCACATAAGTGACACAGTGCATTGCACTAGGGATTCTTTGAAGAATTCAGAGAACCGGCTTTACCTTACAACAAAACGAAATATTTACACAAAGAGAAGGGTCTTAAAAAAAGAATGATCTTCAAAAATTGGTGTGATAAATCTTCAAAATGTAAACCAGCTGTTTGACACTCGGGCAACAATAAGTGTATTTTTTTCCCCTTGCAGGGTCCCCCAAGGGTCCCCCAAGGGCCCCCCAACGGTCCCCCAACGGACCCCCAAGGTTCCCCGAAGGGCACCCAAGGGTCCCCCAAGGGCCTCCCAAGGGCCCCCCAAGGGCCCCCAAGGGCCCCGCAAGGGCCCCATGGGCCCCCCAAGGGTCCCCCAAGGGCCCCCCAAGTGCCCCCAAGGGCCCCCCAAGGGTCCCCCAAGGGTCCTCCAAGGGTCCCCCAATGACCCCCCACGGGCCCCCCCAAAGGGCCCCTCAAGTGCCCTCCAAGGGCCCCACAAGGGCCCCCAAGGGTCCCACAAGGGCCCCACAAGGGTCCCCCAAGGGTCCCCCAAGGGCCCCCCAAGGGTCACCCAAGGGCCCCCAAGGGTCCCCCAAGGATCCACCAAGGGCCCAACAAGGGCCCCAAAAGGGTCCCCCGAGGATCCCCAAGGGTCCCCCAAGGGCCCCCCAAGGTCCCCCAAGGGTCCCCCAAGGGTCCACCAAGGGTCCCCCAAGGGTCCCCTAAGGGTATCCGAAGGAGGTCCCCCAAGGGTCCCCCAAGGGGTTCCCAAGGGGGTCCCCGAAGGGTCCCCCAAGGGGCCCCCAGGGGTCCCCCAAGGGGGTCCCCCAAGGGGATCCCCCAAGGGGGTCCCAAGGGGGTCCCCCAAGGGTCCCCCAAGGGGGTCCCCCAAGGGTCCCCCAAGGGACCCCAAGGGTCACCAAAGGGTCCCCCAAGGGGGTCCCCCAAGGGTATCCCAAGGGGGTCCCCCCCAAGGGTCCCCCAAGAGGGTCCCCCAAGGGTCCCCCAAGAAGCTTCCAAGCACGTCTTTCATTCCCCATACGCGCAACATGTCCTGCCCATTGCAGTCTACGAGACTTAACTGTTCTTATTATATCTGGCTTCCTATAAAGACCATGTAGTTCATTGTTATGTAGTCTTCCTCTCCATTCACCTGTCTGTTCATCTCTCTTAGGTCCAAAAATTTTCCTAAGAACATATTCTCAAATACTCGTAACCTCCTTTCCTCCCTTAAGTAAGGGTCCATGTTTCGCACCCATAATATAACTGGTATAATAATAGTTTTATATATTTTCAGCTTAACGTTTTTTTGAAAGGAGTTGGGACATCAAAGTCTCTGCTATGGCATAATAGCATGCATTTCCAGAATTGAGCCTATGTTTAATTTCTATTTGCATCTCATTCCTATTTGTGATTATTGTTCCTAGGTATTTGAATTCAGCCACTTCCTCAAAATTTCCCTCATTTGTCATTGTGGTGGTTTGTAAGAACCAACCCGCCACTTGTTGGTCCGATCGAATGATAAGGTCCGTTGAGATTACCAAGCATATATCAGGAACACAGGACATTGGCAGGCTTCACAAATGTTCTTTAGTAGGGAGGAGCACGAAGATGTATAACTGAAACCGCAAAAAGGCACTTTCGGTTCAATAGCTCCCCCTACACCCTCCGGGTAAAAAGAAAAGAGTCCATAGGCTTCCAAGTAAAGTCCAGAGAAAGCAATCCCACGTTGGGAGGGGCACATAAACACTATCAGATTCCAGCGGTAACTTTAATGCAAATCTTCCATCGTCCCCAATATCACGATCACCACACCCGCTTTCATGTAGACTATTCCAGCGCTGAAAAATATACTCCAATTTGATTCAGCCGCCATAGTACGACACTGCGGTGTTCCAGGTGAAGACTCGGGGTGACGATAATAATTGGATTGCCGGATCGCAATCCCGTTTCCACCGCTTTCCAGGAATCCGTAGTTTCCAAAGCCACTATGTCGGTCAGCTGGGCACTCGGGGGTCGGCCGGGATCCTCCAAGCGCTCGACTGCCGAACACTCCAGGCATACAGACTGTCGAAACTGCCAATGTTTAAGGAAAGGTAACTGAAACAAAGAACAGGCGAAAACAGGAAAGCAGAACCATAGATATGCTAGTTTAACATGTGTCATAATACAAATTATTTATCTTTAACATTCAGCTCTTTTCATTTATAACAAACAGGCTTGAATTTACTCCATCTTATTACATAGTTTGACCTGACTAACATGTTGTTTCATGACATGGCCATTGACGCTTAGCAACTCCAGAGTGACTCGTGTTAGAAAGCGTTTTACAATATAGGGTTCAGACCATTTGAACATAAGTTTTCCCATACGTTGCTCCCCACGATTACTGAGTGGGTAAAGGCGTTAACGTACTCGATCGCCAACTTTATAAGAGACATCCTTCCTATCCTTATTGTACCTATTAGCTACGTTCTCTTTAGCGAGCTTAAGATTCTTGAATGCTTCCTCCCATTTCTGATCTTTTATCGGCTTGTTTCAAATCACTTAAATCGGCTTCCGTAATGTGCCAATTTAACTCTAAGGGATGCATAATACGTCTACCCAAAAACAATTCGGCAGGGGGTAGATTTTGTCGACTCATGGACCGCACATTACAACCCAAAGCAAACAACGGCAAATGTTGATCCCAAACATTTTGCTTAACATTATGAAAAATGGTAAGCCTGCTTTCAACGAGCGGGAAAAACCTCTCACAAAGGTTAGGTTTTGGATAATGGGGAGAAGAAGTAATGCGACGAACACCCCAATCGAAACACATATTCTTAAACATATGAGAAGTAAAGGCTTTTGCATTATCCGAAACAATGGATTCAGGCACACCAAAGTTCGGAAAAAAGTTTCTAGTGAAGAATTCTACAACCGCATTAGATTTCAAGGATCTCACAGGATGAAGCACCACGTATTTAGAGAACCCGTCGACAACTGCAAGAACCCCAACATTTCCTCGTTTAGAGCGAACTAAGGGACCAAAGAAATCAATAAAGAGTCTTTGCATGGGAGCTGTAGAGGGCTCCGCCGAATGAAGACCTACTTTAGTATTAGGGGCAGGCTTAGCTCGCTGACAATCAACGCAATTCAAAATGTATTTACGCACATCCTCACCCATATGAGGCCAGTAATATTGTCTATTGAGCTTTTCCATAGTCTTGGCAATGCCCAAAGGAGAGTCGTGATAATACTTAAGTAAAACAGGCCGCAGTACTACGGGAACCAACACACGATTCTTAGGACCTTTTCGAGGATTATACACTAATAGACCTCTATGTAAAGAAAAATCTGGACTATTAGTGCCAGCTCTAACTTGAGCAAATAATCTCTTACAATCATTATCTTCTTGTTGATGCAAATTAAGATCTTTAAATGATGCAGGAAAGTTCGATAGAAGATTGACGTGAGGGTGCTCGGAACTTCATCTTCATGGAACAGTCGCGATAAACCATCAGCTACCGCGTTATCAGATCCTCTAACATGAACTACTTCAAAATTGAAAGCAGAAAGACGCAAAACCCACCTACCGATTCTACCCAGGGGTACCACTGTTCTTACATAACCAAGAAACTGCTTGATTATCTGAGTGAACCACAAAACGGTTATGTTCCAAAAAGGTACGGAACTTCTCACAACCGAAAAACAATAGCTAAATCTCTCTCTCTCGTAAATGCTATATTTAATTTCGGCTTCATTTAAAGTGCGACTAACATATCCCACAGGCGCTAAATTGCCTTCAATTTCTTGATTAAGAACCGCACCTAACGCCTTATCACTGGCGTCACCACTGAAGAATAAATTTCTTATTGAAATCGGGAACCTGTAAAGGGGGAGCCTCGCAAGGAGCTAATTTAAGACTTTGAAAAGAGCTTCGCATTCTTGACTCCAAAGAAATTTAGTTTTCTTTTTCTTCAAGTTATTCAAAGGAAGGGCAACCTGAGAGAAGTTAGGAATAAATCTGGCATAAAAGCCCACCATTCGCCATGAAAACGTCTAACGCCTTTCAAATTCTTAGGTGTAGGAAGATTTTTGATGGCTTTCAACTCTCTCCGGGTTCACCTGGATACATTCGGCTGACAGTCAAATGACCCCAAAACTTTATCTTTAGAACATCCCAAATTTCTCTTTTCAGGATTAAACGTAAATCCTTTATTCCCTCTTGTTTGGTTAGTCGTGAAATTAGGTACGAGATGACAGGGAAGAGGACTGACTCTATCGTGAACGGACACAATGTCAAGACCCACCAAAGAAGGCCTGAGACATATAGAAACAATAAAATTAACACCAACCGGTGTCTGAAAAAAAAACTTTCCAAACCTTGCTGACAAGAAAAAGTAACTTGCTTACATATGCTCTTTTGCCGTGGCCTTTACATAAAGGGAAATGTTTCTAACGCTATCAAAACCCTCAATTTCTACTAGAAGGTCTGGTGAGAACACTAATAAAAGATTTACTTATGCAATATTGTTATGACTGTAAATATATTGATTAAAAATCACACTGTGGCTAGCGCGGTTTTAAAAATTTAAAAGTCCACGCTAATGACCAGAAATGTCCGGTCTAGCAGCGGTTGGTGGAACGCACAGCGGTCGGTCACCCATGTGTTAACCCTTCAGAGTGTATGGATTTAAATGGCCGGGAATACTCTGATGTTGGAGGAGAGTCACCGGTATTTAAACTCAGTGTTCAGTGCCAGTATTCCAATTTTAAATTGATATATCTTGAGTAATTTAAATGTTTTGCAATTCGTTTATGGTGTGAACCCTTAATATAATATTTAATTAATTAAATTGTTACGGTTCTCACGTAACATCTCTGCATTTTTTGCAGACTTATTTATGGTTGTTGTGCCACAGTTGAAAATAGGTTCTTTTTGTAAATTTCACACATAAGTGACACAGTGCATTGCACTAGGGATTCTTTGAAAATTCAGAGAACCGGCTTTACCTAACAACAAAAACGAAAAATTTACACAAAGAGAAGGGTCTTAAAAAAAATAATGATCTTCAAAAATTGGTATTATAAATCTTCAAAATGTAAACCAGCTGTTTGACACTCCGGCAACAATAAGTGTATTTTTTCCCCTTGCAGGGTCCCCCAAGGTTCCCCCAAGGGTCCCCCAAGGATCCCCCAAGGGTCCCCTAAGGGCCCCCCAAGGGGGTCCCCCAAGGGTCCCCCAAGTGTCCCCCAAGGGACCACAAGGGGATCCCACAAGGGTCCACCCAAGGTCCCCAAGGGTTCCCCCAAGGGTCCCCCAAGGGTTCCCCAAGGGGGTCCCGCAAGGGTCTCCCAAGGGTCCCCCAAGGGTCCCCCAAGGTGGTCCCCAAGGGTCCCCCAAGGGTCCCCCAAGGGTCCCTTAAGGGGGTCCCCCAAGGGTCCCCAAAGGGGCCCCCAAGGGTCCCCCCAAGGGTCCCCCAAGGGTCCCTCAAGGGTCCCCACAAGGGTCCCCCAAGAGTCCTCCAAGGGTCCCCAGATGGTCCCCCAAAGGGTCCCCCCCAGGGTCCCCCAAGGGTCCCCCAAGTGGGTCCCCCCAAGGGTCCCCAAGGGTCCCCCAAAGATCCCCCAAGGGTCCCCCAAGGGTCCCCCAAGGGTCCCCCAAGGGTCCCCCAAGGGTCCCCCAAGGGGGTCCCGCAAGGGTCTCCCAAGGGTACCCCAAGGTTCCCCCAAGGGCCCCCAAGGGGGTCCCCAAGGGTCCAAAAGGGGTCCCCCAAGGGGGCCCCCAAGGGTCCCAAAGGGCCCCCAAGGATCCCAAAAGGGCCCCCAAGGGCCCCAAAAGGGTCCCCCGAAAGGTTCCCCCAAGGGGCCCCCAAGTGTCCCCCCAAGGGGCCCCAGGGGATCCCTGCCAAGGGTCACAAGGGGGTCCCGCCAAGGGTCCCCCAAGGTTCCCAAGTGGTCCCCTAAGGGGTTTTCCCAAGGGGGTCCCCGAAGGTTCCCCCAAGGGGCCCCCAAGGGTCCCCCAAGGGTCCCCCAAGGGGATCCCCCAAGGGGGTCACAAGGGGGTCCCCCAAGGGTCCCCCAAGGTTCCCCCAAGGGTCCCCCAAGGATCCCCCAAGGGTCCCCCAAGGGCCCCCCAAGGGGGTCCCCCAAGGGTCCCCCAAGTGTCCCCCAAGGGTCCCCCAAGGGGATACCACAAGGGTCCCCCAAGGGTCCCGCAAGGGACCCCCAAGTGTCCCCCAAGGGTTCCCCAAGGGGGTCCCGCAAGGGTCTCCCAAGTGTCCCCCAAGTGTCCCCCAAGGTGGTCCCCAAGGGTCCCCCAAGGGTCCCCCAAGGGACCTCAAGGGTCGCCTCAGGGCCCCCAAGGGTCCCCCAAGTATCCCCCAAGGTCCCCAAGGGTCCCCGCCAAGGTCCCCCAGGGGGTCCGCCGGGTCTCCCAAGGGTCCCCCAAGGTTCCCAAAACAAGTGTCCCCAAGGGTGCCCAAAGATCCCCCAAGGGTCCCCCAAGATCCCCGCAAGGGTCCCCCAAGGGTCCCCCCAAAGGTCCCCCAAGGGGGGGGTTCCGCGCAAGGGTCTCCCAGGGTCCCCCAATGTTCCCAAGGTCCCCCAAGGGTGTCCCCAAGGGTCCCCAAGGTTCCCTTAAGGGGTCCCCCCATGGTCCCTAAGGGGCCCCCAAGGGGTTCCCAAGGGGGTCCCCGAAGGGTTCCCCAAGGGGGTCCCCCAAGGGGCCCCCAAGGGTCCCCCAAGGGTCCCCCAAGAATCCCCAAGGGCCCCCCAAGGGCCCCAAAAGGGTCCCCCGAGGATCCCCAAGGGTCCCCCAAGGGCCCCCCAAGGTCCCCAAGGGTCACCCAAGGGTCCACCAAGGGTCCCCCAAGGGAATCCAAGGGGGGGTCCCCCAAGGGTCCCCTAAGGGGTCCCAAGGGGGTCCCCGAAGTTCCCGCCCAATGGGGTCCCCCAAGGGGTCCCCAAGGGTCCCCCAGGGTCCCCCAAGGGGATCCCCAAAGGGGGTCCCAGGGGTCCCCCAAGGTCCCCCCAAGGGGGTCCCCCAAGGGTCCCCCAAGGGGTTCGGCCCCAAGGGTCCCCCCCAAGGGTCCCCAAGGGGTCCCAAGGGGTCCCCCAAGGGTCCCCCAAGGGGTCGCCCAAGGGTCCCCCAAGGGGGTCCCCCAAGGGTCCCCCAAGGGGGTCCCCCTAGGGTCCCCCAAGGGTCCCCCAAGGGTCCCCCAAGGGGATACCCCAAGGGTCCCCCAATGGGGTCCCCGAAAGGGTCCCACAAGGGTCCCCCAAGGGTCCCCCAAGGGTCCCCCAAGGGGGTCCCCCCCAAGGGTCCCCAAGGGGGTCCCCCAAGGGTTCCCCCATGGGTCCCCCAAGGGTCCTCCTAGGGTCCCCCAAGGGGTCCCCCCAAGGGTCCCCCAAAAGGGTCCCCCAAGGGGGTCCCCCAAGGGTCCCCCAAGGGCCCCCCAAGGGGGTCGCCCCAAAGGGTCCACCAAGGGGGTCCCCCAAGGGTCCCCCAAGGGTCCGCCTTGGGTCCCCAATGGGGGTCCCCCAAGGGTCCCCAA